>JAPDVU010000001.1:20863852-21358852 GCA_026230045.1 Corynorhinus townsendii
ACAAACATTCTTTTCTTAAAAAATGTTTAAATCACTTTTGTAGATGCAGGGAATTTAATTTTGAATGAGACTAAATACTTCCAAGGTGATTTTTTTTTTGGAATATTTTTGGGGGACTGAAAGTTCTCCATTCTTAGGACACTTTACCTTTAATATAAAACTTCAGGTGATAGAGCATCCTAGACTGCCTGGAGGGTACTTCTAATGCAATGTTGCTGTATTCTTCTTTTAACAAATGTTTAAAATATTGTAAATAAAAAATTGATAGTTCAATCATTAGTGTACTTAAAGTTGTATTTTTAGTGTTTATGTATTTTAAATACCTATATCTTGCTATATATATTGCACTCCAGTTACAGGGCCTTATTCAGTAAAAGGAAAAACTTGATAAGTAACTGATGTTTACAATACACACACAGAAAAGTGGCATGTGCAGCAACAAAAGCAGGTACAGTTGGGTCCTCAATGAACATACTAATATAATACAAAATCATATTATCAACACTGTTATCTACACTGTCAGATAAAAAAGAAGTGATTGTTCCAAAACACATCTTAAACACAAACAAGAAAGGAATACTGCATTAATAGTTATACACAATATCCATGTACATCATTGACTGAGCTTAAAAAATTGTGTATTTGAAGGGTGAAGAGAGAAGAACCAAGATGGCAGCATAGGTAAACACCTATACTTGCTGCCTCTCTCAACCGCATCAGAATTACAACTAAAAGGCAGAACAACTACCTCCTAGAACCGTGGGAAAACTGACTGAGGGGAAGTTCCACAACTAGAGAGGTGAAGAACGTACAATGAGACTGGTAAGAGGTGCGGAAGCACGGAAAGTGCTGGCACCTGGATGTACTCCTCTTTCAATCTGGAGGGAGATACAAGCCCCCGCTTGCTCTGAACTCCAGTTCCAGGTGAGACTCTGTGGGACAAAGACACATACAGGGAGAAGCTGGACTGTCTGGCATCAGGACAGGAATGCAAAGGCGGCTTTCTCTCAGAGGTGCTCTCAGCCATCATAGTTCCTACATGGGGGCGTGGGAGGCGGAGACCCAGGGACTGCTTCAGTGCAGGGCTGACTGGCAGTCATTGCTGTTTGCTCTACCCTAGTGATTCCCAGAGACCCTGCCCCACCCAATTTACAACCCCACCCAACCTGTGCACATCAACTTTGCATATGAATGACCCATCTTTTCTCCACCTAAAACTTGTCAACCTGTAGCTAGATCAGAGAACCCCGGAGTCTCAAAAGAAGGCCCAAGGCCCGGTAGCAGAAGCCTGCCTTGCTTCACAGCTGGGCCTCGTCTGGGCACTTCCAAACCCCATACAAAGAGGAGGAATCTGCAGATGTCTCTGTAGCTCCTGCTGGGAAGCCCCAGACAGTGGTCAGTGTGAGACCATACCAATTACTACCCTTCACATCCATAAGAAACACACTCAAGGGTCAGACTCAGTAAGCACCAAAGCCCCACTGAAACATGTCCAGCCCCATAATGGTGTCTCCTGTGTAACAGATCTTCCAGTGTAGACACAGCTGGTCAGCACAGCCAATTGGCCTGGAATTCAATTCCTCCCAGTGATACCAACAACAATCAAGACTTAACTACAACAAGGCTGTGCACACAGTCCAAAAAGGGGTGCACCAAGAGTATCCACTTCAGGTAATGGGAGGCTGAGCCACTGGGCCCTATAGGACACCTAGCACACAAAGCTACTCTAGTAGATAAAAACAAACACAGGAAAGTAGCCAAAATGCAGAGACAAGGAAGTCACAAACAAAAGAAAGGGAAGAAAACAAAATACTGGATATAGAGTTCAAAACCATGGTTATAAGGTTACTCAAGAATCTTCTAGAAACCTCCGAGAAATTTAGTGAGACCTGCAATGATATTGAAAAGACCAATCAGAAATTAAGCATACACTGACTGAAATGAAGAATAATATACAGAGATTCAACAGCAGATAAGAGGATCCCAAGAATAATTTCAGGGATTTGAAATATGAAGAAGCAAAAAACACCCAACCAGAAAAGAAAAAAGAATCTAAAAATATGAAGATAGTGTAAGGAGCCTCTGGGACAACTTCAAATGTACCAACATCTGAATTATGGGGGTGCTAGAAGAAGAGAGAGAGCAAGATATTGAAAACCTGTTTGAAGAAATGACAATTTCCCCTACCTTGTGAAAGAAATAGATTTACAAATCCAGGAAGCACAGAGAACCCCAAACAAGAGGAATCCAAAGAGGACCACACCAAGATACATCATAATTAAAATGCCAAGGGCAAAAGACAAAGAAAGAATCTTAAAAGCAGCAAGAGAAAAACATTTAGTTACCTACAAGGGTGTACCCATATGACTGTCAGCTGATTTCTCAACAGAAATTATGCAGGCCAGAAGGGAGTGGCAAGAAATATACAAAATGATGAATAGCAAGAACTTACAACCAAGATTACTCTACCCAGCAAAGCTATCATTTAGAATTGAAGGTCAGATAAAGAACTCCACAGACAAGAAAAAACTAAAGGAGTTCATCACCACCCAACCAGTATTATATAAAATGATAAAAAATCATGAAAAACAAAGTGACAACAAATACATATCTATCAATAAGTGAATCTAAAAATCAAATGAATAAAATACCTGATGAACAGAACAAAGTGGTGAAAGTAATAGAATCAGGGGCATGGAAAGAGAGCAGACTGACAATTCTCAGGGGGAAGGGGTTGATGGGGGTTCGGGAAGAGATTGGACAAAGAGCTTACACCTATGGACAAGGTCAGCGGTGGATGGGGTGGGGGAAGGCCTGGAGTGGGGTGGGAACTGGATGGAGGGGGGCTATTAGGGGGAAAAAGGGGGAACATCTGTAATAATCTGAACAATACAGATTTATAAATAAATAAATAAATAGTGAAAAGACCCTGCCCAGTGTAACTCAGTTCATATTGTGTCTTCCTGTGTCTACCAAAGGGTTGCTGGTTCGATTCCTGGTCAGGGCACATGCTGGTATTGTGGACTCATTCCCCAGTTGAGGGAATGTGTTTTTGTGTGTGTGTGTGTGTGTGTGTGTGTGTGCTATTTTTCCCCCTCTCCCTTCTTTTCTCTCTAAAATCAATAAAAACATATTTAAAAATAATATGAAAAATAAATGGTGGACTAAGAGAAATTTGCTGCTAAAATGATGTTCAACCCCACACATTATGAATATGTTATATTTTGGCAGTAAAATTATGAGTGTAATCAAATTAAGAAACTTACTAAATAAAGAATGACCCAATAGTGACTAATATGTTGGAAACATGCCTATAAATTTTAATCATTCTTAGAAACATATTTTGGTGCATGGGACAGCATATAGCATAGTAAAAATTATTCTACTTTATGAAGGACTGATTCTGCTGAATTTTCATCTTCCCAGTAATTATCATGAAGGTACAATACTTCATGATAACCGAGGCTACATCTTACCACTCTTTCAACTCACCTGCATTTCCACTGATAATTCCCACATGTATATTCACTCAAAGTGACAAGAAAGCACCCTTCATTGACAAAATAAGTGGCAACTGAGAGAGGATATAGATTTCAGGTTTCTCTTCAGAGTTAATATACAAATGATCTGAGTCTGCTAGAGATTCCAAATTTTAGAGCAAGATTTCCTTAACCTAATCCTATCTAATAAAAGAGTAATATGCAAATTGTCCATACCTCTGCTATACCCACAAGCCACGCCCACCAGCCAATCAGTGGCAAGTATGCAAATTAGCCCAACCAAGATGGCTATGGCCCCGGAGACAGCAGGAGGCTTGGGTTTCCCCGGCAATGGAGAAAGCCAAGCTTCCTGCACACCCTGGACGGGCCCAGGCCTCCATTCCAGACTACAAAGTTTCAATTATAGAAGACAAATAAATCCCAGGTACTAGGGCCTCCGCTTGGGTCACCTGGGGGCATGGCCAGCCTGCAAACCACCACAAGCCCCTCCCCCTGGCTACCCCACACCTCAAGGGAACCCCCAACCTGACCCAGAACACCCTTCAGGGCAAACCAGCTGGCCCCCCCCTGTGCACCAAGCTTCTATCCTATCTAATAAAAGAGTAATATGCAAATTGACTGTCACTTCAACACAAAAGATGGATGCCCCCATGTAGTCAAAGATCCTGCCCCATGTGGACACAAGATGGCTGCCAAAAGATGGCCAGCAGGGGAGGGCAGTTGTGAGCGATCAGGCCTGCAGGGGAGGACAGTTGGGAGGGACCAGCTCTGCAAGGGAGGGCAGTTGGGGGCAATCAAGCCTACAGGGGAGGTCAGTTAGGAGTGACCAGACCTGCAGGCAAGGGCAGTTGGGGGGGACCCAGGCCTGCAGGGGGGAGCAGTTGGGGGGCACCAGGCCTGCAGGGGAGGGTAGTTAGGAACAATCAGGCTGGGGAGCAGTTAGGCATCAATCAGGCTGGCAGGGGAGTGGTTAGGGGGTGGTCAGGCTGGCAGGAAGAAGCAGTTAGGGGCAATCAGGAAGGCAGGCAGGCGAGCAGTTGGGAGCCAGCAGTCCTGGATTATGAGAGAGATGTCCGACTGCCCATTTAGGCCCTGGTAGGATCTGGCCTAAACGGGCTGTCGGACATCCCTCAAGGGGTCCCAGATTGGAGAGGGTGCAGGCTGAGCCGAGGGACACCCCCTCCCCCCATGCACAAATTTCCTGCACCGGGCCTCTAATAGAAAATTAACTTTAATAGATATATCTATGTACAGGCCCTATCCTTAGAGATTCTCATTTAATTGGTGTAGCAGTAGGGCTCATAATATTGTCAACATATATTTTCATAGCTTTATCATTTTATAGCTTCACAAATGTTTCAAATGGTGTTGGGAAGCACAGGAGCCTTGGTTGGAAAGTTTGTAAGGAGGACATTCTAAAAAGGAAAGTGCTGAAGGCAGCCTGCCCTGTTTAGTGGAATTCCGACTTAGAGGAATGCCGAAGGTGGCACCCCTAATTATTCCTTGACCTTTCCAAACAAGTCCTGTAGAAATAGGGAGAAAACAGCCATATGCAAGAAATCCTGGGGTCTCCTAAGTTTTTAACAATAGTCCTTAGCTTTGGAGTTCTCATCCCTAATTGGAATGTAAGTTATTTAAAAGCTAATGGATAAACCTGCTTTGGGGATCACCAAATAATGTGACAGCAAGGGTTTTATAATTATTACAAAGTAATTTTAAGTGACTGGTAATATTTGCATATAAAAATATTTTGAAATATTTTTGAGACTTACCACCCTTTCTAGACCAAGGTATGGGATTTCTACAACTTTATTGCTATTACCTATCAGACTATCACAAAATTTATAGTACTATTTTTTTGGGTTTTGAGTTCAGCTAATCAGTGCTATAATTTTTTTAAAAATAAATGTTTCAAATTTCCATTTTATAAGCTTAGAAAAGCGTTGTACAACGGCTCCAAGAATACTTTGTACAAGTTTAAATGTAGGACTTGAGAATATAGTGATATAATATAGATACGAAATCATGACTTACAAGGAAAGATTGAACAAAAAATATTTATGTCCTGAATGCAAGCATATGTTGCCTGAGCTGACAACTGATAGTTTCAGTAATTTTATTTCTACTCTATTGCCACCTCCCTCTCAGCTGACATGCACAGCTTGGTTTATATTTCCCAACAAACAGTTTGAATGAGTAAGAGAAATTCAAGCTAAGTTGGCTCTGCAAGGTATGTTGGCCCTCACAAAAAATGCAAGTCATTTTGGTGTAAGTTATAAAATTTTACACAGTTGCTAAAATTTACCAAACAATATTATTAAAATGAGTAGATTTTATATAAGCCATATCTTATAAGTTGGGAGAAAATAAATAGCTAATTTATTTGAAGCAAAAAAAAAAGATTTAATAAAATATATGCATTGGTTATACCAGTGAACTATTTTATCTCTGAGAGTGTAATTTTGTTAGAAAAAAAGAAGCTTATTAGTTTTAAATATAAATTATTAGGTGCTAACTGTGACAATTTGAGAGGATTTTCATCAATCATTTTTTTTGTTTTTGCATTTTTCAAGTTCTGGTGTTTAGCTATGGTTAAGTAGCTATTTTTACTTTAGGGAAAGATACCAGTGGCCATACTTCCAGCTGTCAGATTTGTATTATTAGCACAATAATTAGGAATACAGTCAACAGTGAGAAAATAATTTATTATTTTATTTCAAATCCTGTAGCATCGGTAATCTTGCAAACTTTACAAAGCCCTGTAACTATGTGTCCTTGACTTCTGAATGTAACAATGGGGATGGGTTTAAAAATTATAATGTTGGCAGTCTCAGGATACTACATTATGATGATGGCATCTTAATGAAACTCAAAAATAAGCAACACTAAATATACTATATTTTACCTTATATTTTACATATCTCTTTTACTGTTACCTCAATATTACGTTAAAATAATAATACAATACAAATAGGTAATTTGAGTGCATTTTCATTTCAATGTTATTTAAAAAGCAAATCTAGAATAGTTTGCTCATTTCAAATCAGACCACTCTGTCTTAACACTTCTCACCACTGACTCTTCATTTCAGCAGAGTATCTCTAATGATATCCCTTACAGCTAATCTGCTTCTTTGTTATCATAGCAAATCAATTTTATCCTTATAGACTGCATAAAATATCTTTGTAATTCTAAACCATATGTAAATATTTGTGACTACAATATAATAAACTTTATTTGATTTTTAAAACAAACATTTAAGTTAAATATACGAATTATTCTAGACAAATTCATCTTCATTTAGATAAAAATAAAAATTCAGCTAGTTTCAAAGGGCAAAAAAGGATTCTATGGTTTTAGCTCTGAATACTTCTGGGTTACCGTCATTCTGAGTAAGTTTATCCATATGGTGTGTGGGATCTCCACAAGCAGATCCAAATTCCAAGGTGGAAATAAAGTTGACCTTAAAAGACTGCCTTGTTCTTTGCAATTTGCTTGCTCATGGTTAGAACAAATTTTCCCTTGTATGTAATGGTCTTAAATCTGCCTTTAATTTTTTCCCTCCTGTGGATAAAGCTTGGTTGGACAGAGAGGTCATGTGAAATAAGAACTAGAAAATTGCATCTGGTTGAATGGGGCTCTGCATATGTCTAGTCAAAGAGGAAGTGGTAACCTCACAGGTAACCTCAGAGAAAAAGATGCCTTTGCTTTATCCTCATGGATACATGAAATATCATCCAGGCCTCAGCAGGACATTGTACTATTTAATGATACGTACAACGTCACCATTGTTTAAATGCCCTGCGTTCACTTACCACAAAATAGCCAGTAGGAAGTTGCTTAATCCCCATTCGTAGTCAAGGTACCAACAGGTTTTGGCTGTTTTCTATAAATCAAATATTCAATAGACATGAGTTTACAAGACAAAGGTAAAGGTTAAGAAAAACATGAAGATGTTCTTGCCCTGGAAATGCCTCATTATACTCGCTCCACAAAACTTAAGTGAAATATTATTATGAAAAATCATATTGTAAAGCACTACCAAAATTTTCCTGTAATAAAAGTGACAATTAACTCAATTGCATAAAATTTCTTTTAGCAAACAATCTAAACTTAATTTATTATGATTGAGTGAACATTTTCATCATCTATAAAATTATTAGGGATCTTTTATTATTATAAATGGTGTAATTTTCCCCAACCTGCCAATCATCATTACTTAAAAATCGTTTTTCAGTATATTGTTAAGACAAAAACACAACTGGAACAAATTCAATGACATCTTCACTGAACAGCAAACTTCTCTTACTAGCATTAGGGTGATTGCATTATAACATTTTCAGCGGGGAAGAAATTTCAGAGATCTTAGACTACTTTTTTTCTTGGTGATTTTTAAATAGTATGTCTTAGTACATAGTAAAAACATGTATATGCTGCTGAATTATTAATGTTTGGACTGCAGATGAGTAGATTTAATTTTATGTGGGTTGTAATTTTACGTTGAGGTGAGTGGGACATACCATGGGACAAGCTGTAGATAGAGTATAAGTTGATGTAAGTCAGAACAAGAGCATATTGTTAGATAGAAAGTAGCATGGTAGATATTAATCATCATCTTATCAAGAATCATAATAATACAAGGCTAATATGCAAATGGTTGTCATGCCGTGATGCCATAAGGACCGATCAGCAGGGACCTGAGGCTGCATGGCACCTGGCTGGGCTGGAGGACCTGAGACCACATTCCCCACCCAGTGGGGCTTGATGGGGGACCTGAGGCCACATCTCCACCCAGGCGCCGGGGCCTGAGGTCACACCTCCCTGCCTGTGCTCCCTGCCTGGTGGGCCTTGACAAGGGTGGGGCTAACCGGGTCTGGGTCTTGCCCAATGGGGATGGGGCCAGCCAGGTCTCTGTCTGGAGCAATTGTTTTTAAATATATTTTATTCATATTTTACAGAGAGAAAGGGAGAGGAATAGAGAGTCAGAAACATCGATGAGAGAGAAACATCGATCAGCTGCCTCCTGCACACTCCCCACTGGGTATGTGCCTGCAACCAAGGCACATGCCCTTGACGGGAATCGAACCTGGGACCCTTGAGTCCACAGGCCGACATTCTATCCACTGAGTCAAACCGGTTAGGGCTGTCTGGTGCGATTTTGAGGCACACATGGGTGGGTTGGGACTTGACTCTGGATCCCACAGTGTGCCCCAGACTCTGACAGGAGGGAGATTTTCATATACATTTTACTAATTTTCTTTCATCTCTGACACTTGTATTACAGAGAAAGGGCAAATAGCAATATTAAAATATTTCCTCTAATTAATTCCTTTTTAGTGTGCACTAATTCTGTGCACCAGGCCACTAGTTTTAACATTAAAAAAAAAAACTATAAACTAATACCTACTAATTAAAAAGGGTAAAAGAGCATGCTAAAGAAAAATAATAATAATGGCAGATATAGGGATCAACCACTGAGACTGAGGTCTCCAAGAGAGGAACAAACTTGGAAGAGCCTTGCCCACCAAGTCTGAGACTCAGACATCTTTGAAAAGCATGAGTCTTTAGTCCACTGTTTTGATGGAGAAGGAACCACAGTCCAGGGTTGAAAATCAGGAACCTGACAAACCAGATAGGGCATTGGTAAGTCTTGATGAAAAGCTCTCTGGGGGCTGCGAAGACTCATTGAGAAAGTTCTCACTGATGTGCCACCAACACCAACAGGGAAGCTACTTATGGCATAATGCTGAAACTCTCAAGAAAGCTTCACTCCTGCTGGAGTGCCATTAACATTCACCGGAGGGTGAGGGCTAGTAGGAATCTGGCCCTAAAGGGGCAGCCGTGCCCCACAGGCACAAGAGAGAAAAGCTGACTGGAACCAGGAAGACAAGCGTCTTCCTTCGGTGTTCTTCCAACGATGCCCCTTGACAGGTTTAACACTGCTCCAACTGGCAAAGGAGAGATATCTACAGGCTTACTCAGATTGGCAACTGCCTGCTCAGAAGGTTGTCATCTGCGTGTTCAGAACTTCTTCAGGAATTATTTTTGCTGAAGGGTCACCTCCCCTTTGTGTATGCCTCCTTCCCCAATCAGTCTGAGTTCAGTGACTGCCTAGCACAAGGTATACAGTCGCAGCCTTCTTTATGAGAATTGGTCCAGTCCTGAAGGGCTTCCCTAGCATCAGAGGTTCTCACAGGTGAGGGGAAGTATTGTTTAGGGTGTATTTCTGTCCGGTGTCTCCTTCTGCTCAATCGTTTTTCTTCCGTTTCCCCCCAAATATTTATCACAAGAGCACTCGCTAATGAATTTCCTGCATGCACACATCCATCTCAGTACCTGCTTGCAGGAGAACCTGTGACACGTTACAAATTAACACCCTATTGATCAGGTATCACAGGGTGCGTCAAAATAGATGATTATTACTCTGGAATGCTTGGTTAATGCTGATCCATGCAGCTCAGCATGAAGATCAATGCAGGGATTGGTATCTGCACTGAAAGTAAAGAGGCAACAGGTAAAAGTCTGAATGATGGGCAAGGCCCACCTTGACAGCTATGAGAGATGCTTAAGAAATGATTCTTCCTAACCTAACTTAATTATAACTATTGAATACATGTATGTTATAACCCTCCTTTTTAATATAAAACGTTCTTGTTTTAATTAGCCTTTAAATTATTAGAAATTGGACAATCGTCTACCAAAGATGTTGAGTTTTTGCTATTTGAACAACTATCAAGCTGCCTATTATTGTTATTTACTTTTTTTTTTGCTCTGCCAATATGTTAATTTAAAGTCATTTTAATAAGTAAATATTTGGTACTATTATATGATCCTTAGGAAATCCTCATTTCTACTGTAACACACATTTAATACAGCATTTGAAGTCATTTCTTACGTCTCATTGAGTATATTCTTATACCTACTTTATACTTTAAACAATATATTTAAAACAGTTTTTATGAGTTTTGTATAAACAAAAACATCTTTGTTTCAATCACAGAAAACATTGGTTAAAAATTTTAAAAACACTAGGCCTCTACTCAAATTTGTAATACATTATTGTAGGATAGTTCCAAGTCTTCAGATTGAGAGGAACTGTATTTGAGGAACTATATCTATAATAATAAAAGCATCATATGCTAATTAGACCAGACAGCTGGACGTCATTCCAGACATTCTTCCAGATAAAGCCATGGCAGCGGGGGCTGAGGCAGAGGCAGTTAGGGGCAATCAAGCAGGCAGGCAGAGTGGTTAGGGGCAATCAGGCAAGCAGGCAAGTGGTTAGGGGCAATCAGGCAGGCAGGCAAGTGGTTAGGGGTGATGAGACAGGCAGGCGAGCAGTTAGGAGTTAGTGGTCCCAGATTGTGAGAGGAATGTCTGACTGCCAGTTTTGGCCCGAGAGGTCCTGAATTAGGAGAGGGTGCAGGCTGGGTTGAGGGATCTCCCCTCCCCCGCCCTCTGTGCATGAATTTTCATGTACCATGTCCCCCCCCCCCCCCGCCGCCCTCTGTGCATGAATTTCATGTACCATGACTCTAGTTTAAAGAATAAAACTGGAGGATATTTACCATATCTGGACATGATTTAGATGATGCAATTCTAGACTTTGTACTAACAACATAATGGTTGAGACTTTTGGGGTACTTAAAGGAAGGAATGTATTTTTATGTTGAAGAGATGTTAACGTTGGGGCCCAGAGAGTAGCACGTGGTAGCCAGGCTTCAGGATGTCCCCGAACGCCCCCCTCCTGTTGTTATTTAGGACCTTGAGTAGTCCCATCTCACATGGTATCAGAGTTGTTCTTTATGACCAACCGGTTTATCTAGATTGTCTCTGTCAATGCCACCAATGCGGCCATGAACAGTAATGTAGAAATGTGTTTACAGTAGCTTGCAAATGTGCATTCTTTTAAGAACGTATGTGACCAATACAATATGGCACAAGTAATGGCATGTGAATCCATATAAACTGTGTCTTCTGCAACACATTGTCTTGGATCATTCATTTTGGTGAAAGCCAGTTACCATATCATGGGGACTTACAAGCAACCTGTGGAGAGCCTCATGTGGTGAGACACTAACCTCAGCACAACTGGAATAAAGCTTTTCCAGAATGTAAGTGAGCTACCTTGGAGGTGGATGGACCCACCAGTCAGTTCAGCTTTCAGATTACTTCAATTCTGGCTAACTTTTGTTTTGTTTTGTTTTGTTTTTGTGAATCCTCACCTGAGGATATTTTCCCATTGATTTTTAGAGAGAGTGGAAGAAGGGAGAGGGGAAGACAGAGAGAAAGATCAATGTGAGAGACCCATTGATTGGTTGCCACCTGTACTCACCCCAACCAGGGACAGGTTTGGAACCTGTAACCAAAGTACGTGTCCTTGACCAGAATCAAACACAGGGCCCTTTAGTCTGCAGGCTGACGCTCTAGCCACTGAGTCAAACTAGCAAAGGCCTGGCTAACTTTTGGACTGCAATCTTCTGAGTGACTAGAATCCAAAACCATTTTGCTTAATCCTCTCAAATACCTGAACCTCAGAGCTATTTAAAATGATAAATGCTGATATTTTGAGGTATTTTAGGAATATTTTATTGTAAAGCAATAAATAACTGAAATATATTTAGAAGGTCTAAAGAGGCTGAGAAATCAGGATGCTCTATCAGATACAATGTATCATATTAGAGCATGCCCTTTACCTGAATCATTGGAAATGCACTGGTGAGAGAAGCACCACTTCTTAGCATCACTAACAAGTGAATCGTCTCTGTAGACCATGGCTGACAGTAGGTTACAGATCTTGGCTTATTCATGTTCTTGGATAATGAAAACTCTATCCCCTTCTCTAACCCATATGTAAGTAATAACAAGCCAAATCCATGTGATTAAATAACAAGTGACAAGAGGCTGCAATGACCATTAAGACAAGTAAGGCTAGAGGACTGCCAAAAGCATCTTGATCCACTGGAGTTTTAAAGATGATTATTAGAAAACTAGAGGCCCGGTGCACAAAATTCATACATGGGGGTGGGGGGTGTCTCTCAGCCCAGCCTGCACCCTCTCCAATCTGGGAGCCCTCGAGGAATGTCTGACTGCCCGTTTAGACCCAAACCCATGGGACATCCCTCTCAGAATCCAGGACTGCTGGCTCCCAACTGCTCACCTGCCTGCCTTCCTGATTGCCCCTAACAGATTCTGCCTGCCAGCCTGATCACCCCCTAACCACTCCCCTGCCAGCCTAATTGTTGTCTAAATGCTCCCCTGCCAGCCTGTTTGGCCCCATCTTCCCTCCCCTGCAGGCCTGGTCACCCCTAACTGCCCTCCCCTGCAGACTTGATCACCTCCAACTGCCCTCCCTTGCAGGCCTGGTCTTTCCCAATTGCCCTCCCCTGCTGGCCATCTTGTGGTGGCCATCTTGTGTCCACATGGGGGAAGGATCTTTGACCACATGGGGGCAGCCATCTTGTGTGTTGGAGCGATGGTCAATCTGCATATTACTCTTTTATTAGATAAGATAGAGGCCTGGTGCACGGGTGGGAGCCAGCTGGTTTGCCCTAAAGGGTGTCCCGGTTCAGGGTGGGGGTTCCCTTGAGGTGTGGGGCGGTCTGGGAGAGGGTCCTGTGGTGGTTTGCAGGCCGGCCACGCCCCCCAGTGACCCAAGCAGAGGCCCTGGTATCTGGGATTCATTTATCTTCTACAATTGAAACTTTGTAGTCTGAAATGGAGCCAAGCCTTCTGTTCACTCCCTGGCAGCAGCCATTTCTGTTGGGATTTATTTATCTTCTATAATTGAAACTTTGTAACCTTCAGCAGAGGCCAAAGCAGGCCAGGGCTGTGGAAACTTGGCTTCCTCCATCTCAGCAGGCAACGCTAGCCTCCTGCTCTCTCCAGCTCTGTGGTTGCTGCCATTTCTGTTGGGATTAATTTATCTTCTATAATTGAAACTTTGTAGCCTTAAGCAGAGGCCTGGGCTGGCCAGAGTGTGCAGAAAGCTTGACTTCCTACATTGCTGGGGAAACCCAAGCTTCCTTCCTTCTCTCTCTGTGGCCACAGCCATCTTGGTTGGGTTAATTTGCATACTCGCTCCTGATTGGCGTGTGGGTGTGGTTTGTGGGTGTAGTGGAGTAATGGTTAATTTGCATATTTCTCTTTTATTAGACAGGATGACACATGTAGAGAAAAAAAGGTATTCTGTATTGAAATATAAACAAACTAGAGGCCCAGTGCACGAATTCATGCATGGGTGGAGTCCCTCAGGGTGGCCTGTGGAAATTGGGACCCAGCTCACGCCCCCAGCCTTACAGCCCCACCTGGCACCCCGCCTTGGTCTGGGACTGCCCCCTCACCTGCTCCACCATCCCACCTGTGGGCCATCGATCAGGGCTGGGCCTGCCACCTGGCTCCCTCATTGCTTGAGAGCCAAGTGGCAACCCTGGTCCCTGCCACCACCATTGATCGCTGTCTGTGGACGATCAGCAGGACGATCAGGCTCCCGCTCACACACGCCTTGATCTTGCGCCACCCACTCACCTGCTCCACCATCCTGCCACGATCCTGCTCTCGTCAGGGCCCATTGAGGCCAGCAATGTCTCCACTGCTGCCTGCTGCCAGCACTACATGACCAATGCTCGCCATGTTTAGCGCTGCCCTCTGGTGGTCAGCACACATCATAGTGAGCAGTCAAACTCCTGCTCAAACTCTTGAACAGCCACCTGAGGGGCAATTTGCATATTAGGCTTTTATTACATAGGATGTCATGGGCATAATGGAAGAGGGGTGAGATGGTAATAACATTAAAGCAATTCAGCCTCATATGGAGAACTATCTGTACCTAAAAGGATTAAACTTTCCTGTACACAGAGCCTCATTCAATATCAGCATTGTGTGCTTACACAATACTTAATCCACAAGCACAGAATTCCACACTGAGCATCAGGCATTAGATACCTTTACAGTGAACTCTGGGATCCATTTGTGCTATCACATACCATATCAATCAGCAGCTTCCGGGCACAGAGACTATTGAAATGGGTTTCTAAAGGCACAACTGATATGCCAACTGGGAACAAAATAATCTGAAATAGTGAGCTGACATCCTTCCCAATGTCTTCTATCCGTTAAATCAAAGACCTGTATATGGAGCAATGTGTGCTTAATGCAAAAAAACACACTTTTTGAAAACAAAGAGGAAGAAGCAGGAATGGGTCAACTTACCTCCTCTCCCAATGGCCAGCTGAGAGACATTTCAGATCTGGTCCCTATAACTCTGGGATCTAAAGAATTAGAGTTCCTAGTCCACAAAGTTGAAACAATCTCACCAAAGGATGCAGCACCGATTTCATACAGCATGAAACCAAAACTATGGCTGTTTGCAGGTCACTTTGGACTGCTCATGATTGGGACCCAGCAGGCAAGAACAGGAGCCACTATTTTGGTAAAGTAGTTAACCCTGAGGGACAAAACTATGGCTGTTTGTATACAATGAGAACAGGAAGCGAACCCTGGCTATTCATTTTCCTGTGTCTTGACACTCTCTTCCCCCATCATAATTATGAATGGACCCTGTGACAATCCAGTCCTGAGACATGGAGTCCTCTAATGTCTTATTTTGACTTGAGGACTCACCATAGGTCCCGCTAAAACATCTGGGAACTTCACTGACATATGAATATTGAAATTCCTATCCAATTCTTTATTCTCCTACACTTATTTCTCATGTTTGACATGAATTGCAGTCGGAAGGCTCTGACTTCTAATAATTTACTTTCTGAACAGTATCTATTATGAGCACATCATCCTTCACTGACCACTATTCTTCTAAATTCTTACAGGGGAAGCTCTAGGCCTCTCCTTTCAAAATTATCATAGAATTGCCTCACAATTTCTTATCACTGATTTTTTATGCATATATCTTCTCTGCTGCTTGATTATAATCTTGGTAAGAAAAGAAACATAATCCTCAAACTAGTTCAGTAGATAATACATCTGCAACAAATGCTTTTGATGCTGTTACTGACTCTACATATCTGAATAGGAAGAGCACACACACATCATTAACTTATCTTAACCTCCAAAAACAAACTTCAGTTATACTTGTATTTATATATATATATATATATATATATATATTATAAAATGCCAAATTGAATAGCATACATATCAGAAGTAAGAGTGATATGTTTGAAAATAACATACATTATTAATTCCATCCAAAAATTCTTGGTCATAAAATAAACATAGCTATTCAAATTAAACATAATATCATGGGCCATTGCAAAATGAGTTTAAGAAATCATGAAATACTATGAGTGCGTTCTCATGAACCCATATGTTATGATGGCTGTTGAAACTTTTAAAAAATATACCTATTTAAGGCAATACAGTAAAGAATTTAGAACTTGAAAGAACAAGCACTTTTTAAGAAATTGTTATTTATTTTCATTTTGCAGAGATCTATAAAATTTAAGATTTACCAAGCTATAATGCTGATATACATCCCAACACATTGTTCAGTATTCTTACCATCTCATGGCAACCCATCAGTCAAGACCAAGGTCTTAATGACACATCTTGCCCCCTTTCAAAAACTAATATTCAGCAATCATAGGCATATAAATGAACAAAGATAGACTTCTAAGCCAGGCAGATTGAAAACATGCTACATACTAATTTCATGACCTTGCTTAAGGCAAGTAAATTATCTCAAGCTCATAGTCATCATTTATAAGATAATAGGAATGCCCATCTTAGACAGCTGGGTGAGAAATAAGTATAATGTTCCTGGCATATAGCAGACACTTAATAGATATTGTCATTTGTCTCTGTTGCTCCTGTCAACACAGCCATAAACAGTAATATGGAAATATGTTTACAATAGCTTGCAAATGTGCATTATTTAAGTAATACTAACAAATGATCTACCCTCATTTAGGGAATTAGAAAGCCTTGAAAAGATTTTGTTACATATGTAATTATATGACACTTCTAATGTTACTTTTTGTAAGTAGTTTGTTTTAAAGAAGAAAATTATATTGTAGGTATATTCATCTCGGATATTTAAGAGAGAGTTTGTAGACAAATATAACTATTCATCTATGAACATTTACAACTTCTCACAAACCATTGATTAATTTTTTTCTAATAACATGGAGCTAGAGGCATCTTATCTCTGGGATCAACTGCATTTGGCTTTTTCCAGAAGAAGAATCAGTAAGGTTAATAAAAAGAATTTGCATATACTAGGTGATGAGAGAAATATTAAGCGTGTACCAACTGAATTGCAGATTCTGCATTTTATCATATTTAAATAAAATAGGTATACAATTTTGTAAGTATACCTCTATGAATAATATATCCAAAATGAGCCAAGATTGGCTAAAAAGCACTAGACGATTATTAAAACTACTGGCTTAGAAACACAGCAAATGTACTGCAGCATCTCTTAGGGGACTGTTTCAATTTGTTTTCATTTTATTTGTGTATCATCTCTCTTTTGGAAAAACAGTGCTATTCTGCTTTAGTTGGTAATTTATTATTAAAACAGAAAACTTGAAACAAAAACAACTACGCACAAGTCATTTTTTTTCTGTATCACAGTGCTTGCTTTCTTTCATCTCTTCTCAAGCTGGATGACCAGGACAATAATAACACAGTTAAATTCTTTGAAAATGTTTAAACCCCCTCCCTCCAAAAAAATTGTGGTGGACAATGAATGACAATGTGCAAAATACACTAACAATTCACTTATGGCTAGAAACTTATGTTTTATTATGGATTAATTTATCGAATAAATGACACCAAAATTCTCCTTCATAATCCACTATTTTGCACATTTTAATTTTAGTGTCACAGAACAGTTGTGCATGATACTTTTTTCTGATTAGAAATTTTAGTGAGAGGATGATTTATTAGAATTACTTAAGGTACTGTGTTACATTTTACATATTTCTGCATATACAAGTAATGGAGCCTGATATTTAAAGTCAGACAAACTGCACTTGAACTCTGGCCATGTCTTTTAAACGTGAGATTATATGGATGTCATAGAGTTAAACATATTGCATCAGCTGTGCTACAGGAATCAATGAACTCAATGAAAATATTGTCCAAAGAGGGAATCCATATTTGCATTAATGTGGTATAGTTTAACAATTATATCAAAATTCAGTGTTAATATAATTTTATTTATATGGGGTGGGGGGAAAGATAGAACAGATTAATACTATTTAAAGATTGGGAGAGTTTGAGAGATGATCCAGTAGAACTTTTTAATTTGAGCTGACCAGTGTCTTTATGATGCTACAGCTCATCCCAAGAGAAGAAACTAATGCATTAAGTGTACAAAAAGCTCATATTATAGAACACATTTTAAAAAGTATGTTTAATTATGTCAACATTTGCATTTAATTCAATTCAAATATTATTAAAATATAGTGGGAAAACATACATATGTATGTGCATGCATATGTGTGTGTATATTTAAAATTTATATGTGAACTTCATATATTTAGTTATTGTTTAGAAAAAAAAAATATGTCCCAAGTTTGACTAATGAAATCAAGAACAATAAAACAGACTTGGAAAAACCCTTTTGCCTACAATTTATATAGTCTCAGTTTGATTAGGAAGAAAAATGTACTTATATGGCAGTACTAGTACAATGATCATAATAAAATTTGGTTACAAAATAAAAATTTAATAAATAGTATTGATATTCATGGTAGTTGAACAGAGAAGAGATAGGGGATTTAACTTATTAACATATAAAATCTAAGAAAGTTGAGTTCATCAAGCTCATTTTTTGAAAGACTCATATATGATTAAAGGGTAGGGAAATGAGCAGAAGGCCATGGATTTGTCATAGCTGTCTGCCCAGAATGGTTAGGTCATCTTTCACTAATCTATGACTATGTAGGAAATGATCTGTTAGCTCCCATTTGTTCTGTCACTGTCTTTAGTAGATGTTTAAAGACAGAAACAAATGGAAAAGAATACATTATTAACTCATGTCAATCTTTATAAAAGAAATATAAGTAATTTGCATTTCTCTTAAATATTTGGTAAAATAATCTCAAGAGACCTCACAAGATCTCAGAAGTTTTCTTTTTCCTTTAAATACAATATTTTCCTATCTTTTAAAAATTTTTACCTATTGCTAAAATCAACTGGGATCTGGTTAGCAGTGTCAGAGAGTACTCTTTTGAATATATCAATGTATTATTGTTATACATCAATTCTATATTGTTATATTTTATTCTGATAATTATTAACAATTAGAATCCTTTTTAAATAAAACATTTTACTTATATATGTACTTTAATAATATTTTAAGAAGTCATTAGTAAATATTTCCTTAATTTATATATCTATACAAATCATTAATAACCTAGCAAAAGGATACATTACATACTTAATCATTTCATATCTATTAAACAATAGAGTAGCAGGTATTTGTTTTGTTAGTGATTTTGTTGTATAGACCCAATCTTTTTGAATGGAGAACTGAAGATGTTATCAAAATGTTTAATCCAAAAATCATCTCTTTTCCTCACCCCTAAGCTCATTTCTTTGTTTTAGAGCATTCTTCTTTCTTCATCATCTAGACAACTTCCTTAATTATTTACTATATTTTGCATGTTTTCACAGATTTCCTATTCATGTGTGTTAGGGAAGTGAAACATGGAAAGAATGCATGACTTACTGGAAGTCTCTGATTTAGAGAGCAGCAAAACCAGGATTTTCTCCTGGTAGTGTAACTCCAGAACATACACTCTACTAACCAACACACCTTCATGCCACTCAAGTATGTGTTATCATCCATTGAACCAATTACCTACTTGTATCTGTCTTGGTGGTTCTAAATATTTTGAACTAATAAAATAAACCATGCTGAACATCCTGACAACAAAATGTTTTTACACATTATTTATTATTTCCGAGGATATAATAGTATATAGTACATTTCAATATACAAAACAATATCTCTTTATTCAAACTGCCCTCCCTCCACAAAAGTTGTATAAATATATCTTCCCCTTAAAAATGTCAAAAAGTGCTGATTTATTTTTTATCTACAAAAATATTGTATATTCTCTTATTTAAAAAGAATTTAAAATTAAGCTATGTTTCAATTTTGCTGAGTGTCTCTCTCTACAGATCCCACACATCATCCAAACCACTGTGTGGTTCATTTTCTTCAAGGACCCAGTCTTTTCCCATGTAAAGGGGGCCCAGTTACACATGGGAACAGTATTTTCTAAAAAGCTTACTTACTTGGAAAGTAATGAGAAACTCACAAAAGAAAAGATACTTAACGAGTAGTGGAAGATTGTTACACTTTTCTGTTCATGGTAAATTTAAGTGTAGGACAGGAAAGGCAAGTGATTTCCATTCTGTGACTGTGTAGGAGGAAATATAGCAATTTAAAACTTCTCACCTAATTTAAAGAAAGGATAGAATATTCTGAAATACCTCCTGTGTAAGAGAGAATAAGAAGAATATTAAATATTAAGAATCATCATCTTGGCTCAGCAAGGACACAAAAGACTTCCTGTCAAAAGAGTAGAAATCACCAACTTAAAATTGTTTGGATAATAAAGTAACAGAATGTATAGAATCAATTTATCATTTTCCTTCTGTTTTTAAGGTGTTTTCACATTTATATTGCCACTATTGTTTCATGTTTAAAATTTTTTCCGAATGGGTGAAATATAATTTGCATTTGTAAAAAGTATGTCATCCTCTCTGACACACTACAATTATAAAGCTGTCCAGAAAATGTGTTATCTTCAAATGCATGCTAGCTATGCAGGCAAGTTAGGTTCAGTGTTGAATGCATATTCATTTTTTCAGTGTATAATATGATTAGCCATTTGTCTTCTATATAGATTCTGTGAAGTTGTGGATTATTTTTTTCTTTTTTTTGTTAACTTATTTTAAATATTTGTATTTCAGATTATTCCAGATGTTGCTCTTTTTTTTTCCCCCATCAGTCCCCTCCACCCGGTTCCCACCCCACTCCAGGCCTTTCCCCCCACCACTGACCTCATCTATAGGTGTTAGCTCTTTGTCCAATCTCTTCCTCCACCCACCACAACCCCTTCCCTCCCAAGAATTGTCAGTCTGCTCCCTTTCCATGCCCCTGATTCTATTACATTCACCAGTTTGTTCTGTTCATCAGGTTTTTTATTCATTTACTTTTTAGATTCACTTGTTGATAGATATGTATTTGTTGTCACTTTGTTTTTCATGATTTTTTTATCTTTACCTTTTCCTTTTTTTTTCTTCTTCTTCTTCTTAGAGAACACCCTTCAGCATTTCATATAATACTGGTTTGGTGGTGATGAACTCCTTTAGCTTTTTCTTGTCTGTGAAGCTCTTTATTTGACCTTCAATTATGAATGATGACTTTGGTGGGTACAGTAATCTTGGTTGTAGGTTCTTGCTATTCATCACTTTGCATATTTCTTGCCACTCCCTTCTGGCCTGCATAGTTTCTGTTGAGAAATCAGCTGACAATCATATGGGTACTCCCTTCTAGGTAACTAACTGTTTTTCTCTTGCTGCTTTTAAGATTCTTTCTTTGTTTTTGCCCTTGGCATTTTAATTATGATGTGTCTTGGTGTGGTCCTCTTTGGATTCCTCTTGTTTGGGGTTCTGTGCACTTCCTGGACTTGTAAGTCTATTTCTTTCACCAGGTAGGGGAAGTTTTCTGTCATTATTTCTTCAAATAGGCTTTCAATATCTTGCTCTCTCTCTTCTCTGGCACCCCCATAATTCGGATGTTGGTACGCTTGAAGTTGTCCCAGAGGCTCCTTACACTATCTTCATATTTTTGGATTCTTTTTGCTTTCTGGTTGGGTGTTTTTGCTCCTTCATATTTCAAATCTTTTACTTGATTCTTGGGATCCTCTAGTATGCTGTTGAATCTCTGTATATTATTCTTTATTTCAGTCAGTGTATGCTTAATTTCTGAATTGGTCTTTTCCATATCCTTGAAGGTCTCACTAAATTTCTTGGAGGATTCTAGAAGATTCTTTAGTAACCTTATAACCGTGGTTGTGAACTCTATATCCTGTATTTTCTTTTCATCCATTTCTTTCAATTGTGACTTGTTTCTTTGTCTTTGCATTTTGGCTGCTTCCCTGTGTTTGTTTCTATATACTGGGTAGCTGGTAAGTCTCCTTGAGTTGATGGAGTGGCTTTGTGTGGTAGGTGTCCTATAGGGCCCAGTGGCTCAGGCTCCCTAATTACTTGAGGTGGATGCTCTTGGTTCACCCCTTTGTGGGCTGTGTGCACTTTCTTGTGTAGTTAACCCTTGATTGCTGTTGTTATCTCTGGGAGGAATTGAATTCCAGGCCAATTTGCTTTGATGACCAACTGTGTCTACACTGGAATATCTGTTGTGCAGGAGACACCCTTATGGGACAGGACTTGCTTCAGTGGGGCTTTGGTGTTCACTGAGTCTGCCCCTTGATCGTGTCTCTTATGGATATGAAGGGTTGTAATCCAGTATGGTCTCACACTGACCACTGGGGACACTGGCTCTTGGATTTCCAAGGAAGTGCAAGGTCAGCCACTATCTGGGGCTGCCCAGCAAGAGCTATAGAGATATCTGCAGATTCCTCCTCTTTGTATGGGGTTTGGAAGTGCCTAGACAAGGCCCAGCTGTGAAACAATGCAGGCTTCTGCTGCCAGGCCTTGGTCCTTCTTTTGGAGATTCTGGGGCTCTCTGACCCAGCTGCAGTTTGACAGGTTTTAGGCAGAGAAAGGACAGGCCATTCATATGCAAAAGCCAATACGCACAGCTTAGGTGGGGTTGTGAATTGGTGGGGTCTCTGGGAATCACCAGGGCAGAGCAAACAGCAATGGCTGCCAGTCAGCTCTGCACTGGAGAGGTCCCTGGGTCTCCACCTCCCATGCCCCCATGCAGGAACTATGATGGCTGAGAGCACCTCTGAGAGAAAGCTTCCCTCGCGTTCCTGTCCCGATGCCAGACAGTCCAGTTTCTCCCCATATGTGTCTGGGTCCCCCAGAGTCTCGCCTGGAACTGGAGTTCAGAGCAAGTGGGAGCTTGTATCTCCCCTCGGATTAAAAGAGCAGCACATCCAGGTGCCAGCACTTTCTGCACCTCTGCACCTCTTACCAGTCTCAATGTGCTTTCTTTACCTCTTTAGTTGTGGAACTTCCATTCAGCCAGCTTTCCTGCCATTCTGGGTGGTAGTTGTTCTGCCTTTTAGCTGTAATTTTGATGTGGTTGTGAGAGGCATCAAGTATAGGTGTTTATGTATGCTGCCATCTTGGTTCTCTCCTGTTTCTTTCTCTTAAAAGTCAGCCTTAGCCCAGACAGTGTGGTTCAATGGTTGAGCATCAACCTCTGAACCAGGAGATCAAGGTTAGATTCCTGGTCAGAACACATGGCTGAGTTGAGCACTTGATCCCCATGTGGGGCATGCAGGAGGTAGCTAATCAATGATTCTCTTTCATCATTGATGTTTCTATCTTTCCCTCCATCTCCCTTCCTCTCTGAAGTCAATAAAAATATATAAGTAAAACTCAGCCCATCCCACAGAATCCAAAAGCTTTTCCAAGTACACTAAGTCAATGCCCTTTTTATCCTCTTTTCTGAGGTTAAGCAGGGATGGGTGATATTTAGAAAAAAAGATTACTACTATTTTATGGTAGAACTATATTCATATTATTTATTCTTTCACAATATTTATTGGCTTTGTATTATGTGCAAGCCTTTATATCAGGCTTGGCATTCATAGAATAAGGCCTTCAAGGATCTTATAGATGCTGATAGAGACAGTCATATTTATGCATCTAAGTTTGTGATACCAGGGTAGAAAGGATATACAGTCCCAGTTTTTAAAATGTGAAAGAAGACTGAAAGGTACATCTGCGGGAGACAGCTAAGTGACTATAATGAGATTAGGCTGAGGAGAGGTGGTAAGAAGGTTAGAGAGACACATCACATGCCAGGAAAAAGAAATGGAAAAGGGCATCAAACAAGAAGTATCACAAGTGTATGTACTCAGGGAGGGCAACAAACAATGAAATTATATGTATCATGATTTATGCCTTTCATATATGTTGATGATTAGTAAAAAAAGTGCATGCTTACACATAGAAGAGGTGAATTTTTTAGTAAATAAAATTCCAGGCATATATAAAATAATTGGAAAGTTATAATGACCCAGTTTTGTGCTGAAAAGAGTAAATTACTTTTCTTAAATTCGATAGAATTTGTGTTTAACAAGGAGATGATGCATGCCCTTAGACAATCTTTTTTTTTTATTTCAAAATTAATGTAGACCATACTGCTGGGAACATTACATGGGTATGAAATTTACCATGAAGATAATAAACTCATGAATACATACTAGACAGTGGAGCACAATGCAATGAATTTTTATTTGTGCCAGATAGAAGCTTATTTCAATATTTTCCATGTTCTGAAAAAGGCAATTACATAACAGATAACATTTCTGTCAGCCTCAATGAAAGAGCAAATTTTAATTCCCATAGTACCTGTTTAAAATTATAGTATTCACAAATGATTTAGCACCAGATTTTAAATGGATTGCAATTAGGTTTTTGCTCCTTCTTCACGTGAAAATAAATGGACATTGCTTTATTTATGAGGTAAAATAAGTTTCCTGTTTAATTTCAAAGATGGTCTATGTGACATAAATATAATGGGAGCAAAAAAAATGATAATCAACTGGAAGGTGTCTCGCTCATAGTTTTAGTTGATAAATCAACACTGACTTCTGGGGCAGTGAACTTTTTTCGTTAACAAGTTTTAAATAATTTTTTAAATTGTCTTTAAAATGTTTATTTGATAGTGCTCTTATATAACATATGTGCCAAATGATCAGGATATTATCAAATATTCTATAATTTTTTTCATTTTTCTACTATGCTGCTAATCAATGAATCCTCCCAAAGTTGAAGAAAAACTTAAAAAATTCCACCAAATTTAGTCAATATATTTTTCTCTTCTTTCCTGAAACATAATGAAACTAGAAGGCAAATATAATATATGACAGGACATACATGTTTTATACATATGTATATACACATATTTTATTATGAAACAAGAAGGCAAATAGACTGTGATAGAATACTAGTATATATTTATACATATGTTCTGACACATGTGTGCTGTCAAGAAATTAGAAAGCAGCAACAATGACAAACTAGTTTAATTTATACCAAAATTAAGGAAGGACGTTGGACATTTTAGGAAAGAAATAATCATTACCTCAATGATCAGGCTTGTTGCTGATATGTATAATGTTCTATCATAAATTATCTATCTATCATATACTTCTCATATATGTACTTTTTCTTCTCTCTTTGTCCCTCTTTAAATCTCCCTCTGCTTTTTTAAATATAGGGTTGTGTACATGTAAAAAAATATCACCTCTCATGAAAATAGTAAAAAGCAACAGGCCAAACCTACAGGCATGAAAAAAAAATATGGGGAATGACTCACATTCATACACAGGTCACACGCATATCAGTTTAGTATTTGAACTTATTTCACTGAATTTCAGGATAGAAAAATGTTAAAAATACATACATTATATCATAACTTCTTTCCCAACATTCCTTGACAAGTTTTCTGGTTGCCACTCTCCGCTGGGAATTTCTCATTAGGTATTTTCTTCTTCAGCGCACTCGTGCCATTTTTCCCATTTTATAATTGTCTTTTGTCTGTTTTATACTAGGCTGACTCTGATAAGAAGGTTCTTGGAGAAAAGATGCAACGACTGCCTTTTTCTAAACTGCACTGCCCAATGTGGCAGGTGCTAGTCATACAAGTCTCATCAAGTTTAAGTTCAATTAATTAACACAAAAGTATTAAATATTCTTTCCTTAGCAGCACCAGCTCACATTTATACGCTCAATAGCCTTGTGTTATTGGACAGAATATATGTACAACATCTCTATAATTGCTGATAGTTTTTATTGGGCAGTGTTAATCTACAATATATGTGCCAAGTGATCAGGGTATCATCGCGTAACTGTATAAAACTTTTTTTTTTCCATTTTTCTACTATGATGCTGATCAATTAATCCTTCCAAAGCACTTTAGACAATTGAGGAGAAACTTAAATTTTTTCCACCAAATTTTAGTCAATATGTTTTTCTCTCTCTATTCTTTTTTGTTGTTACATACAATCATTTTCTGAAACTATTATTTGAAGATTTGTTTTAATATTAAGAATAGTTGAAATGTTTTATAAACTGTTTTACATTGAATTGTTGGTCAATAAAAAAAAATCATTAACCAAAGACAATATATATCAAATGGTAGTAATAAATAATATTTAGCCCAACCAGCATGGCTCAGTGGTTGTGCATCGACCTATAAACCAGGAGGTCATGGTTTTATTCCCAGTCTGGACACATGCCCAGGTTATGAGCCCCATCCCCAGTAGGATATTTATATTTATAACCAGAATAGCCATTATTCTAATGTGCTTACATAATTAGCACATTTAATTATCTCAACAGTCTTTTGATATAGATATTATTAATATTATTATGAATCTCTCAGTGAAAAAACTGAGGGAGGACTAGGGTAAGAGACTCTAACCACTTTTAAAATGGTTAGAAATTTTATCAGAAATCACAAAAGGATGAAGTAACAGTAGTGTAAAATTAGAAGAAAAGATTTGAACCCCAGTTCTGTTGTCGCAACACAATCATCACCACTTCATTGGTTGCATGTATGACCTTAACCAAGATACTTAATTTCTATGTTTCACTTGCTTATCTTTATGATGGATGTCTATGATTATCAAAATGTTTTAAATGAGGAAGGAACAACAAGGAAGGGTTAGTCTTGATTAATCATTTGTTCCCACTCCCCAATCTGTTGAAAATGAGTCTCAATAATTATTTCCCCATATATATTACTTTTTTTTATTATATCCTGTCCATCAGCCAATGCATCTAGAAATATTTCAAAGACTCCTTTAACTTGGAAACCTCTTATGTGTGCAGTGATACTGGGTATGACTGCACAGGTTGGGCACTATACAGTTCCAGGGAATGCCATTCACAAATAGTACAATCATAGGTCTGTTGGACTTGTAAAATTGTCTGAATATGTCATTTAAATTGTCTCCTCTTTCAATGATTCCAGCTATGAAATATAAATTAAAACTTACGGCATGTGTTTAGAAAATATGTTCTTGGCTATGGATACAAAGAAAACATGACTGTATACTAGTAAGATTTGGAACACATTTCTTTTACTGTAAACTGTAGATTTTTTTTGTCTTTATTCATTACATCCTCAGGCATCTGCAAACAACTTACATTTTATCAAAATGTTAAAATTAAAAGAAAATGTGAGCTAGAGCAAAGATACATACATCATGATATGATACAAAACACTTGTATGTAAACAATATGTTTTAGATAAATATTAATTAACCCAATTTTCATTTTATAGTTACCTACTATTTCTATGTTTTTAAAAACCATTTTTTTCTTATAATATGACAAAAGAGACATAAAACAAAGAAATAATAAATTTGTTAACATTTTATTAGACTGATTAATATTTCTATGTCTTCCTGTGTTGATGAGCTGTGAGACACTGAGGAGGTAAAATGTCATCCACACACAACTAGATATAGCCAGGATTCTTAAATACTTTGAAAAAATGCACTCTCCTCTTTTTTGCATTATCTCTAACATATAGTTTATTTTGGAATATGTAAATTGCAAGGGACATAGAGGTGAAATGGTTCATTGATTTTGTTGTCCAGACAGAGAAGTGAGTCTAAAAAATTTAGTGAAACTGTCGGGAGCGTGACAAACATGAGAATCTGTGTCTGCAAAATTCTGTTCTTGTGGTTATTTCTGCTCAAATATGGTACCTCCCTCCAGAAAGCAAACATAAAGTGCCCGCAGTTCTGGCCTTTTCTACAGTGCTGATTGCATTTACATACAGGCAAGAGGAATTTTTCTTAGCTGAATCAGGAAAACAGAGCAAGCTAATTATATAATATAATTTATTCTATTTTTCTTCAGGGCATTCACATAACTTAGGGGCTACTTTGAATTTAAGAGAAATATCTACTGTCATGTTTCCTTGTAGATTTATTGACCCTAAGACAGTTTTTTCCATAAACATAACTCTATATGCAATCTGCTGTAAAATGACCATACATTTTTAAGGATGTCTTTCAGTGCCTACATTCTTCTGTTGTTTTTACTTTCCATCTGTTATTTAAACAGCCTAACGTTTCCTACAGAGAAATATATCTATCTTATGAAGATAAACTTCTTGTCTTCATGTAAGAAAAATTCTGTGGTCTTAAATAGTCCACATTGAAATATAAAAACTAAAGAATTTATCTTGTATATGGAAATGTTCATATGACTTAGATTTATGGAATGTAATTTTTGCTTTGTAAATTTTAATATTCCAGAAAGGCAGTACAGTATGGTGGGCAAAGCATCAATTCTAAAGGCAATGTTGTGAAATTCAAATTCTGGCTCTATCACTTACAAACTGTTTGACCTTTGACCTTGGATAAGAAATATATCTTCTATGTGCCTCAGTTCCCTTATTGGTACTATGGAAATAATACAGTAGCACCCCCCTTATCTGTGATTATGCTATTCACAATTTCAGTTATTGCTAGTCAACCACAGCCCAAAAAAATGAAATGAAAAAATTCCAAAATAAACAATTCACAAGTTTTAAATTGCATGCTGTTCTGAGTAACAGGATGACATCTCTATTCTGCATGGAATATAAATCATCTCTTTGTCCAGCATATTCACACTGTATATGCACTCCACCCATTAGTAGCCATTTTGGTTAGCAAAAAGAAAGAGAGAGATCAAATTCACATAACTTTTATTACAGTATCGTATATAATAAAAGCCTAATATGCTAAGTGTCTGACTATTTGACCAGTCCCTAATGATGTGCACTGACCACCAGGAGGCAGACACTTCAATCAGTAGGTTAGCTTGCTGCTGGGGTCTGGCTGCTGGATTAGGACTGGGCGAGATGGGCCGGACACACACTGGAGCCCTCCCACGGTCCCCAATTGTGCACCATTGGGGCCCCTTGGCCTGGCCTGCACCCTCTCACAATCCGGGACCCCTCAGGGGATGTTTGCAGGCAAGGCCGAGGGACCCCACCAGTGCATGAATTCGTGCACAGGGCCTCTAGTAATGTTATAATTGTTCTATTTTATAATTAGTTATTTTTGTTTATCTCTTGCTGTGTCTAATTAGTAAACTTTGTCATATGTATATATGCATGGAAAAAACATAGTTCATATAGATTTCAATACTATTCATGGTTTCACACATTCACTAGGAGTCCTGAGATACATTCCCCATAGATAAAGCAGGACTACTGTAATAATATGTCTAACTCCTTGATTTTCTGTATATATTAACTGAACTCCTCTATATAATGTTTTCAAAACAGTCCAGCCCAGAATAAAGGATTTAGGAAGCTTTAATTACTTGCCTGATTGTTACGAAAATCAAAGTACAAAGCATGTGGCTATCTTCATATGTGTATTTATCTGTGAAAATATATATGAAAGACACATTATATATAATACTAGAGGCCTGGTGCATGAAATTCGTGCACGGGGGGTGGGGTGTCCCTTAGACCAGCCTGCACCCTTTCCAATCTGGGACCCCTTGAGGGATGTCTGACTGCCCATTTAGGCCCGATACTACCTGGTCTAACCACTGATCACCCCTTGATCAATCCCTAACCACTCCCCTACCAGCCTGATTGCCCCTAACTGCCCTCCCCTGCAGGCCTGGACACCCCCAACTTCCCTCCTCTGCTGGCCTGGTCACCCCTAACTGCCCTCCCCTGCTGGCCTGGTCCCTTCCAACTGCCGTCCCCTTCCGGCCATCTTGTGGCAACCATCTCATGTCCACATGGGAGCAATCATCTTTGACCACATGGGGTCAGCCATTTTGTGTGTTGGAGTGATGGTCTATTTGCATATTACTCTTTTACTAGATAGGATGTTTATAATTACATTGTATTACATATTAATATATATTTAATATCACATATTAATTTCATTATATTATATATTAATATAATTATTTAAATTATACATATATGTGAGTGTGTGTTTAAATTACAAGTTTTGTTTGGAGAAAGGACATGTGGTTAGTGAGGAGCAGGAATGCGACACATCAGACATAACCCTGATGATTCTGAGCTTGGTGTCCAGTCAATAGAATGTGATGCATACTCACACTAGAGAATCTAAGAATGCTCCCATGGAATCTTGACTGCATACTTTATTATGAAAATCTAAATTTCAATTAGTTTACTAAATATAGAAATTTTTTATGTGGCCTTCAAGTTGGCCTTGCCTCTCCATACACCATGCCAGATGCAGCAAAGAGCCTCTCTAGGTTTGCTCATGTCTCGTTAGCTAAAACTTTTGACTAACCTAACAAGTCCCTAATTCCATTACAGTCCTCACAGATTTCCCTCATTCTAGCAGGAAGAGAACTCCATTCCCTCTCCAGGTTCGCGACAGTGAGTAATTAATTACTGTTTGCCTTCTGTGTTCTCGGCAGTGCCTAAAAGGAATAACCAAGGCCATATATAATTTGATTTTAAATATGATTGAACAAGACAATAAAGTGCTATGCAGTCAATCTCAGAAAACTTACAAAACCTTTGTAAGTAGGCCATTACAAGATGTATGAATCAAATTTAATCATTTTAAAGAGGAACAAAACTTAACACCCTCACCAACATGTGCACCTATTCAACTTTGTGACTACCCATATGACAGAGGGAAAGACAGACAAGTACAGATTATATATGTTGTGATAAGTTAGTTAAATTATGCTACAAGTGCATAAAGCCTTGCCATTTTATGAGAAAATTAAACTAAATAAACTTAATTTGTTTATTATTCTGGTTGTGAGTTAGAGAGGGAAGAGGCAAGGCAGACAATACCGTAAAATCCTTATACCAAGTGGGGTGAAGTACATTTACAGTTGTGTGTACACGAAACACAGAGTTTATTCTTATATTATTATTTATTAATTATTGTATTATTTTCCATATGAACATCATCTATAAAACGATTTTGCCCCACCCTGCAGATCGAGATATTTAATGTGACACTTTCATGGTGTCTGGGTTTCAGCAGAGGCCCTAGGTGCAGAACTGAACCCAAGACCAAGTACCCCACATCCTGAATGAAGTACTGCACTACCTGTGACATGCTAAGAGATTAAAGTATTGGTTTTCTCAGCATTTAGAAATCCCTCATCTATAATAATTTAGAAAGGTAAAGAAGACACTATATTTTGGGAGGGACTGGTCAGTACTTTGTGCACTACCAACTTGTTTAAGCTAAAGGACAAAATAGGAGTTTCAATGTGAGAACTCAGAGACAGTATTGTATATCCTATTAAGTTTGGCAAGCATAAGGACTCCAGAAGGGGCTGTGGCTAGAGGGTTGTTTCGGGATGGCAGGAGATCAGAGTTACAAGACTCACTAGATGCACCCTATGTTTCCATATATAATGGCAGTTTGAAAAAGCTTGTTTTCTATGTATCAAAAGCGGGCCATGGAGGAGGAAGCTGGTTGCAGCCTTCTTAAAAGAATACCGACTCAGTTGTCCTTGCCAGAAATTATAAACTGACCCAGCATTGCAAGGACCACCAGAAGCCAAGACCTTGGCAATGAAGCCATAACACTCCAACTGGAGATGACATCACTCCCATTTGAAGGAATGCTTTTGCAGTTTCCCAGCAGGGAGTGGAGGTGGAAGGAGTGGGTGTCTAATTAACACATGAGACCACACCACCCCAGAGAGGATGGAGGAATGACATCTAGCAAAGCACTATATAGTGCGGCCTATTTGTTTTTTATGCTTCAGTGATTGAGGTGTCTCTCAACTGGAGAATGAATTGGGGAAAAGAAGTAAAAGAGAATGGTGGAAAACAATAATCTAACGCTGCTTGAGACCACCATATGCGCTTTCAGCCTGTAACAGACACAAGATGATGGAGGGGAGACGACTTACCACTGTTAAATTTTAAGTATTTTATTATTACAATGGCCTAGGTTGAGCTTAAATTAATGTGAATGAGGGCATTTGTATTTTTAAGAAGAACCTTGCTAAAATACTACCTACGGATGGGGAAATAACTAGATCACAGATCTGATACAGCGACAGATGGAGAAATTCAGCCTCTTTAATTTAGGTGACATAATGTATTAGACTCATGTGGCTGCCATAACAAAGAACACCAGTCATTGGATTAGGACCTACTGTAATCCAATATGACCTCATTTTTAACTTAAATACTTTTGCAAAGATCTTATTCTATATAATAAAACCCTAATATGCACATTGACCGAACGGTGGAATGACTGGTCGCTATGAACTGACCACCAGGGGGCAGATGCTCAGTGCAGGAGCTGCCCCCTGGTGGTCAGTCTGCTCCCACAGGGAGAGTGCCACTCAGCCAGAAGCCGGGCTGACAGATGGCGAGTGCAGTGGCAGTGGCAAGAGCATTTGCAGCAGCACTAAGAGCAGCGAGCTAAGCGGTAGGGAGCGGCAAGCAGGCAGGTGGTAAAAAGCGAGGGGTCCTGGACTGTGAAAGGGATGTCCACCTGCCAGCTTAGGCCCTCTCCCCAGAGAGAGTGGGCCTAAGCCGGCAGGCGGACCTCCTCTGAGGTGTCCCAGAGTGCAAGAGGGCACAGGCCAGGTTGAGGGATTCCACACCCGCCCCCCCCAGTGCACAAATTCCATGCACTGGGACTCACTGGGACTCTAGTTTCTGTATAAACTACCTACCATTCACGAGTTTCATGTAAACATGAATATTTGAGGGAAACTATTCAGCCCAGTACACATGTCATATATTTATTAGTAAAAGTTTTGAAATAAACATATTCTGATTTAATGATTTTAATATTTACTTCATTTTCCAATTTATAAAATTACATTTTCTGCCTATGGGCTTAGTTTTATTTCCTCATTACCATAATGAACATACTATTAAAGTAACTGAGTGCCTGAAATTGGCAGAGGGGGAAGAAAAAAGGGTTTAACTTCCATGATTCTAAAGTGAAGATACTGATAGTGATCACATTCGGTTAATGAGGTTAAAAAATACAGGTACAGAATTTAGAAAAAATGTCCGGAACATAGTAAGTATCTATAATAGTTGTTATTTAACACAAACAAGCAAGAAGAGATTATTTTTACTGATTGCAAAGTATCTAAAGAACTGAAATATTTTTTGGATAAAGATAAGAATTACTATCTATCATTGTGTTTTCAGCCAATTTTCATGAAGTACTATAGTGTTGCCCGACCAGTGTGGCTCAGCGGTTGAATGTTATGGTTTGATTCCTTGTCAGGATACATGCCCAAGTTGTGGGCTCAATCCCCCGTAGCGGGTATGCAGTGATCAATGATTGTCTCCATCACTGGTATTTCTATCTCTCTCTCTTTCTCCATTCCTCTCTAAAATCAATAAAAAATATATCTTTAAAAGCCCTGTAATGTTATTCTACTTAGAAAAGAAAACTTCCATTTAATTGTGCAGTTTTAAAACAACTACATTTTTATGAGATAAAAATTATGGATATGTGAAAAAAATATATAATCCTTTATTATATCCTAAATACAGGCATAGCTTGTTTTATTGTGCTTTCCTTCACAGATGTTGCATTTTTAAAAACTGAAGCTAAGACCCTCCACTGGCAAGAAGTTTACAAACACTTCATTATGACACTTTATCACAGTGATCTGGAACTGAATCTTCAAGATCTGGACAGCTTTTTATCATCATTGGAAAAGAGGGAAACAAAACTACAAGAGTTCTCTGTTCCATTATGTTTTAAAAGCAGCAGAATCATTTCAACCCTTAGTGTTACTAGTGCATATGAACAATTGAAACAATGCTTGGTCCTAGCCCATTTCAAAACAATTAAGGCGTCATTTTCTGTACTTTCTTTTGAATTTTTTATATAGTTTACTTAAATGTCTTACCTTTATATTTACAGCAAACTGAAGTTTCCCTGTGAATAAGGATACACATATTCTCCACAGATGGAATACATTTTTCTGATTCAAAGTTGAAAGAGTACACAGAAATATCAAGTGGATCCATTACATCAGTTAAGTTCTAAAAAGCTTTGTATTTATTTATTGTGGGTCTATGAGGGCACAGAGTGAATTTCGAGAAACACAAAACACACATACTAGATGGTTTGGACTTATAACTTCTGTGTTTTGCCAACTATAGTTTTAAAAGAGTGCATCATTTTAAAAGATAAGGTAAAAGCTAACAATACTCTTCTATGGAAATCTGTTGCCTCTTATACTTCTTGATCTCCCAATAGTGGCTATAACAGCACTTTCCCGAATGACCATAATTGACTAAAAACAATAGTGATCTAACCAGGTTTAGTATAATGTTTTGAATTCAAAGTGGGTCGTTAAAGGTATAACTGGATCATTTGAAAATAAACACGAGAAGCTGATTTTGGGGGGAATCTAAACTAAAAGCTGATCTAAGAAAATAAGTCTATATATTTGTATCTGTTTCTGTTTTTTTGGAGGGTAGATTATTTTGTTTAATTCAATTTTATTTTTATCAAAGTTAATTAGTATTCTTTATACTTGAATACATTCTAATTTATGCTTTGTTTGTATATTTATTTTTTTCCACATTGGCTTGTGAACAGCTTGATGAAATAAAAATGTGGATTTTGTAGTAAGGCTGTATATCAGGACTACTGTAGGCATTCAGCATCCACATGTCACTCTTGGTAAATACATGGCAATATAGCTCATGTTAGCATGTCTGTGTTGTCTTTTCAATACGTATCTCTCATAGCCTAAATCATGCATCATTTATCCGTGTCCTCAGTGCTTATCCCTATACCAGGACCATAATGTTCACTAAATTTTACCAATTTTCTGTTATCTCTTTCAGAAGAAAAATCTAATAATTATTTCATACAGGCACACAAAAAAAGAAAAACAGTTAAGAAATACAACACCCATTCATGATAAAAACCCTCAGTAAATGAGAAATTCAAGGTAACTTTGTCAACTTGATGAAGAATGTCTACAACATAAAACTGCAGGTTATATCTATGTAATTGTGAAAACCCAGAGCTTTCTCACTAATTTCAGAAACAGAACAAAGATGTCTTCTCTCATCACTACTGTTCAACATCACCCAGAAGTCAATATTAATACAGCAAAACAAGAAAAAAGAAATAAGGGTATACAGACTAGGAAGGAAGAAATAAGACTCAGTACTGTCAAAATGTCAGTTCTTCCCGACTTAATCTAGAGACTCAATACAACTCCATTCAAATCCAGAGTAAGTTATTTTGTGGAATAATGTTGACAAACTTACTATGAAGTTGATATGGAGAGGCCAAGACCCCGAATAGCCAACATGTATTGAAGGGCAAGATCGACATTGGAGAACTGACACTATCCAACTTCGAGACTTACTATAAAGTTACAATAATAAGGGAGCATGGTATTAATGGAAGAATAGACAAATAGATCAAGGGAACAAAAGAGGGGTCCCATGTATAACCCCCAATAATATAGTCAACTGACAGAGAACCAAGAAAGCCAGGAGCCAAGAGGCCACAGAGACCAAGAGCACAAGAGAACAAGCGCCTTTGTATGGTGGATCCAATATCTCAAATCTTCCCATGCTTGCAATGGCCACACCTTCTCTTGTCAATTACCTGTTCCCAGGTGTGACTGACTAGCAAGTACCTTCCCTGTTTCACCCAGACTTTACTGGGCATGCATCTATTTCCCCCTGTCCAGTGCCTTCCCCCAGTGATCTGTGTGGAATAGACCAGTGGCTTCCTGGGGAGTGTTACACTGCAACTTCCTGGCAAAGCTGCCCAAATACATGACTATAACATTTGGTCTTCCCTTTGCTCCTCTCCTGTTATTAATAACTAGGTTAATTACAACAACATCCTGTTGATAATGGGGGAGACTACACATGTGTGGAAGCAGGGTGTATATATGAAATCTCTGTATCACAGCTCAATATGCCATGAGCTTCAAACTGCCCTAAAAAGAAAGTTTACTAAAAATGTTAGATGAGTTTTAGATTATTTTTTAAAAATAGGAAAATTTATGGATGACTTTTTTTTTTCCAGGAATTACTTTTTTAGTCACTAATAACAGCATTATTTCAAGTTATTCTCATGGAAAATTCAAATTTCCCATGACTTATTTTTTTTTATTTTATTTACTAACCACAAAGTAGACAGAGCCTTGAATATCTCAACAGCATTTTGTTGAAAATGATAGTTTAAGTAAATTTAGAACAATAATGTTATGCTATCATGATTATATATTTTTGAAACTGTAGATATACCATTGTAAATCAAAAGAACAGAGATAGCTTAGCAGTTCTCAGAAATAGTATTAAAATTTTTTAAAAAGCCATTTCTTAAACAATAAATCATCATAAGACACAATTCTCCATCAAGTAATTAGTAATTCCTATTATATCACAGGTCTTATCAACATTTTTCTAAGATAGTAAAAAGCTCACAATTGGATTTTAGAAATATCTGTCTTTGGTTGGATATATTTTAGCATCAGCTGCCTGGTCTTGGCACATATCATTAGTTGCTGTCTCAGTGGATACAGTTAATTATCACTATTTCTTTCTGATGATGAATACTAAATAGAATACTTGGTCTTTCATGAGGCCAGAAACTATGCTTTTGATATGAAAAATATACTGCTAAAAGTACAATGAAGTGTCATATTTATGCTCTGCTAATGCCTGCCTGAAACTTTCTTAGGTATTTTTAACTGTTTTATTTTTTAAAATTAATTGTTGCCATACTACTAATCATTCAAGAAGACGAGTAGAATTTTAAAATTGATGCTGTCATTAAAACAAGGCAACTTTCAAAGTGATCGTTTTGTGACTTACTGAGATATAACAGTTTAAATGCTACCTACTGGAAGTTCCTTTCATCTTTGTTAAAGCCATTGCAAAATAAGATGTTTTCAATTTCATTATTTATCATTCTAATGTTAAAATGAGGACAAAGGGTGGACAAGACATGATGGGGAAAACTATTTAATACCACCTAGAAAAGAAAGAGGATAGAATCATAATAAAGATAGCTTAATAAATGGGAATTATGTCACCTCAATGAAAGTATACTGAATGAAAGTTCTGAGGCCATTCTTTTCATCAAGAGGGTTTTATGTAGGTCTTGTATGATATACATACATATACATATCCTATATCATAAAAAGCCTGTGGTCATCACACCGTCATGCCGTAATGACTGATCACCAGGAGGCTGTGTGCGCAGCAAGCGTGGGCAGGTGGGCAGGGCTGTGCATGACAAGGTGCACATGGGTGGGCAGGGACTTGATGCTGCATCCCCGCAGACATCGGCGGGGACTTGACTCTGCGTCCCTGTGGGTACCAGTGAGGACTTGACCAGAAGGTGCATCAGGGGAGTCCCGTGGTGCCAGCCGCGGGGCAGGACTCAGGGGAGTCCCACGTAGCATTGGCCTCACGGCATGGGGCTCTGGGACTTGTGGGAATCCTGCACAGCACCAGCAGAGGCTTGACATTGTGAAAGAAAGGGAAAATAGTGATATTAAAATATTTCTTCTAATTAATTCCCTTTCAATGTGCATAAATTCGTGCACCAGGCCACTAGTATGTATATATGCCAATATTAAAATATGATGTGGAATATATATATATATATATATATATATATATATATATATTCCACTTCCACATCATATTTTATTTAAAGATATATAAAGGGAATACCTTTATACATGGCAAACTAGCACATTCAGCAACAAGCAATGTATATCCTTTTCTGATTGTCTTATAATACACATATTAAAACTGAAGTTAATAAATTCATTGTGGGCCATAGCTGGTTTGGTCAGTGGATAGAGTGTAGGCTCACACACTGAAGGGTGATAGATTTATTTCCCATCAAGCGCTTGTACCTCATACCTCAGTTGCAGTCTCCATCCCCAGCCACAGTCAGGGTTTGTGCAGGAGGCAACCAATAGATGTGACTCTCTCACATCAATTTTTCTCTCTCTGTCTCTCCCTCTTCCTTTCCACTCTCTCTAAAAAACCAATATCCTCTGGTGAGGATTAACAACAACAACAAAAATACATAGTGAACTAATTTGACCTGTTCTAAACAAAATAAGTATAAAGTACATATTTTATTACAAGTAAAACTAGAAAATATTGGCAAATATCATTGGCATTCTTTCTCTTTAAAAGATTGTTGAAATCTGCTCTGCCCCAACACTGGCTAAAGTATGGGGGGAAAATATATAAAAACATACAGAGATCAATCAAATGCTGACTAAATACGAAATATAAGATAATAAAACTTAGGTGGAAATGAGTTTAATGTTACTATTCACATTAGATTTTACTTTATTCTGGTGAAATTTCTTTCCATTCACCATTATTGTAATAGGATTTAAGTATGCAAAGAATTGTTCATAATTTCAGCAACCTCCCTTTGTTTCCTTTTCTAGGAGAAAATGTTTTTCTATTTAAATTTCAAATGACTATGCATAAAATGTTATTACAACTTCCAAGCACTCTTTGCCAATTCTTGTAAGTGTAATACATCACAAATGGTGATAAAGTGGCTTATTTAGACCACTAAATGATCAAATAAAATAATAATACCTTATGTGTAGTTCTTGCCTTGGAGTTTTCAAAGCACTTTTAGTTATATTACCTCCCTTGCTTTTTAAACCAACTCTGAGGCAAGCAGTGCTGTTTTCCGTACTGCTGTGGTACAGAACAGGGGCAGTTCACAAGACAAATCAATGCATTGAGATCTCAAGCCAATGAATAAATGGACAAACTGACTTTTGAACATGTGTCTTCTGAATGCCAATCCCAACACAGCAGGCTGTCCTTAAACAAAGAAGAGTGTGTTCATCAGACCATGGAGACAACGACAATAGACTCTAATGAAATGAGCAATCTATGACTGATGATGATAAGGGATAAAAGATGAGGGGAAGCACGAATAAAAATGAGAAAGAAAGTGAATAGAGATGGTTGAAGGAACAGTGAGTAAGAAGAGTTGTGGTCTGAAGGGACCCACAAGCATTCTAGAAAATAGGGAACTGGGATCATCACTTCACATTCTTCCAACCTGTATGCATCCGTCAACTCTACTTATGCCCCTTACTGAGAAATGGCATTTGGCAGAAATCAAATGGGCCATAATGACTGGAGAGGCTGAGGTTCTGCAGTAATATGGAAGAATCAAGACTGTGATGATGTGACTCTTTACTGAAGTATGACCAGAATTAAGGGAACCTTAATGTTGAAAGACTCAAGGACTAACAACAGCAGAACAATCACTCTCCTCGGGCCAGTGACAGCTGGGGTTATCGAAAAGGGTTCACTTGTGGAGAAATGTAGCTTTTTTTTCATAATCACAGAAGTAAATCAGGGAGGAAGAAGAGGACAATTCTCTGTTTCCTTCTGCTCTTGCATCGCCTACCCTTTCCTCACAGTGATTGAATCTGACCGGAGGTCTAAAGGTGAGAGGATACAACTGATAAAGGCCTTAGGGTTACAGAGCAAGATGCCGACAGCACTAGGTAGATTTGGGTTAGTATTTTGTCAGTTTCTTAACACAGTGTGTAAAGTTTGACTTTTCTGTGCTCCCACCTCCAGGCAGCTCTCCCTTTCCCAGGACACTAGGCACTCATTGCACGCACCATCACCTCATTTCACTGTTGATCCTCACTAGGGTGAATTAGCCTAAGTGGACTTTCACCCACTGATTAAGTCACTCCTAGTAGTAAAGAACAATGAGAATTAACTCTCAAGGTAACACAAGCAATATAAAAGAGGAGCTTTAAAGCAAACACATCTATAATGAACTGATAGAGTCTGTTGAGGAGAAATGTATATTAGAGAATGATACCTTTCCTATGCTCTTTGCCAATGGACTGCCTCTTTTTAAAGGAGATAAGCTAAGACTAAAAAAATATAATAATAATCACTGACATTCAACTCCAGCTCTTTATTTCTGAATGTTCTTGTATTAAATCCACTCTGAATATTTAAAAGATCTGATCTGTTTTACTGAGATAGCTTTGGTTTTCACAAGTAGGTGCTGATTGTGAGGGGAGGCAAAAATACTTAATTACCATGCCATTATTTAGTATTTTTGTTGCTCACAGACATGCCCTTACTTTTAGAGCTTCCCTGTTGATTTTTATGATTAATGGGTATGTGTTTCTCTCTGGCAACTTGTGCATAAGTTGTAGCATGAATGGTTGTAACTGTAGGTCATTCTTCCAACTGGCCTTATCTGTCTCAGAAGGCTGGTATGAATCAAACAGAATATGGCATGTGGAATATCTTAATAATTATAAAGTGAAATACAAAACTAAATTTTAACTTATTCACATTATTTGTTTTCAAGGCGAAATAGACACTTGAAATTCATAAATGGTAACAAAAATTGTGACTTGCCTCCATACTCATAGGCTACTTGAATGTTATAAATATTTTTGTCTATTGAAAAAAGAAAATATTGCCATGTTCAGATTATCTGTCAAGAAATCATTTAAAAGGGCTCATTCAGCATGAGCACATGTTAGCTGAGAATCAATAGAGATATTGCTTAGTGGTTTTTGGAATATCTCCTTTTTGATCCATGAATCTATACATTTTTAAATATTGTCTGTCAGATACCTACATCTTATAAGAACTGGAATCAGAGAAGCTGAAATTATACCTGTAACATCTTAAAAGATTATGTGTGAACTGAGTCTCTACTATGGAAATAAAAAGTATAATAAGACTTGATCTGCCATTATGAGGCTCATAATAATAATGGAAAACAAACTTATAAAGATTTAAATTCATAATATAAGAGGTACTATAATATAACTCCATGCAAGGAGTTCAAAAAGAGACAGATCACAGAAAGTTTCTTAGGGTAAAGGAATAGGATAGTGCTATATTTTTCTCATTAAAGATTTTATTGAGCAAAGCTGAGAGGTAAAATATAAGCGTTCATGTTCATGGTAATGTTGACTATTGGCGAAAGGAGTAAAAAATCAGATTTTGGCAGAATAATTGGGATGTTCTAAAATTGCTGGCTACTCTTCAGTTGGTAGCTATCATCAGTTATTGTTAATTAAAATGTATTGGTAATTAGTTGGGACTGTCACTAAGGAAATTTTCAATAGTAACTAATGAAGAAAAATGTGAGATCATAGGAAGACAGTTGCATAAGATGGCTAAATAGAAACAGGCAGATATCCAAGGTAGCTGCTCTAAGAAATCTCCAAGAACAAAAATTCCATCTGTGGTAAAAAATATTTGGCAATAGAAGGTTCTGTTCCCAAGATTTTCCTTGATTGACCGACAGGAATAAGTGCTATTTTTCTGTGAAGCTCATGTGTACTGCTTTCTATGCCTCAGAAAGACACAAGACTTGCAAAAGAACAACTCTATGCCAGTTTAGAAAACAGGATAGATGGATCCTAAATAGAAAAAAGAAAAAGCTAAGAAAAGTGAGCCAGGAATTGTAGGATGTGTAATGAAAAGGAATTAATGCATGGAATAGCTTTGGATACAAATGTGAAAAATATCACAAATGGGAGAAAAAAATTGCAATGCTGACTATGTAATACCTATGTGGCTTTTTCTTCATGTGGTTAATCTAATAGTTTTAGACAATTTGTATCATATGACTTATACACTGCTGGTATAAATGTAAAATAGTACAACCTTCAGGAAATGTTTGTCAGTTTCTTAAAAATTAAACATAGACCTATCATATGACATAACCATTTCACTCCTAGATTTTTACAAAAAAAAGAAAAGGAAAGTATATGTCCATGTAAAGACTTGTGCACAAATGTTTGTTGTAGCTTTATTTGTAATAGTCAAAAATGGAAGTAGTCCAAATGAGCATCTCAAGATAATTAATATCCAAATTTTCCATTGGTTATCTAAAAGATACCTACATGATGGCTATCCAAATTATAACCATAATATCCAAAATATCCAATGATAGGCAATTGTTTATCAATAGATAAATAATTGGGGTATATCCATAAAATAAAATGCTATTAATTATGAAAAATAAATAACTATTGATACATGCAAAAAGATGAATGAGTCTCTGCCACAACATGAACAGCTGGGGTTCAGAATCTTTCTTCTACAGTATTTTCAGTGAAATGATTAGGTCATGTGAAGAAGGGGCTGATGCACAAATGAAAATACTATAGAAGAAATATGAATTTAGAAGGCATTGGGGGGGGGCAGTGGAAACCTTTCTCTCTTGGAGAGGCATACCAACTTCTGGCCAGTGTGCTTTTTATTTACTTGAATATACATTTGCCCTTTAGCAAGGCATATAGGCATATCAAAGGTAAAGTTTGGTAAACAGTAAAAGAATTATCAGGTTAGGGAATTGCCTTGAGCCATTGAGCAGGGCAATATTATGCTGATTTTCAGCCCTGCTGAATATCAAAGTCCATTGGCCTTCCAATGGGTCTTTTTGCATTAATATACTAACTACTGTTGGTTTTAGTCTCTGGCAATTCTCAAAACAATTAAGTTTTATGAAGTAAGCCAGACAAAAAGAATATATACTGTATTAATTCATTTTACATAAATATTAAGAAAATAAATATTAAAATATAGTGAAAGAATTTGAATCAGTGGTTTGTTAGAGTTTTGGGTAGAAAGAAGTGTGTGAGAGGGATAATCAGTGGCATAAAAAAAACTCCTAGAGGTGACTAATATATGTGGGTTTATTTATATATATTATTTCATAATTGCAGTATTTCTACTCAGTATATATGTGTCAAAATGTACAGTTTCATTATGTGTTAAATATGTGTAGCTCATTGAGTATCAATTATACCTTGATAATTCTGTTAAAAAAACAATGATAGGACCCTTTACTCATGGGGTAACTCTGAAATTTTTGAAGAGGCTGCAGTGTGTCATTCTCTGCAGTGCAAAGGTAAAACATCCACAGAATATGTTTATCATGCTAAAAAATATCTTTATGTTACCTGTAGCCTCAGAAGTCTCAGAACATTTTCCACTGGAGTATTTCATAATCATTCATTTGTTCATTCATTTATCCTTTCATTCATTATCTCATAAATAACCATTTCTCTCTGTCAGCCTCTCTCTCAGATACTTCACTCTCAGAATGTCTTAAATTCAACATATTATTTTCCTGTGCTCTTCACTAGCCTTCTCCTCTTCTCAGCTTCTTAATCTCAATTAATTACACCATTACTTAACCATTTGCCATAAAAGCTACTTTTTCTCCAGAAAACCTTAATAAGGAGATATAGTGCAATGCAAAAACTGAATATGAAAAGATGATTAAGGTTCAGTCCAGGCTCTCAAGACTATTAAAGCCATGTAATAGAAGATTATGTCTAAAAAAATGCAGTAATATGATGCTTTGGTATTTGTAGATGATGGGATATAACAACCTGTGCTGTCTGCAGGAGTCCAAAAGTTATTAAAGAAAGAATATCTGATGCACAACTTAGAGATTTCAAATGAACTCATTTTCCAAACAGGAAAAGGAAAATTCCTCCACTCACCACAGGTGGAGGTGCTGCCTCCACTGGTCAGAGAAAGTCAGAGTCTTAAATATTAAAGGTTTTCAACTTCAATCAAGAACATGCAAATTTTTATATTCCAGTATCACGCACTCATCCCTCATTCTACCATTTTATATCAACATAAGTGATAAGGAAAGTAGGAATTCTACTTCCATGATTAATTTATTATTGAATATAATTAAATTGGGGATATAATTCTTATTGCTATCTGCTCAGCTTTTATAAGATACTACAGGCCCAGTGCACAGATTTGTGCACCAGTGGCGTCCCTCAGCCTGGCCTGTGGGGATCAGCTGAAACCAGTAGTCCTACGGGATGTGAGGGATGTAGCGTGTGCCAAGGGGCAGGAGGCCTGGAAGGAGCCCCAGACCACCCTGGGCACCATGCCGCTCCCGCTCACCCTGGTTCTGCTGCACCTGCTGCCTCCACTGCTCAGTAGGCTCGCTGCCACTCCACTGCAATCTCTGCATGCCCATCCTAGGGTGATACTGGTGCACCCATGACCAAGAAGGGGCTGTGGGCTTACACCCAGTCAGTCCTGATCCAGTTCCAATAGGGGAGGGGCATACAGGGGGAGTGTCTGTGGGAGAGGCTCGCGCCTCCTCAGTTGTGCTCACCAGCCATGAGCCCAGCGTCTGGCACCCATTGGTCAGCTGAGTGGTGCTCCAGCTGTAGGAGTGCAATGACCACTAGGGGGCAGCTCCTGCATTGAGCATCTGTCCCCTGGTGGTCAGTGTGCATTATAGCTACCAGTCAACTGGTCACTTAGACTTTTATATACATAGATATTTGATTATTTCAGGACCACAATAGTACTTCTTTGGTCATTTGACTATGATTGGTCAAAGAGTTTATAACCCCAAGCTTGTCATTTTCTCCTTGGAAGACTTTAAGGATAATCAAAAGCCAGCCTCCCGCTCTTCATTTTTAATATCATTGTTAATATGATAATGTTCAATTACTATAGTCACTTGATATCCTGGTCTACCACAGACCGTTTAATCCAAAGAAATTACAAGTATTAATCTAAGTAGTCTGATACCATTCCATGCTACAGATTATCAGTTTCTAATAACATCTCATTATCAAAACTAATTCTAGGGTTCTATGCTTAAAGGTATGGTTCCTGCAACCATTCTTGGTACTACTTATAGCATCAGTTAGGGTCATAAAAAAAATAGAAATGATGCATGGTATGGCACCAGAGATCATTAAAATAGGCAATTTAGTCACATAGCTTTTGAAAAGCTGGTACTCCTTGGGCTTGGGAGCTTAATGAGTGAGATGATGTCACAAAATTTAGGAGCTTGGGATTGGGATTAAAGCATCATCACTTCATTTCTGTAGATCAGGGAGAGGATTTCCTGAGGCTCTTGACTCAGAGAAGGTGCTATTCACAGTAGGGGTGGGGTATGTCACAATGCAGGGTAGCCACGCTGACATCTCTGATGTGGTACAAATGGCTGTGCTAGGAGTGATGGAAAATACCGAGACTGTGCCATTACGCCTTCTTGTAGTTAGAGAAATGCAGGTCAACTCTGAAAGCCAGAAGAGAATCTTTTCTTCCTTCTCCCTCTTTGCAATCTCCCACAGGTGCCTCCCATTGGTTTACATTAAGAGAAAACCGTCTGTCAAGAGACTTTGGGAAATTCAGGATGTAGTCTCTCAGGCCCAGATCACACAGAGCATATAGAAGAGTGAACTTGGGGTTGAATGATAAAGGGTAAATATCTTGCCCAACCATGCTCACAAAATGAAGTTACATTAAAAAATGGATTCATGTAAAAACAGAAACACACACACACACACACACACACACACACACACACACACACACATACACACACACACACGAAGCAGAACGATGGCTATGCTGTTTTAGAGGAATAATTTTTAGAAATGCTTTACAGGAACTAGGTCCGGTTAGAACATCATGAGAAAAGCCCACGTTGGAGTTTAGAGATTTTTGAATGACACGGCTTCTTTTTTTGCTTTGTATTAAAGAAAGTGGTAATCAATGAGAAATAACTGGGTAGCAGCACAATATTTTGCCACTACTGTCCAAATAGGTTTTTGATCTGTTTGCTAATGTGGGTAATGTTATCAGTTGTTCCTTTTATCACTTCTGAATGTTGGGTTGTACTATAGTTAGAATGTTCATTCCCATGCCAAAGCATACAGGAATTCAAGTTTTCCTCAGTTTTTGGAGTATCCTGGTATGCAGTGTAAATGACAGACTCATGAGAACTGTTTCAGAATAGCATTGATTATGGTAATCTACAATTCCGGGAGCAGTATTGCGTGATTACACCTGTGAAAGAGCTATCTATCACTGTATCCGTCATTAGATTTTATTTTAACACAGTCAATATGCCACATACAGGCGAACTTGTCATTTTTAACCATGGCTTGTACACTTGGTCCATGATTGCTCTTCTAGAATATAAAGCTAGAATCTTATATCAGGAGCTAGATACAAAACATGCATATGTAGCCTTGCTGGCATGGCTCAGTGATTGAGCATAGACCTATGAACCAGGAGGTAAGGATTGGATTCCAAGTCAGGGCACATGCCCAGTTGCAGGCTCAGTCTCCACGGTGGGGCGTGCAGGAGGCAGCTGATCAATGATTCTCTCTCATTATTGATGTTTCTACCTTTCTTCCTTTCCCCTCTTCTCTGAAATCAATAAAAATGTATTTTATAAAAACCACGCAGATTTAACTCTTGGTTTACTGGAGGGAGCATTTCTTTTTACAGCCTTAAAATTGGCAGTCACATCATTTAGAGCAGAAAATGAAATCCTCGTCATGCCTTTCCAAGGTACATTTAACACCTATTTGTAAGCAAACTTTTCCATGATTAATTTGATTTCATCCCCTAGGCAAAGATTGTTTTCAAAACATGTATGGCATGATTAATTAAATTTTAGAAAATTAATTAATACTTTGACTTCAGAGCTTTTAAAATACATTATTATTATTATTATTATGCATTGTTAAATGAATTTGACTTGAGTTTTAATCATTCCATTACTGTTCTTTTTGAGCCATTGCTATTTGCTTTGGATTTAAAATTCAGTAAGAAGAAAATTTACGTTCAATAGAACTGGGCAGTGTTGAGCCTTTTTCCCCTGGAAATGAATAACATACCTGTGTAGAGATGACAGTGATTTAAGGCTGTGGGAACAGGTCTTTATTTACCTGCTATTGAAATCAGACACAGTTTCTGGCCTTGATGCAGTAAATATTTTGTAATTTTATTGGAAACTATAATATTATTTCACTCACAAAAGCCAGCTTTCTATACAGTATTACATGACATCTTCAAAGCAATAATAAATTAGATTCAACCTCCAAAATATACAAACGTAACCATTTATAAGGAAAATGGATACCAAAGCAATCTTATTTCTCAAAATAGCAATCTTCACAATTCTGGTCTCCTGCCAGAGTAATTCTCTTAGGAATATATTGTTTGTTTGTGGGAAAAGGGAATGTATCACTGTAGAATTTATCGAGTGCCTACTATGTTTTAAATACTGTGCCACACTGTGCTGTGCATTTTTAAATGTTTTTTTTTATTGTTTAAAGTATTACATATGCCTCCTTTTCCCCACATCCACCCCTCCCCGCCACTGCCACCCCCCAGACTAGCCCCCACCGCCCCAGTGTCCGTATCCATTGGTTATGCTCATATGCATGCATACAAGTCCTTTGGTTGGTCCCCCCTAATCCTTCCCTGCCTTCCCTCTGAGGTTTGATGGTCCGTTCGGTGTTCCTCTGTCTCTGGATTTATTTTTGTTCATCAGTTTATGTTGTTCATTATATTCCACAAATGAGTGAGATCATGTGATATGTATCTTTCTCTGACTGGCTCATTTCGCTTAGCATAATGCTCTCCATGTCCATCCAAGCTCTTGCAAATGGTAAAAGTTGCTTCTTTTTTACACCAGTAGCAGCAGAGTATTCCATTGTGTAGATGTACCACAGTTTTTTAATCCACTCATCTGCTGATGGGCACTTAGGCTGTTTCCAAATCGTAGCTATTGTAAATTGTGCTGCTGTGAACATCCTGTGCTGTGCTTTTTAATTTTACTATCTGGTATGCTCCCCGCAATAAGCAATGTGTTAGATACTGCTGTCCCCATGTTACTCCTGCAGAGACAGACTCCTCAGAAAGGGTAGTTTCCCAACTTCACACAACTACTAGATGGCCTTCAACTCAGATCACATGACTCGACTGCCAAAAGAACAATCTTTTCCTTAAATTTTATTGGATTATTGGGGTGACATTTGTTACTAAAATTATATAGTTTTCAAGTGGACAATTCTGTAATAAAACATCTGTATATTGAATAGTGTCTTAATGAAATCACCAAACCATTTTTCCATAGGAACACACATTTTCAATAAAAATATCATACACACACATGTCTATATACACACACATACATTTAGTTGAGATTGCATGCAGGGAGTTGATATAGCTTCAAAATGAGTGGAGAGTTTATACATATTCAATGATGAAAAATAAAAAAACATAATATATTTGTTAATCATTTTAGAAAAAAATGCATTTTACCAAAACCTTCTAATTTTTAGCATATGCATTGAAATGCTAAGATTCTTTCTTAATAAACAGATACTTCATATTACTTTTATTAGATATCTGTAATAAATTCCCATAAGCTCAGTGACTTAAAACAACAGAAGTTTATTCTGTCATAGTTCTGCGGGCCAGCAGTCCAAATCCATGTCACTAGGCTAAACTCAAGGTATTGGCAAGGCCATGCTACCTCAGGGGCCTCTAAGGAAGAATCTGTTCCTTGTTTCTTCAGCCTCTGGTGGCTAATGATGTCTTTGGTTTGGGGCCATATCGGTGTACTCTCTGCCCCTGGCTTCATGTCACCTTCTCTTCTATAGTTGTATGTGTATGTATGTGTATGTGTGTTTACATATGTGTTTTGTGTTTCTGTGTGTGTGTGAGGGGGGTTGTGTTGAATCTCCCTCTGCCTCCTACTGACAAGGATTCAGGTGATGTCATTTTGAGCCTACCCAGATAATCTAGAACAATCTCTTTATTTTAAAATCCTGCATTTAATCTCATTTACAAAGATTTTTTCCAAATAAAGTAACAGTTTCATGTTCCAGAGATTAGAAATGATATATTTGAGGGCCATTATTAGCTTACTACATATATACTTGATATTTCTGTAATCCCTTTGCTTACTCTTTTGCTATTTATCCTCTAAATTTGCACTGTTAGCTTCATTTTATTATTTATAAAGTAATTTCTCACAATGTGGCTTTGATTCGATCATCCGCCAAACAGCAAAATGCTGTTATTTTTCTTGGGCAGTGATACAAGCCAGCAGAGTGAGAGGATAGTGGCAAAGTAAAAATTATGTCAGTTTCAGCTAAAACAGAGAGAAATTTTAAAACTATTGCACAAAATTTCTCTTGCATAAACATGCCTACTTCATCAAGACTAAATGATGAACTGGGCACTCTCTCTTTTTCCAACCTTGTGTAAAACAGACTGTTATATTTTACAATTCATATTTCTACCATTTCATATTTCCATCACATTTTCCTTGCCCTCTTTCAATTCTACCTCCTTTTAGTGACTGTACCTATATTTAATGTGGCCTATCCAATCCACATATCTGAAATGGGATCATACATTTCTGTAAGCTTAAACTTGTTCCAAATATAAAGTTTACTGAAAAAAATGATCAGGGATAAAATATACCTTCTAATGACAAAGGAGAGACAATAAATATGAAACTGATTTCCCTGAAGAAGAGCAGCAATATAAAAGAACAGAAAAAAAGAATGAGAAAATTTAGAAAAAATAGACAAAAATAAAAGAAACTTGAATCAAAAGTTTTAAAGAACATAAAATAGTCCATAAAAAAATTGACACAAAATGATAAAATATATGTCAGGTAGATATTATAGTAAAGACAAAGAGTCACAAAGACAAAGAAAGAATTCCCATTGGTTATCTAGAGAAAAATATCAAGTCAAGTTTAAAAGGAAAAATATAAATCAACCTACCTTCCCACATCTTCTTCACAACAGTGGAACAATAAACATAATTCTTTTTCATGAAAATCAAGAATGACTCCATAATTCTACATTCAGATAAGTTAATAATACTCAAGTCAGCTTTGAACATGAAAGCTAATTTTAATATGAAAAATAAAGTCAAGGTACATATGAGCCCTTATTGAAGAACTATAAGAGGACTAGTTTCTGTTAATTAGGAGATTAATGAAGAAATGGTAAAATAATTATTATTGAGCAACAAACCCAGTTATTTATATGGCTTAAACTAAAAAATGTGAACATTATAAATATGGAGGAGAATGTTATGTCATGAACTATGACAATAGAGGAATAATACATTATATGGAAATTTGAAGAGAAGACAGAAAAGGTGGAAGCCATGGTAGTTTTCTTTTATGCATAGTTTAATATATTTAAAGATAATAAATTAAGAGAACTATAAGCAATATAAAGTTATAAAGCTAATCAGTATTAAAATAACAGAACCAATGAAAAAGTGGGAAGGAGAAATGGAAAGGTAGAAAACCATTTTTCTCATTGTTCATAGTAGGAAGTCAACAGACATGCGAGAAATAGCTGAGTATGAATATTATATAAAAACATAATTGTGAAGTAACCATTAGAACAAAAATACAGTGATTTCTTAAGAGAACATACACCAAAAAAAATCACAAAAAAACCCACAATGTAAACTCTAACTAAAAAGTTAAAACATGAAAATAAAATAAAAATTCAACCAGATTATGCTGAAATTTATATAAAAGAAATATACATAAAGATGATTATATATTCACAGATTGAAAGACCACACAAATAACAATGATGATTGCCTCTGAGAAAGGCAACTGGTTGGATGGGAAAAAAAGTGGGAGAGAGACTAAGTTTTTACTTTGCTCCCTGTTGTATCTTTTAATTTTTTTACTCTAAATATATATATATGTACTAGAGGCCTGGTGCATGAAATTCGTGCTGGGGAGGGTCCCTAGGCTTGGCCTCCCTGCCTCCCCACTTCCTCCTTCCCTCTCTCGCTCCCTTAGCACCCCACAGTTGCAGCTGGTTGCCCACCATGTTCTGCGCCACCCCCTGGTGGTCAGCACATATCATAGCGAACAATTGAACTCCCGCTATCCTGGTTGAACTCCTGAGTGGACAATTTGCATATTAGCCTTTTATATATATAGATTGCCTATTAACATTTAATGTCTATAAGTTAAAATCAACAAATTATAAAAGGAGTTGTATGTGAAATGAGTGTGCATTTGGGGACAGCTGATATGCTTTGTCTTAGTTCACACATCCTCACCCATATATGGATGACCTTGTAAAATGTGGCAACTATATGATTATTGACTGAAAAAACATCTAAATATGTATAGAATTTTTAATATTTATCAATAGTTTTATCTACTCAAAACCTCTTTTGGTTATATTAAAATTATGCTATTGTTGATTTGTGCTCTAATATTTTTAAGTTGAGAAAAATAAGTCAACAGATATGAGAGAGAAGCAAGAATTAGGTGAGACTTCCAAAAAGCAAATGATTGATGGCAATAGGAGGGAGGGCAGAGATGATACTGTAACCTCGGCCAGAAGGGACAGGCTAGATTAATGAGATGCATCCATGCCCAAAGCTGCTATCTCTCACTTTCAACTGTTCTCTGCTCTCCTAAGGAAATGCTGGTTGACAAACATAATTATAAGTGATAAATGACATCTTTGAGCATTTGGAAAAAAAAAAAAACACTTAAATGCAGAAGTATTATATGAATGCAGAAATATTATATTAAATGCAGAATTATTATATTAAAAGATAAGTAGATAAATTTTTACTATAAAGAAATTAGCAGCTGTACTTTAAATCCTAGAACTATATGTCATATATCCTCCTCCAAAACAATAATGTAAATTCCTCAAATTAAATTTGCATAGATATGGTCATTCCTACAGGAAATTCTGCACAAAAAGCCTGCAGATTCCTTATGGCAATGTGGTCCAGTAAAAAGATCATTGGACTTAAAGACAAGGCGGTTACATTGCAGTTCCTGGATTTTCCCCATTTGATGTAATGAGGATGGATATTAAGTTTAGATTTGGGTTTTAAATTCTGCCTCTACCAGCTACTATTTGATGTCTATTTTAGTGATATAGAAGCCACTCTACATATTTCAAGCAGGGAATTATTTAATTCCCAGAACTTGACGTTTATACAACCACTAGAAAGGCTGAGGTAATATAGATTAGAGAAACCAGAGCTAGGTAATTTCATTGTAAATTTACTCATGAGAGGAGAACTAATAGTAAGCATGAAAACTTTGCTGATAAATTAAAAGCCCAGCTTCTACATTTACTTTATCTTATATTTTACCATTTAATTTCTTTTTTGTTATATACAGTAATTTACAAAGTGTTCCCACTGATATTTCCAGTACCCACCTGGCACCATACATAATTATTACAATACTAGAGGCCTGGTGCATGAAATTTATGCATGGGTAGGGTCCCTAGGCCTGGCCGGTGATCAAAGCCGATTGGGGCCTTCCTTCCCCCAGCAGCTGGCTGCCAGCTGGGGCCTTCCTTCATTCTGTGCCACCTCCTGGTGGTCAGCACATATCATAGCGAGCAGTCGAACTCCTGGTCCATTGAATTCCCGGTCGGTCAAACTCCCAAGGGGACAATTTGCATATTAGCCTTTTATTATATAGGATTTTTTACTATGTTCCCTATGCTGTACTTACATGCAATTACCAATTTATACTTCTTAATTCCGTCACCTTTTTTATCCAGTCCCTCAAACCCCCTTCCCTTTATCAGTCTGTTCTCCACATCTATGAGTCTGTTTCATATTTGTTTATCTTGTTCCTCAGACTCCACATATAAGTGAAATCATATTCTATTTGTCTTTCTCTGTGTGATATTTCATTTAGCATAACACCCTTTATGTCCATCCATGTGGTCAGAAATAGTAAGATTTCATTCTTTTTTATGCCTGAGAAATATTCCATTGTATATATGTACCATAGCTTTTTCAATAACTAATCTTCACCACTCGTCTATAGCTTTCTACTTTTCCTTTTGTTCTTTCTATCTTTCTTTCTCTCTTCCTTTCTTTAATCCTCACCCACGGATATATTTCCATTGATTTTTAGAGAGAGTAGAAGAGAGAGGGAAAGACAGAGAGAAATATCAATGTGAGAGAAAACACATCATTTGGTTGCTTTCTCCATGGCCCTGGGGGGAAGAGCCTGCAACGGAGGTACTTGCCCTTGACCAAAATCAAACCTGGGACCCTTCAGTCCGCAGGCCAGCACTCTATCCACTGAGCGAAACGGGCTGGGGCAGCTTTTTACTGTTAAATTCCTCATTTTTGAACAGGTTGCCACAAGACAAACACCGTAAAAGCCTTTGTTCCCACTCTTCTATAGGACCCTCTTTCTGTTTGCTGTTCTTTATATTTAGGATCAATAGTTACACAGTAGCTTTCACCGCCTCTTACATGGAATTTTTATTTTATTTATTTTTTTTTTTAACTCTGACAAATCTTTTACATGGACTGATTTTGGGTCAGTTTCTCCCTAAATTGCCTTATCAGGGATCCAATACATAAGATAGGCCCTAAAATCCAGTGTGTGATTATCTTTATGGCAGCAGCTGGGATTGTACTTTGCTAAGGGAGACCATATTATAGTTATTTAAATAAACATAGGTAATAGTTTTTCCTTTGATAGGTTTTATTAATTTTATGTGACTTTACAAAAGAAACAGTAATTGAAGAGGTTAAAATTACCTTATATACATAAAATAATTTCCCCTGTATTTATTGAGGCATAATGCAGCAATTAATGTAAAAACAAGAAATTTTAAAATAGTTAATTTTTCAACTTGGGTAATGTATGAAAAGTGATTAATTGAATTTAAATTATCATCTAAAAATGGACACTAATTTGTAATAATATCCTTCAAAATGTCTATGTTATACATTATATCTTGGTTAATTTGATGATGATTTATCACACTGAATGAAATGTTTCCTCAAAATATTAGAAAGAAATTAATCATCATAAAATTAACATTTTATTAGACCATTAAACCAATGAATACATCACTAGATCAATAACTAATCTTCACCAAATATATATACAAACACTCATTAAGATTTATCTATCTCTATATATATCTACTTAACTATCTATATAACTAACCTGGTACAATCTTTCGACAAATTGAAAGCTCCAGTTTGTCCTCAAACAATTTATTTTAAAAAGTAATTGCTATGTAACTATTCTGGCAAATCATAGATTACACAATGCCATCAAGTTGGAAGAGACATTAGAAATCTGTGGTTCACCTCTCATTTTTCTATATATGGTACCTAATACTCACAGAAAATGGAATTATTGACTCAAAGTCATAAAGTTTCCTTATAACAGGAGAATGACACAGGTCTCCTGAGGTCTGATTTCTTGCTTTTGAAACACTCAAATGTAGGAAAAGAAAAAAATAAATGTTACTTGTGACATACAGCTGGAATAGAAAATGCACTTATCATTACCTCCTTTTCTATATCAAAGTATATAATAACAGTGCTTTAGACAGGTTAATATATACTAAAATATGGTATGGTCTGATAGAAATTTCATAGAAGTTGTGCTTTTCATTAATTAATTGAATTACTGTAAAATATTTAGTTTCCCATTTATAAAATAACTAGAGGCCCAGTGCATGAAATTTGTACACTCAGGGAGGGGGGCGTCCCTCAGCCCAGCCTGTGCCCTCTCACAGTCCGGGAGCCCTCGGGGGATGTCCGACTGTCCAGCTCTCATGAGGAGCATGCCTAAGCCTGCAGTCGGACATCCTTAATGCTGCCTCAGAGGCGGGAGAAGATCCTGCCACCGCCACTGCACTAGCCAGGGGGCAGCTCCTGCATTGAGTGTCTGACCCCTGGTGGGCAGTGTGCATCATAGTGACCAGTTGTTTTGCCATTTGGTCAATTTGCATATTACCCTTTTATTAAATAGGACTATGGCCAGTGATACAGTTTTCTACATGAATCACATTGCTATGTAGAACAAATTTGGTTATCATAGTGTAGAGTGAAATATTTATTACTCTTTGGCCTAAAAACATGATTATTGTGTTTGTTGCTTATAACATTGTAGACAGTTTGAGAACTATCAAAGGAAACATAAATAAATGTTTATATCAAATCATCATCTATTAAGTCCACATACCCACAAGAATTGGCCACCAACTAACTAACTTAAATGTTATCAAGGTTGTAATTACACAAGAGAAAATCAAAACTATACCTTTAGTTATAAATATGAATTGGTTTTGACCCAAAGTAGAAGATTAGAATATTTTGAAGTCTAAGATATTTTATTGGATACTGATGCAGAAAATTTATCCATAGTGGAAGAAATCAGAACAGAGGTTGCCACTACAGGCAGAGAATTTGGGATTAACTGGAAAGGGATAGGAAAGAATGTGTTGTATACAATATCCTGTATAATAAAATCCTAATATGCAAATCAACCAAATGGTGGAACAACCGGTTGCTATGACACACACTGACCACCAGGGGCAGACGCTCAATGCAGGAGCTGCCCCCTGGTGGTCAGTGCGGTCCCACAGGGGGCATACCGCTCAGCCAGAAGCTGGGCTAATGGCTGCCAAGTGCAGCAGCAGTGGTGGGAGCCTCTCCTGCGGACCTAAGCCGGCACTAAGACATCCCTTGAGGGCTCCAGGACTAGGAGGGGTGCAGGCCGGGCTGAGGGACTCCCCGCTCCCCAGTGCACAAATGTTGTGTACCAGGCCTCTAGTGCTACTGATAATTGAATGAAAAGGAAAAAATAAAAAAGCCAAACTGTGATACCCTTTCTGCAATAGGAATACTAATAGAGACCATGCTGAAAAGAGATACACCACAATTCTATCAGCAGTTTTCTATCAGGAAATTTAGGGCATTTAAAATTTGTATCAACTCTTCCTTAATTACTCTCTAGGGTTTCTATTATGATCATGTATCATTTGGCAAGGTTATACAGGCGAAATAGAAAGAACTTTGGTAAATTTCAGGATAGGAAAACTTTCCCTTTGTTGTGTGTGATATTGAGGAGTTAATTTAAAATATCCACAGACTTTGACAGAGTATAAAGCATGATTAGATTTCCATCAGCAGCTCATGTGCTGAGAATAACACAAGAGGCATAATTGACCTTCAGACTAGGGCTTAATGCCTGAAGAAATGTTCATCATACAAAAAATACTTTGAGGAAAAATTTCCTGGACCAATAGCCAAATACAATTTTAGTTACCAAAATATTCTAGTATGTTCTTATTCTAGAGGCAGACCTAAATCATATCTTGAAATAAAGCTGTAGCCTTTATTTTCCTATGTAATTTAATCTTGATTAACATTGTCAACCCTTTTAAATTACATTTTAAGTAGGTGTAAACACAGCTTTAACTTTTCATAACTTTCTCTCGGTCTCTGTCTCTGCTTCTTTTTCCTCTCTCTTTCTCCATAGATAGATAGATAGATAGATAAAATCCTATCTAATAAAAGAGTAATATGCAAATTGACCATCACTCCAACACACAAGATGGCTGCCCCCATGTGGACACAAGATGGCCAGCAGGGGAGGGCAGTTGAGAGGGACCAGGCCTGTAAGGAAGGGCAGTTGGGGGGGACCAGGCCTGCAGGGGAGGGCAGTTGGGGGTGACCAGGCTGGCAGGCGAGGGCAGTTAGGGCCAATCAGGCTGGCAGGGGAGTGGTTAGGGGGTGATCAGGCTGGCAGGCAGAAGCGGTTAGGGGCTATCAGGAAGGCAGGCAGGGGAACAGTTGGGAGCCAGCAGTCCTGAATTGTGAGAGGGATGTCCGACTGCCCGTTTAGTCGGACATCCCTCAAGGGGTCCCAGATTGGAGAGGGTGCAGGCTAGGCTGAGGGACACAGCCCCCCATGCACAAATTTCATGCACCAGACCTCTAGTAAATAAATAAAGGATATGCCATGGAACAGGCTTTCAGTATGCATACTTATGGCTTCTATTTATTAGACATTATTGTGGGGGGGGGGGCATTTACAATGATACCTTTGCAATTACAAATTAATTATTAATTCACAATTAACCTACTTATTAATAAAAGAAAAGGAGCAAAGGTAAGGCCAAATATTATAGGCATGTCATTTAGACAGCTTCACCAGGAATCTGCAACTTTACACTTCCAAGAACTCTTAACAAAAGGAAGAGAGATGCAAGCCCAGTAAAGCAAAGATACTTGTATGTCACTCACACCTGGCAACAAATCATTGGTCAGAATAGGCACTGCAAGAGGGCAAAATTTGGGATATTAAACCCCTAAACAAAGGTGTTCCCTCTCTTGGGCTGTTGGCTGCTCTTATGCTCTAGGCTCTCCATTTGTTGCACTTGATTCCTGGTTTGCAGGGCTCTCTTGCTCTTGCTTCCTGGAATATGGCCCTATGGCCCACAGCCATGAGGACCCTTCAAACAATGGACAGATGGACTGCAACTAAGCTGATGTAGGACTGGACCCCGCTGCCACCTGGAATGGAAATTCTGGACACTGGCTTTGCTTTTAGCTCTACTGAATCCCCAGCTGTACTTCTTCTATACCTAGATTAAGGGAAATGGGACTTTGGAAATGCAGAGATATAATTTAACCTGAAATAAAAATCACTCAGTCTCCCAGGTGAGGCTCAGAAAATTATTTTTCTTGAGCTCATAAGGACTCCACCCCCAGCACTCAGTGGGGAAAGGGATACCATAATTTCCCCAGTAATGACATTTTTTACTAGATGCTGCCAATGCAAACCTCTACCCCAAGCATGTCAAACTCCAGGTCATGAGCTGCATGCCTTGTTTATTTGGCCCATGTTAGCCTTTGAGTTTGACATGCTTGCTCTACCCCTTGCCAGTACGGGCAGTAGACATGAGCTTGAGGCCGCCAGAACAAAAGTAGAGCCATGTGATGCTGTCACTGACCTAACAAGGAGAGGGATATTGAGAATGGTTGACTTTCAATAGCAAATGAGTTTATATGTCCAGAGGATGAAACTGAACAAAAGTATAGTTGATTGTATTGGTTGCTGTTGACCACATATGTTAAGTTACCAGGATAATCTACATATGTAAAAAGCCAGTGACTGTAACAGCCATAACGACCATAATGACTGGTCATATGACACCCACTGTGACCAATGAACTGGCGCGATCAGGGGGTGGGGCCGGCCAGCCAACCTCACAGCTCCAGCTCCTCCCCCCTGCCTGCCTGCCCCTGATCGGACTCTCCCACCCCAATCAAGAGTGGGCTGGCTGGCCAAATGCCCCTTCACTTCTCCCCCTGCCAGCCCTGCCCCCTGATCAGCCCACCCCACCATGATAGGCCTGCAGCTGCTCCCCGAGGGCAGGCCAGCCCCTGATCACACCCCTCACCCCAATACAGGGCAGGGATCGCCAGCCAACATCCTGCAGCCCCTCCCCCAACCCGGCCTTACCCCAGATTGGCCCCCCACCCCAATCAAGGGCAGGGCTGGCTGGCCCACCACCCACAGCCCCCCCCCATGGATAGCCCTACCCCAAATCAGCCCTCAACCCCAATGGGGAGGCAGGGTCCACCAGCCAATCTGCTGCAGTCCCTTCCCCCAGCCGGCCCAGCCCTGATCGGGGAGGGCTGGCCAGCCAACCTCCCACCATCTCCTCCTCCTGACAGGCCCAACCCCGATCTACCCCGATTGGGCTTTGGTTGGCCGGACCCCACCTGTGCACGAATTCCTGCACTGGGCCTCTAGTTGTTTTATAATAGGGAAGAATAAAACAATAAAAACAGAGTAAAATAGTCGATAAATGTTCAGACTTGTAAGTTTGTAAGATGTAACCGCTTCTCATCTTTAGTCAGGAAAAATAAATAAAATTGAGGAGTCCTTTGAGCAATAAAGATAGATTAGATTAATCTTGCAGCCAGAATTAAGTCATGGCAAGGCTGTCACATTCATTCTTAGAATTTCTGACATGATTTAGGTGTCTCACATCAAAGATTCAATCCACGTTTCACTCACATTAAATTCTCTCTATGAGACATATTGGCTAAGAAAAAGTAGAGTAAAAATATGTTTTCTACCAAGAAACATGATATATTTAAGGTACTAGTTATTAAGGAAGGAGAGCAGAGTAAAAAAAAAAAAAAGCAGAGATTTGTCACAAACCTAAGAAACATGCATAAAAAAGAAATGTGAATAAGGTTATCAAAATACATTGGTGACTAAATGAAATTACTAGAAAGCATACTGTTTTTAAAACTTGTACTATCAATGGATGTATGGCTTACACCAAAGAATATCTGTGACTGTTCAAGACCAGAATATATCAGAAATACCAAGACCACAAGAGCCAGAATGTGACTGTTCAAAACCCCCAATAGTCTAAAGGGAGAAAGTAGTCTGAGAGAAGCTGCTAGATTTCCAAGGAGAGTATATTTTCCACTCTTCATTTCATATGAGGCTTAGTAGAAAAACAGAGAGCAGAAAATTACCCAAGAAGCACAGAGAATGAAACCAAGAAGCACAGAGACCAATGGACTGAACATCCCTCATAGTAACTGTCCAGGTAGATTTCAAAATGGACCCACAAACCTTTAAATTTTTGTTTTCTTTCTGAATGAGGGTGTTTGCTGATATAGCCAGTTCCCTAGATATACTGTGTAACTTGTCTATTTGGTTTATAAATGTCTGGGTCAAGAAAAAACATGTATTTGATAGTTGATAAATGCACTCTTTGTGTTCTAAGCACACGATTTCAACTTGTTAAGGGAATGGGGTTCCCCACACCACCAAGCATTTCCCCAATAGCAGCTGCGTATCTAAAAACATATTCTCAATTCTGGCACTATCTATCCGAGGATAACATTCGATTCCACAGGTTAAGGGCTCAGCCGCCCAAGAAAGTCACCCACGCACACCCATACGCTTCAGATGCCCATTGCAAACCTAGATTGCTACATGTACTTCTGACAAACTGGCTATATAACTCACAGGTTCCTATGACCTCCTTCTTGGATTCAATTACTTTGCTAGAATGGTTAACAAAACTCAGAGAAACATTTTACTTTCTAGACCAAATTTTTAATGCATCAGGATATTAATCAGAAATAACCAGGTGCAAAAAAATGCATGGGGCAACTCACGGGGAAAGGGCATGGAGCTTCCATGTCCTCTCCAGGTGTGTCACTCTCCCCGAAGCTTCAAGCAGCCGCCAACCCAGAAGCTCTCTGGACCCCATCCTTGTATGTTTCCGTGGAGACTCATTGCCTAGGCATGATTGATTAAATCACTGGCCATTAGCAACTGGTTCAACCTCCAGCCCTTCTCTCCTCCTCATAGGTCAGAGGTGGGATTGAAAGTTCTAACACTCTAGTCACCTGGTTGGTTCCCTGGGCAACCAGGCCCCATCCTTAGATGCTTTGCAAAAGTCACCTAGTTAACATAACAAAAGACTAATTTATAGCTCTTGTCACTTAGGAATTCCAAGGGTTTGGGGAGCTATGAGCCAGCAACTGGGAAGAAGATCAAAAATATAGGAGAAATACACTGAATGGCCAGATTATTATGATCTCTGAATACATAATAATCTGGCCACTCAGTGTGTGTGTGTGTGTGTGTGTGTATACATACATATATATATAAATATATATATAAATATATATATGTATGTATACACACGCATATGTATATTAGAGGGGCCTGGTGCATGAATTCATGCATGGGTGGGGTCCGGCGAGCCTGGCCAGGGGGAGGGGACATGGGCAGTTGGCCGGCCTGCCTGCTGGTTGAACTCCTGGTCGAGGGGACAATTTGCATATTAGCCTTTTATTATATAGGATATACACTGAGTGGCCAGATTATTATGCGTTCAGAGGTCATAATAATCTGGCCACTCTGTATATTTTGGTGATTTTTATGACCAAATATTTGTTGATTATAAATCACAATATTATAGGAATGATATAAACAATGAGATATTGATTTTTGTTGATATGATATAAAAAAAACCACATAGATATTGAACATCAAACTTGATGCCAGAAGCCAATGGCAATTTAGTAATCCCCTTGGAAGGGGAAAAGTCCTGTTGAAACGTGGTGTTCAGAGTACAGACTTCTTCTCGTGGGTTCTTGTCCCATGGAAATGAAGAATAAATTTGTGGATTAACAGATTTCTTTAACAAAAATGTAGAAGTTTATTGGAAGCATATACAAAGTCCATCTGGGCAGCGGTGTTCCCAAAGGGGACCCCCTAGATAGGGGACCCCAAATGGGAAAAGCCTGCTTATTCTCTCTCTCTCTCTCTCTCTCTCTCTCTCTCTCTCTCTCAAAATAAAAATAAAAATCTGTCTCATGTTCTTTTGTCTCCAGTTTATACATGCTGCAGTTCTTTGTTTTAACCTGAACCTTTCTAATTGGACCTTCCGTTAATGTAGGAGCTCCCCTCATTGGTTATTTTGTTACATAGTATCAGTTTCAAAGGCCAAAGCCCACATTGTGCCCCCCTCTTTCTTTCCCCTTATCTTGCAACATTCCTCTAGTCTCTGTGAAAGTGTGTTTCCTTTCTCCCCTTACTCTGGCTTTTCCCTGTCTTCTGGGAATGATGTCTTCCTCTCCCCTTATCCTGTGGCACCATGTTTTATTCTCTGTGTGTACCTTCTGGTGGCTCCAAACTCTTCACCAGTGCATTCCTCCTCCATGGACCCTCTTTTTTCCCCCAAAACTCCCTAAACCTGCCTATTTTGTCCCTAAAATTCCTTTCACTGTTAGTGTGTAAAATGAAAGGAGAACCAAATATTGGGTGACTAGAAGCGGTGTACAGAAATCATTAGTTTGTTCATACATCAATAGACTCCAATCTGGGAATAGGTGGTATTATGTTTCCAGGCCCATTTGTTGAGGGAAACCAAGAGACAAATTCTGCCCAGTGTGTTGTGAGAAGGAAAATGTCAGGTGTAAACTCTAGAAGACATCATTTAATTGGTAGATCAAGACTTTTCAAATCTTATCCTTTTTTTCTGACACAGTGCTAAGCATTCAGCATAGTTCTATCAATTTGCCTCTCTAAGTAAATAATTAAGTAGAGCATACTTCATGACAGTGTCTGATTACCCCATCCTGTGTGAGAACTCAGCTTTGTGGGTGTGAGTCATTGAGGTGTTTGTTTGTTTTTTGTGTTTTTTTTATGCACCTTCACGATTTCTACTTAGAGGATTCTAGGGCATTATTTCTCACTCTACACACAGAAAAACAGAGGTTAGAGAGGATGTGTGAATTGCCTGATGATTCAGTCATCAGGTGCCACACACAAAACTGCTATTTGAATCCTTGTCAGCTTCTAAAATGTGCTCTTTCTTGGGGGGTGGGGGAGGTTACTCTTAACTTACTGCACTTTGAGACATATCTAATCATCTTAAATACCATAAATGCAACAATATGGTCCTGAGAAAGAAAAAAGTTAGGTAGATAGGGGCAGGACCATGGGAGGGGAAGTGAAACCAGGAACCCACCTAGGCAGAGTTACTAAGGCACCCCCACTGGATGGGGAAAGAAGGGTTAGGGCAGAGGCTAACCAACCAAGAACTAACAAGCATGTATACAAAAAAAGTACTTCCTTCTTTTTTCTCCCCCTGAGGCAGCTCACAATGGATTCCTGACATTCCTGTTGCAGGGAAGCACATCCCCCCCTGGCCGCATGGCTTACAACCATGTGCATCTCCACATATGGACTAATAGACTCTTCACACATCTATATATATAAAAGCCTAAGCGACTGAATGACTGAATGACCAAACGACAGGTTGACCAGTCAACTATGATGCACTCTGATCACAAGGGGGTAGACGCTCAATGCAGATGCTTCCCCCTGGTGGTCAGCGTGCTCCCACAACCAACCTCCCATAGTCCCTCCCCCCAGCTGGACGGTCCCCATTGGCCCCATCAGGACTGGGTGAGACAGCCCCAATTGGCCCTGATCATTGGCCAGGCCGAGAGACCCCACCCGTGCACAAGTTCGTGCACTGGGCCTCTAGTAGACTAATAGACTTTAATTAGCTTGGATGATGAACTACTAACTATAACATGAAAAGGAAGCTCTAGACACTGGGCGGCTCCTGAACCCCACTTGCTTTTCCAGGACTGACTTTTCTCAATGAACGTCAGTCCCATTAATTGTTTTTTTCCACGACTTGACTTCATTCTTCTATTTTCACAAGACAACAAACTCTGACTCAAACACCCCCATTTTGGTTTCAGGACCAGACACCTATTATTCGTTCTTAAGGCAGTCCTGTTCCAATCCTATTGCTGTGAAAACTGCCGTGGGCTACTATTGTTTCGTCAATGGATAGATTTCAAGTTCAAGCAAGGGAAATCATAATTTCATACCCGTGTTCAGAAGTTCCCTTTGGGGAAAACCAGTGTGTTTCCTCCAAATTTGTGTGTGTGTGTGTGTGTGTGTGTGTGTGTGTGTTTTAAATTTATATAAAAAATAAGCCATCCTTCAGAAGCAAAATCAATATAGAGCTATTTGTAGCCCAACCTCCTTCTTGTCTAGAAAACTTGACTTTAATGAGACAGAAGGATGGTACTGTGAAGAGAAGTACCGTAAGTGAGAAATGAAGAGAAAATTCCATTTCTTTGCCCAGTTCTTCTTGAGGCCCAGGTACAGCCTGCCTTTCCTGAGTTTTGACATCATTGTTGACTTTGGTAAATTAGTGAGTTTTTATTTTCCTACAGTAGTTCCTTTTTTATTATGTTACTTATACCAAAGAATTACAAAATGTATGCACAAAAGCCCATGGCATTAAATTTTCAATAATTTTTAAGTTTTCCATATATTTTATATTTAACAGCTAAGTGTTTAGGTAGGTACTTAATCAGAAAATTTCAGGTTATTCTCATTTTATACTAAGTTTAAAAGAGAATATGGTGTGGCCACTCAGATAAACTACTGAAATGTTTGAAACTTTAATTGACCTTTAAATAGTCACATGACACACAGACAAGGCGACTGGACAAGTAACAAAATCATGAGTCAGTTCCTATCATTGCCAGGTCCAAAGATAAGATTTTACAATTTCTTCTTGGATTGTTTTATTAACATTGCACCATCAAATAGAACTTTTGAAAATACATTTTTATTGAAACAAATCGTTCAATTTCCATTTTCTAAAAGTGTCATTATCAATAGGGTAGAATAGGTTAAATAAGAGAAAAAAAGCTAACTGTATCACATTGATGACATTATTATTGGTTTTATAGAATAAAAACATCAATAATCTCATGCAGATTTCCACTAAGTTTTTATGAACAAAAGGATAACTCATTCCCTGCTAAGAATTTGCTTAAAAATAAAAATAGTAAATAATCTGAACCTGGTAAACTTGAATTCAATTGATTTTTTTCCTCCCCCACTCTCCTGCATGGAGAAATGAAACCATTCAAGAGACACTTTGAACCAAATAGGGAATCTTTATTTTATTACCTGTAAAGAAAAGAGTATTATGCTTCAGATGCAATTATACCTGAGCTGTTCTCAGCTAAGATTTAGTTATTTTTATTTTAGAAAAAAAAGTTGCAAATTTAGTGTGTGTGTGTGTGTGTGTGTGTGTGTGTGTGTGTGTGTAGTGGGGGAATAATGAAACAAAATACTCTATTTCGTTTAGCTTGAAATTTTAAACTCAGAGGAGCTGTTATTTCTATCAATCCCAAATATGTCTTCTATTTGATGGATATCTCTCTATAGATAAATTTATCTATTACATATATTTTAGCCTTCACCTTTATTATTATGCTTGAGGCCCAGTGCATGAAAATTTGTGCACTGGAGGGGGTCCCTCTGCCCGGCCTGAGCCCTTTTGCAATCAGGACCCCCTCGGGTAGGTCTCTAGGCCTGGTGGTGATCAGGGCCTAATGGGGATTTTCTTCCCCCAGCTGCCGGCAGCTGGCCCCACCCACACCACTGCCACTGCTTGCCATCTGTGTGGCTCTGCCCCCCAGCTCCTGCCACTGGTTGCCTTCCTCTGCAGGCGACAGGTGTGAGATGCCATTGCTTGGCTGGCCTGGGCCTCCTTCTGGCTGGCCCTGCACACCTGCCACAACATTGCTGGCCAGTGGCCTGGGCCTCCCTCTATGGGGAGATCGATTGTGGGGCCCCCAGATCGATTGCCACACAGAGGAAGACCCCACCCACCCACCGAGGTATTGCCAGCCGGGTAGCCTGGGCCTCCTCCTTCTTCTTCTTCTTTTTTTTTTTTTTTTTAAGTAAGGTTAATGTTTACTGAGCAATACAAGATTAAGTACTATGAAGGTTTTACCAGGATGGCAATGCACCCCACCCCCACCCCTTCCACCCCCAACACCCAGAGACTACAGTACTTAGAAGTTCCATGCAATGGCCATAACTGCTGAATATCTATTCATAACAAACAAACCATAGCATATTTACACTGTATCACATCGAGTGATTATAGAAATCCATTTATATATTGCTTGTATAAAATCTCTTTTTTGTAAAAAATATATAAAAAAAAAAGAAAGTATAAAATACATATGCAGTTGAAAGCCCTGCCAGGGCAGCCAGTCTGTAAACATTCAGTGAGTATGCGCTTTGGAAGGGTGCCTCATGCCCACAGCAACTCCAGCAGGGCCGGCAAGGGTGCCACTCCAGGCAAGACTGAGCTGGACCACGGTGGTTGGGTACAGCAGGGCCTGGCACTGTGCCCTTCTCCAGCCTTGCATCAGGGTCAGGGGCAGGGGCAGGGGCAGTGCTGGGGGCAGGCAGATTCCAGTTTCACTCTGAGTTCCATCCTCAGCCTAATTTTGGTTGCCACTCATGGCTTTTCCTGGCTGCTTGGAGGTCCTTTGGGTGGGTGCCCTGGCAGAGAGACCAGAGAAGTGCCCACAGCTGCCCGGTTGGGCATTTATCTGGCCCAGAGCCTCTGTCCTGCCTCCTGCAAGCCTGGCCCCAGGGAGAAAAGGCCCCCCTCAGGACTACTTTGGTTTCAGTGCGTGGCCCTGGGTTTCACCAGCCTGGGTTCCTTCCCCTGGCGTGGCTGATCTGAGTTTCACAAAAAACCTGGCGGATGCTGGCTGTGCTGAGCCTCACTGAAGAGTTTTTCATGCAGCAAGGAAGAGCCCTCTGGGACCCTCCTCGTGCCCTTCCTCCTCCCAGCCCATGGTCACTTCTTCTCCAGCTGCTCCAGCAGTGGGTTGCCTTCTGAGTCAGGGGTCTTAAGGCTGTCGGTCCTGAGGATGCAGGTGGAGCTCTGCCCACTGAGCATCAGGATGAGCGGCTGCCGCTCCTGCTTCAGCTCCTAGATCTGGGATTTCAGCTCTGCGTTCATGAGCTCCAGTCACTCAGATTCCCGCTGCAGAAACTCTGTCTGCTCCTTCTTCTTGTTCCAGCATCGGGCTGCGGCCGCGTTGTTCTTTTCCTGGAGCCCTTTCCTCAGCTCGTCTAACTCTTCTAGCTCACTTTTCACAGGTCGAGGCCCTTTGCCCCGTTTCACCTCCACGAAGTGCAAGGGGGCCATCCTGGCCCCAGTGTTGCCGATGTCAGCTTGTTTCCGCTCCTCTGCAGTCAGGGCCAAGCTGGGGAGTCCGGTCAGGGGGTTGAGACCTGGCAGAGAGCCTGCAGTCCCAGGAGGGTCCAGGATCTGCCCAGGCATCATAGCAGGAGGAGTGGCAGTCCAGCCATGCTGAAGCTATGGACGGTGGTGGCAAACCAGGGGCCTCTCAGTGCCACTGCCCACAGGCTGCTGAGCTTCGCCTGTTGCCCAGGCCCATCCGGGTCCTGGAACCACTGCAGTGCCAGCCCCGCCACCGCTGCGAGTACCTCCTGTCGCGTCCTGCGGAGCATCCCTCCTGTAGTCTGTGGCCACGACCTGGGCTTCCATCTTTGAGGCGACTGATCCCAGGGCTCCCGATCCATCGCTGCGCAGAGGGTGGCCTGGTCCTCCCTCTGCCTGGCGATCATGGAGCATTGGCGGCCCCAACCAATCGCATCTCACCCGCCTTGGCTGGCCTGGTGCCAGTGTGTGTCATAGTATGGTCATCCGGAAGGTTGTCTGGAAGGTCATCTGGACGGTCACGCTGCTGTTTGGTGTTTGGTCGATTTGCATATTATGCTTTCATTATTATAGATTTTTAATCTTTTAATTATCAGATTTATAAGATATATACACATATAGCTATAGATACATCTTTATTTATCTTTCATTAAATAATTTCTATTAATTTGAAAAGCCACATCCTTTACTTAATAGTTATCTCCATACACTATAATAGCAAAAAAAATAAATAAAATGCACTTAATAATAAAAGATATTATTCTAAAATCATATTTTGGGGGCTAATTTTTAAAAACATTATAAAAGAACATATTCAAGGAACATATGTTGAAATGTTCAAATGATCAGTTGCACTAACGGTGAATGAAGCATTTTTAGAAAGACTGATAATAAATTCAGACTTAGAAATCTGCACTGGATATTCTTTGAGGTCTTGCAGTTAGAGAATGTGTTTAAAGGCAGTCAAATGCATGCTAGACCTCAAGGAATATAAATATTAAAATGTGCTGAGAGAATGTAAATTATATAAAGAATTTGAGAAGTCATTGCAATTTTACTTTCTTAGCAAATGATCACTGACTGTACTGTTGCATTCACACCTCTCTTAAAGGAACATGTTATTAGCTATAATGGGCACAGTGCGAGCTTCAACAAATCATTCATTGTGGAACATCTTCTTTTCCCCATCTATAAATCCTTTTATTAAACCGTGTCTCAAATAAATCAAGAAGCTAATTATTAGCAGCTGTGGTGCAACTGTGATGCTACTCCTATTAGGGGAACAAAGAGAGCAAGGACTTCTCAAGGATCCAGAAATACAACTTTTTATCAGTTTTGGCACTGAACAAGAGAGGAGTAATCAGCTCATGATTTCATCTAGTAAAATCCACCTTGCAGCTTGCATTGTGTGAATTTATAAAATTCTTAGAACACACTTGGTAATTTAGAAAATTCCCTTTACTATAAAGAAAGGGAAGATAAAGACAAGAGAAGCTAAGTGAATTTCATATTATCACACAGTTAATCATGGCGGACTCCAAAATAAAAAGAGCACTTTCTGAGTCCAAGATCATGGGTCTTTGTGATTTGTTTTTTGTGATAGCACTTAACCTATGGATCTTCCAACCCAATATCCATTAATTCAATATTTGTTTATTCAGTATACAATATTTAAATATCACTGTGTCTCTTAGTTCTCATTTGTCCTTTTCAATTTACTGTAGAAATCACAGCAAATGTATGTTTAGGGAACACATGTTTTGTTACATATATATACTTTTTTTGACTTATGGTGGAGTTACATCCTGATAAATAGTTTACAAAAAGTTGCAGACATTAGAAGTCCAAAATGAATTTAATATTCCTACCCTATTGAACATCATAGCTTAGCCTAGCCAACCTAAAACATTCTCAAAACACTTACCTTAGCCTACAGTTGGGCAATTTCCTTGAGTTTCATCAGAAGCAGAAGAAATAGAGAGACATTTTGTAAGATGGGATGGAAGAACACAAAACACAATACCCAAAAAATGCTGCCAACATATTACTTTGTGGAGTTGTTTACCCACATGGTCACGTTCCTAAGGAGGACCCATGCTTGCTGCCCTGCCCAGCATTACAAAAGTACTATCAAATTTTGCTAGCACACACAAAAAGATCAAAATTCAAAATTTGAAGCATTGTTCCTACTTAGCACATATCCCTTTGGCACTATTATAAATTAGGAACTAGCTGTACATATATATGTACACATATATTAAAGATAAATAGATATATAGATAGAAAAATAAATGACAGATAGATAATATTAGCATTATCATGTTTGGTAATATTGCCTATCATATATTTTTATATTTTATGTATTGTTATTATGTAAGCCACCAGCAATCCTATATAATAAAAGGGTAATATGCAAATTGACCGAATGGCAGAACGACCAGTAGCTATGATGCGCACTGACCAGCAGGGGGCAGACACTCAGTGCAGGAGCTGTCCCCTGGTGGTCAGTATGCTCCCACAGGGGGAGCGTCATTCAGCCAGAAGCCGGGAGAGTGCAACCATGGTGGCAGGAGCCTCTCCCAACTCCAAGGCAGCACTAAGGAGCAGTGAGCAGGCGGGTGGTAATGAGCGAGGGCTCCCAGACTGCTAGAGGGATGTCTGCCTGATGGCTTAGGCCCACTCCCCATGGGAAGCAAGCAGGCAGATATCCCTGAGGGGTCCCGGACTGCGAGAGGGCCAAGGCTGGGCTGAGGGATCCCCCCAAGTGCATGAATTTTCATGCACTGGGCCTATAGTTTATAATAAAATATCTTCTTTTAAGGCCTTCAACATTTATTGAGGCAATTTACCACACATACACACACACGCACACACACACACACACAGTGTTGTGAAGGCTAAGTAAAGATATGCACTAAATATTAAGATACTAAACTATTTGAAATGAGATACATAGAGAAATATATACTATTAAATAGAGATCTTAAACATCACATTTTAATAGTATTTTTTCCTATTTAAAGATTTTTAGAACTGATGGATAGTATAAGCATTTCAATAATCAGATCAATAGGATCACTTCTGTTTTCTAACTGTAATATGGGATATTTCCACTTAAAACAGAAAGTCGAAAGGGATAAGCACTGTGCATACACACTTAATCCCCCCTCCCCAAATAAAGCAATGATTGGATCTTTTGAGAATCTTTGAACATGGAGGTAGGGGAGCAACTCCAGACAGTCTGAGTTTGTTAACTGCACCACCACGAAGCAGCAGGGTGGCTGCCGGGCTGCTTTCGGGGATAATGATCACCTCGGAGGGAGCAGTATTTCTGTAAACGATGTTCATCATGAGATAGAAGGGGAGGGCCTCTCACCAGCGTTCCATTCCAAGCTACAAAGTTCTTTTGTTTTCAGAAGAAGCAGTTACGAATTAAGGCCCACTGCTGTTCAAATAATTAGGATTTGTGGTGTTTAAGAATTAACTCCATTAGACAAGTAAAATGGTATTAATGGTGTGGCTACAAGCTGTGAAACATAGAAATATTACTTCCTAAGACAGCTGTTCAACTGCTGTTAAAATATGCAAACTTCACAAGAAAAAAACTTTTTTTTTTTTCCCTAGGAAATCACTGCCTGGCTAAACAAACAACAACAAAGGAGAGATATAAGAGCCCCGTTGAAATGAGAGTTCTTTTGAACTAATGAAACAGTTGTGCACAATCGAAATCACTGAGGGAGCAGAGAATCATTTTGGGGTCAATGAATCAAAGAGTGGAAATTAAGGGATCAACCCACAAAGGTGTTTTAACAGAATGATAAAGAAATTAGTAATTCACAAGGTACGGTTACTGGAGAATTGGTAAGTTTTAACATGATTCTTGAGATACTATTGTAATCAGGTGGTTATCAATGACAGGAAAGGAGCAAAAGGGAGGCCAGACATGACAAGCATAGCCATTTGGCCAGCTTCACCAGGAAGCTCCAATTTCACACTCCTCAGGGAAACAGGGGCCCATGCCTTGCAGATCACTGGGGGCAGGGATCCAACAAAGGGGAGATGAATGCATGGGCAATGGGTAGGGTGACACAGGGAAATTGCCTGTCAGTCGAACCTGGGGAAGGATGGATTGGCTAGGGTTGGCAGGGCCTTTGCAAGCCCATGAAAATTTGGGAATGTATAATCTCCTAAATAAAGGAGTTTGATCTCTCTTGGTGCTCTTGGCTCTCTGGTTCTTTCAGTTTTGCTCCTGCTTCTTTGCATTCACCTGTGTTCCCTCCATGGCCATGTGGTCATGTGGACCCACATGCAATGGAGTGATGGATTGCAGTGAGGAACACAAACTAAGCTAGCCTGATGCTGGACTGAACACTGGCTTTGATTTTAGCCCTGCTGAAGGCAAAATGGGACTTCTCCCTTGGCAGGACAAAGGAAAATGGGACCTTGCAAACTTAGGGGTGTAATTCCACAGAAATAAAGCTTCCTATAGTATCTCATCCTCCCATGGGAGTCTCATAAAACCCCTTTTTTCAGGATATCACAAGAATCCCACTCCAAGCAGCAACAGGTGGGGATGAGGAGCTCTCCCCACCGATAACATTTGCAGGAATAAATACTAGTATGTGGATAAATAAAAATGTTTTGCACAATGAAAAACCTTAATTGGGCTTCTCAGGTAAAGCATTGAACATACTAAATATATATGACAACATTGAAATCCCTTAAATTGAGAATTCTACTTTGTTCATTTACCTGTGATAATGAAAACCTGAGACAGTAGTGGGGCAAAAATGCCTAGAGAATCTAACGACTTATGTTTGCCTATTTCCCAACCTTTTCAGATACTGAATGCAATTGATACATAACTCCTTAGGAAGGCTTTCAGTGACTATATAGTGTTTTGTCAGGGAAGCACAATATCAGCCATACTATAAGATTAAAAGGTTATTTTTAACTAGAGGCCCAGTGCATGAAATTCATGCACTCAGGAGCGAAGGGGTCCCTCAGCTTGGCCTGCACCCTCTCACAGTCTGGGAGCCCTCAGGGGATGTCTGACTGCCGTGGAGGCAGGAGAGGCTCCTGCCACCACCATTGCACTCATCACCCGTGAGCCTGGCTTCTGGTTGAGCAGTGCTTGTGGGAGAGCACTGATCACCAGGGGGCAGCTCCTGCGTTGAGCGTCTGTCCCCTGGTGGTCAGTGCATGTCATAGTGACTGGTCGTTCTGCTGTATGGTCAATTTGTATATTAGCCTTTTATTATATAGGATGTGGTAAATTTCAAATCATGTGTTAAATGATTATGAAATAGTAAGTTACCTTGCAAAAGCATGTCAGTGAAAGATACACTAGGACTTTAAAGTTATGTTAGTGACCTACAAATTCAAACTTATATAAAGCCCTTGGAATAAAATTCCTGCAAGTGAACTTCTAAAAATATATGTGGATAGTGGAAAGAGGAAAAATGGTCTTGTATGAGAGACTGGCCTAGTGAGAGGCTGAGGGAACATATTAACAGGAAAGAAAATGAGAGCTTAAACACCTCAGCAAAGGCAAGAAAATTAAGGAAAAGAGCATAATAGAAATTCAACAATTGAACAAAAGGTAATATACGAATTGTCTAGATAGCTCAGTCTGTGCTCCTGAGAGAACAGGAAGACCTGTTAGGCAATTAAGTATATTTTAAAAGAGTCCAAGGCTTGATTGACTCTTCAGATGATGCCCCTGGTATATACAGCAGCACCAAGTAGAAAGACCTCTTCCTGATTATAGTTCAAATAATGGTGGAGCGTAATGTCTGAGGACCTGGATGAATGGGCAACCCAACAATGCCAAATCTGTGCTATGTTTCCTTAGGCAATTTTAAGGCTCAATTTCTGCATCTGGAACTGAGAAATTTGGAGAAGATGGCTAAGCAATTGATTTGCTGGTAGGTATACACTTCATTTCTGTTAGCATCAGAGAGTGATTTCTGGCACACAATATAATAAATTTCTTCTAATTTATTCATATTGCTGTATCTATAAATAATACAGTTAGTACATAACTGGGCAATGTAAGCCAAGCTACATGAGTAGAAATATCTTCAGAAATAGTAACCTCAGATAATTTGAATAACAGATGAGATAGTATATCTGTAGTGCTATTTTCAAAGAAACGAGTGTTTGTAAAGCAAACATACTTTCCAAGTATTTTTAAAATTAAAAAAAAAGGTAAAATATATTCTTAGTGAGATTTCACTGGAAGGTGATATGGCAAATCAATTCTAAACTACATTTTTGTATTTGAATATCCCTTAAAATGCTCTTTTTCTGATACTAAAATTATATTTTACTTCGGATTTTTTATTAAAAGCCCAAAAAATTAACATTTGCAATTATTGATCCTATTTTCTACAGTTCCAAGTCACATTGCATTTGGAAGATACTCTTATTTCAGTTCCTAGAAAAACACACTCAGAATTTGGCTACTTAAATGCTCATTTCCATAGTCTTTACAAAAACAATTCCTTCCTATGCCCTGATTCTTTCATCCTTTAAAATAATTTGCACTTATTTATTTATTTATTTTTCTACTATTTTGATTTTTCAGAAATCTTAATGTCTGGGACAAAAGTGTCTTGGATTAAGTCTGATCAAAAAAATATCGTTTTGCAAATGATTAAATCAACATTCTTGCATATATTTTAAACATTTGTGAAATTGTTTTTCTGAATTGCTACCAGAGACAAATCTGGGTAAAAAAGTAAATCATTTCTGAGCTCACAGAACTGAGGATTGCAATATAGGGATTCTAATCAGTCTGTCAGTCTTCTCTGATTATAAATATATGGACATATTAATTTCATTTATTTGAATGTTTATTTTTTCAGATTTCTGGTTCTAAGTATGAAGGCTTTCATTTAAATGGACATATTTCACAAAACTTCGATTTGACTGATAGTTACCAGCTGGCTTATCCTCAGTGCTAGAGCTAATATCTTTGTTAATTGTGCCAGAGTCAAATTTGATTTTGGGGGCCTCTGTCTTTCACATCAATGAAGATCATGATTTGTGATTTAAAGATTTTAGATTGTAAATAGGATTTCTGAGGATATATTCAAATGTAGAATTCTTTTTAAAAAAATAATTTTAAGTATCATGTAGTATATGCTCTATAAATACTTAGTATCTTTTAATGTATTTGAAATAATTATGTTTATAAAATTATTTGCATATCAAGCTTCTTTATGGTAGAAAATTATTCCAAGGAAATCATATTTATTAAATATTTTAGGCTGATGTACAGAATCATAAGCTTCATTGAGAATCTATAGTCTTAATTTATACTATCTGCACCAATGTTGGTCTACATATCAGGATATTGCAAGTGTAGATTTGGTTCTGCTTATATTTTTCTGATTTTATATACTTGGTCACAGAATTTAGATATACCCAGTCCCTCTCTATTCTCAACATTATGCATATATACAGAAAAAGCTGTCTTCTCAGCCAAGACTTTCTATCTGCATTGACTAGAAATTATCTTCTACTTCTGGACTTTATGATCTCTTTGAGGATTATTAAATTCCTCAAAACCTAGAAAATCTGTAGTAGTTAGAAAAATAATATTCAGTTCACTTGAGGATGTCCATGTTGATTCAAAGAGTTGTTATTAATAATTTCATACACATTTCTAGTAGAAGTTACCATATCTGCATCTGAACAAAATCACTAAGGTAAAAAAAAAAATCCTCTAATGTCTTGTAAAAAGTATGAAAAACAATAAAACAAAAACAAGAGTGATAGTAAAATAAAAAGATTTTTCTCTCCTAACTTGTTATTAAATATCCTTGTGAATATATAATTTACATTTTATTTAAACTCTGTATGTAAAAGCACTGGGTGTGTTTTTTTCTATCAGAAGCATTGAAAACAAATATATTTTTTCTTACAAAGGAAAATTCAACATTGAAACTCTGATGATTTCTATGACTTTTCAAGCCCTTTGTTGTTCTTGTGTTTCACTTATAAGAAACATTTATAATTATACAGGATATTTTCAATTGTACGCTTATAATCTAACTAGAGGCCCAGTGCACAAAATTCATGCACAAGGGAGCGGGGGTTGTCCCTCAGCCCAGCCTGAACCCTCTCCAATATGGGGCCTCTTGAGGGATGTCCGACTGCCCTTTTAGGCCAGACAGTGGGATCAGGCCTAAACGGGCAGTCGGACATCCCTCTCACAATCCAGGACTGCTGGATCCCAACTGCTTGCCTGCTTGCCTTCCTGATTGCCCCTAACCACTCCCCTGCCAGCCTGATTGATGCCTAACTGCTCCCCTGCTAGCCTTTTGTCCCTAACTGCCCTCCCCTGCAGGCCTGGTCACCCCTAACTGCCTTCCCCTGCAGGCCTGGTACACCCCAACTGCTCTCCCCTGCAGGCCTGGGTCCTCCCCCCACTACCCTTCTCTGCAGACCCAGTCACCCCCAACTTCCCTCCTCTGCTGGCCTGGTCACCCCCAACTTCCCTCCCTTTCAGGCCTGGTTCCTCCCACTGCCCTCCCCTGCTGGCCATCTTGTGTCCACATGGGGGCAGGATCTTTGACTACATGGGGCAGCCATCTTGTGTGTTGGATTGATGGTCAATCTGCTTATTACTCTTTTATTAGATAGGATAGAGGCCTGGTGCACAGGTGGGAGCCAGCTGGTTTGCCCTGAAGGATGTCCCAGATCAGGGTGGGGGTGCCCTTGGGGTATGGGATGGTCTGGTCGAGGGGCCCGTGGTGGTTTGCAGGCTGGCCACGACCACTGGCGACCCAAGCAGAGGCCCTGGGATCTGGGATTTATTTATCTTCTACAATTGAAACTTTGTAGCCTTAAGTGGAGGCCAAAGCAGGCCAGGGCTGCAGAAGCTTGGCTTCCTCCATTCCGTGGGCAACCCTAGCCTCCTGCTCTCTCCAGCTCTGTGGCTGCCGCCATTTCTGTTGGGCTTTATTTATCTTCTATAATTGAAACTTTGTAGCACTGAGTGGAGGCCTGGGCCAGCAAGGGCAGGTGGAAATCTTGGCTTCCTCCATTGCCAGGGAAACCCAAGCCTCCCTCCTGCTCTCTGTGGCTGTAGCCATCTTGGTTGGGTTTATTTGCATATTCTTCCTGATTGGCTGGTGGGCATGGCTGGTGGGTGTAGGGGAGGTATGGTCAACTTGCATATTATTCTTTTATTAGATAGGATAGCATTTGCTTCTTACCATTGATTTTATAGTCTTGCATGCAACAGCAACCCTATTTCATAAATGTATAAATGTTTAATGCAAACTCAAAATCATAATTTCAGTATTCCATCTAGTTTAAAGACTTCTGATTTTCTATGACTATTTAAAAGGTCAAATTAGCTTTGAATCTGCATTTCCGAATGTATCTACAGTACTGATATTGGCATTCTAAAATGTCATAAAAAACAATAGTTCAGTAATTAAATAAGTGGAAAAGATCAATAAAATATTGATGAAAGAAATTATAATAACTTCAAAGTTTAAAAAGTAACAATATACATTTTATTAAGAATTCTTGGAACCTGTCAACTGACAGACCTATGACTGATCTAGATACTCACTTTAGCTGATGTTGACTGAATCCCTCTATAAAAAACATAAGTACATGAGGAAAATACATTTTAATTTTAACCCTAAGATTTTATTTTATATTTTTTAATCCTCAACCAAAGATATTTTTCCATTGATTTTTAGAGGGAATGGAAGGGAAGTGGAGAGACAGAGAGAAACATCGATGTGTGAGTGGTTGCCTTTTGTATGCACCCAGACCTGGAGCAGGGGATTGAGCCTGCAACCAAAGAATGTGTCTTTGTGTGAAATGTGCCCTTGACCAGAATCGAACCCGGGACCCTTTAGTCCCTGGGCAGACGCTCTATCCACTGAGTCAAACTGGCTACGGCATAATCATAAGATTTAAATTCTTAATGAAGGGAATATCTTTATTAATATCTCTTTCAGCATTTAAATAGGATACTGCAGAGATTTTTATGTTAACAGTAAAATATTACCAATTAACTACACATGAACTATATTTGTTGACAAAGTAGTAATTTTATTAATTTATCTCCTCCTAATTTCTTTAAGTTTTATAGCACATGTAGTAACACACATTACAAAGACCTTGTAACTCTCATCCAACCTTACAGGTCCCTAAAGTTGTGCACGTGTTTTATTTCTTTTGCTTCCTGTTTCAAATTGGTGAGTTATTTTCTGAGCTTATACTATTCCTGTTATTACAAAGACCTCCAACTGCATTCAGCACACAAAATCATCATTGTTTTCTGACCTCTGCCTCTAGAGCTGGAAATCTATTGGTTCAAATACCTGCAAGCTCCATTTCACCAAATAGTTTGTCACTTACTAAAATGGTAACCCCTTTTTCAGTCTATGCTAATTTTCTCTTTGGTTATCAACTGGCCATTTTGCCAGTGTCTTATATTTTAGGTCACACATTTACGTAGGTAATGGCAGCACACCAATTCTAGGCAAAAATTTTGTATCAGTCAGGTTAATGTAGGTTATGTACCATTGATAACAGATCCCAAGTTATTATATGACTAAAACCACACTTTCCTCTCACTATATGATCAATATCAGCAAAGGGACCCTGCTAATCCTAAGCAACCAAGGTTGATGTAGAACCATGTATCAGTGATGTTTCCAGAATTATCAAACCAGCTATGTTGAATCTGTCTGTGGTTTAGTCAGGAAAGCTCTTTTTTTTGTTTGTTTGTTTCTTTTGTTTGTTTATTTGTTTGTCATACACACACACACACACACACACACACACACATATACACACTGAGTGGCCAGATTATTATGATCTCTGAACACATAATAACACACACACTGAGTGGCCAAATTATTATTATCTTTGAACGCATAATAATCTGGCCACTCAGTGTGTATATGTATATATATTTTTAATTGATTTCAAAAAGGAGAGGAGAGGGAGAGAGAGATAGAAACATCAATGATGAGAGAGAATCATTGATTGGTTGCCTCCTGCACACTCCCTACTGAAGATTGAGCCCACAACCAGGGTATGTGCCCTTGACCAGAATCAAACCTGGGAACCTTTAGTCCGCAGGCTGACACTCTATCCACTAAGCCAAACTGGCTAGGGGAGGTCTTTCTGTTTTAAGGAGTCATGTGATAAGGTTAAGCCCACATGTATGATCCAGGATAATTTCCCCATCATAGCATCCTTAACCTTAGCACACTTGTGAAATGCCTGTTGGCATGTGAGGTAAAATATCCCCAGGTTCCACACATTAGAATGTGAACATGTTTGGGAGCCATTATTTTTGCCTACCTCACATTGTTTTCTTAAGTATGCAAAAGAGGATGCCATGACACATCTTTATTTTTCATATAAATGGTTCTATTTTTCATATAAATATCCACTCTTCTTTATGCTACTTTACATTTCACTCTTCATTATATAGAGCTTCCTTCCACCACAAAATTGAATAGATATAATGAAGCATTAATCAGTGGTTTTCCATTTTCCCTTCCTTTTTCTTCAAAGGATGGAAAGGCTAAGAATCACATTTCCTAGACTTGTTTGCAACTAGGATTCCAGAGAAGACTATTTCATTCTGAAAGGAATTTTAGAGACAGGAAAGGAAGTTTTAGGGAAAAGGGTTTCATGGGAGAGAAATGCATATGTGATGGGCAGAGACAGCCACCAGAATGCTTATCTTACATTTACAGAGGACTGACAAATGTTACAAGATAAGGGGAAGAAGAAGAGAGAGGGGCACGGAGTGAGCTTGGAACTTTGAGACTGATACCCTATAAGGAATGAGGGGGAGAGTGACCAAATAGGAGAGCACAGGGAACATAAATTAAGAAAGAGTCAATTAGAAAGGGTCATGAAGAGACAAAGAGCTGCCAGCCTTTATAAACCCATACACAAAGAAACTCAGAGGACTGGACTGGTTTTTCCCATTAGAGATGCAGAGAGTGAGAGAGAGCTAGAGAGAGAGAGAGAGAGAGAGAGAGAGAGAGAGAGAGAGAGAGAGAGAGAGAGAGAGAGCAGGTTTTTCCCATTTGGGAACCCCTCCTCAGGGGGAGTTTGTACATGCTTACAATAAATTTCTACACTTTTTCCTAAAAAAAATTTTTTTGGAAGTCAATTTTATTCAAACTTTGTAGAACAAGAACCCATAAGGAGAGTCCTCTTGTCAAAATCCACAACTCAATTAGTTTCAATTTTAATATTGATTTGGACTTTCTAAGTTTAATACATTTATTTTGGCATATTTTTCAGTTTCCTTATAAGAGGAATAGCAATCATTTAGTCTGCCTTTCCTAATATCATAAAATAATAAAATTATCTTTTATTTTACATTTCTGCTATGTCCAAAGAATGTGAATGTCTACTTTTATTTAATTTTTTTATCAGAAAACAGGACCTGATTTAAAGTATAACATCAAATTATTTCAAAAAATAGATAATTTTTGTTTGTTTTTTTCAACATACACTCTCATAGTTTATATTTGTTTTCTTGTTTTTATTAAACGTACTTAGAAATTTATACGTGTGAGTGCATTACCAAAGGTTTATATTAAGGAATTAGTTCTGACTATTTTATCATTACTTATTAATTCACTATTCAAAAACTATTTATTAAGTCTACAAATTGCCATCATATCTACCTCTCTATCAGTAAACATATACATGCTCTGCTCCACTGCTTATCTTTTTTATTGTTGTCTCTCCCTGGATGGAATAAAAAGTTCATTAGGGCAGAGTTTTGTCCTTTTTGCTCACTGATGTGATTCATCTATAATAATAAAAGCATAATATAATAATTACACCAGACGAAGCCGGGGCTGCGAGGGCCAAGCCCTTGTACGAATTTCATGCATCAGGCCTCTGGTATACATATATAAGTGTGTAGCCCTTGGCTATAGCTCAATACCGTTTGCTGAATAAATGGACTAATGAAATACCAACTATATGCCAGGCACTGTTCTAGGTTCTTGACATGTATCTGGAAGAAGAAGAAGAAGAAGAAGAAGAAGGAGGAGGAGGAGGAGGAGGAGGAGGAGGAGGAGGAGGAGGAGAAGAAGTCCTGTAGAAATTACAATCTATGGGGTGGAGAAAGCCACAGAGCCAATGAACAATAGTAGTAAAAATCTATATAATAAAAGCCCAGTGACCGTTATGGCGCAACAACCAGAACAACTGGTTGCTGTGATGCACCGGCCGCAGTGGCTGCCACCAGCACTGCTGCCAATCCCGAGGGCTCCGGGGCCAGTTGCATGGCCATCGCCAAGGCACCAGTAAAGCAGAACATGAAGGTGACCAGCGTGAGTGTGCAGCTTGAGATGAAGGCTCTGTGGGACGAATTCAATCAGTTGGGCACTGAGATGATCATCATCAAGGCGGGGCAGGTCAGGGTGCCCCTCCCCCCACTGCAACCCTCCCCATGTGGCACCAGTCTCGGGCAGCCGGCTTTGGCTCGATCCACAGGAGCAAGACTGAGAAGCAGAGTAGGAGGCACAGCCTGGCCACCTGCAGGTCCAATTCCTTTGCACTCTGAGTCCCGGCTTGATCAGGGGCAGGGCCAGCTGGCTAACCTCCCTCGTGCCCCCCCCCCCCCCCAGCTGGCCTGGCCTGATCAGCCCCATCAGGATGGGCTGGCCGGACCCCAAAAGTGCACAAATCTGTGCACCGGGCCTCTAGTTGTTATATAGAATATTAAAGATGATGAATTCTATAGGAAGCAAAGAGCATGACAAGGACAAAATAAAACAGGAGTTATTTTCTAGGAAAAGGGTTTTACCAGTAGAGATAGTGATGTTAACATGATGGTCATGGCAGGATGTATTAAAAAGGAAATGATTAAGCAATGTCTCAGAGGTAGATGAGTTAGTAAGGCTAAAAGGTGGAAATAAACTCCAAGATGAAAGGGGGATCCCATGAGGAGAAAAGGGTAGAATTGTGAGAGGGAGGGACAGGTGGAGAAGATGAGACCAGAGTGATGAGGAGAGGATGAAAATCATGGTGGCCCCAAAGGCTAGAGCATTAACTTCATTGTATGTTAAGTGAAATAGGAGGGTTGAGGAATTTGAGCAGAGAAGTATTATGTAAACTGGTTGGTTAGTTGAGAATAAACAGTGTGATGGTGCATTTAGAAGGAAAGTGCTTACCACTTGGGTAAGGCCAATCAACTGGACATCCAGGCATCACTGAGCAATAATAATATGTTCTTTCATATAGAACTGTTGAGAACACAAATTTTAGAAGCTGCCTTAAAAATGATTTGTTATATATCAGGGAAGCTGGATTAAACCTTCCCTAAAAGTAGAGAAGCAAATATTTTAAAGAAAATAAATAAATGCATTTGTAATTTATTTTGTCTTTCATAAGTTTGGCCATTTTTTTTTGTTGTTGTTTATTTCTGAGTGTTAGATTTCCAGGTATTCTTTACATCTAGTATTTAGGCTACTTTATAATATGTTCTTTCTCAGATTCTCTCAGAATCTATTCAAGATATATCCTGTACACATGATAGAAGTCATTACAAGCTCATGGTAAATGGGGGTTAATTGTTCCTTTATAAAACGGGGTGCCCCCAAACTGAGCACAATGCTTTCTCACCTGAGCAGAAGAAAAAATACAATATTTTTTCTTGTGAATAAAAATAGATACAAATCTAGTATGTGTTTATTAAATATTTACTATGTAAAAACTTCAATTCTGTATACAGAGCCCAAACAAAAAGCAATTCATCAAACATACTGTTTTCACAGAACATCATTTATAAAAAAAGACATTCATAGTTTCAACTCACATTTCTCATGCATGGAATGCTTTTTCATTATAGGTTGGTCAAATATATTTATGATACACTTGAATGATAGTAATGACTATGAAACAATTTTATTGGTCTCCACCACCCTCACCTTAGGGAAAGGGTAACAGGCTGCAATTTAATAATACATGAAGTAAAGAAAACTAGAATGGGGTGTCTCCTTGCCCCTTGCCAGTCAAGTACAGTGACAATAATTACTCTGCTCTTAATTACAATTACAATGCTCTTTTCAGCCCACATAATTCACAGACAAAGGAAGCATTAAAATTTCTAAAATGCTATGTGGAGGGATCTTTTATGGTGTCCCATAAATTACAAAAGCTAAGCCATTAGAGAGATTGTCAAAGTCACCTCCTCATGCAAAATATGAATGAAAATAAAAGGCACATTTATTTTCATAACATCAGTGTATCTGACATTTCTCTAAGGTCTAGAGATGCCATGGCTAATGAAGAGTTGTTAAAGAATAATGAGCTCAAGGCTCTCTTTTTTGAATGATGAATGAAATTTATGTCTCAGATCACATATGCCCAAAATTGTGTATTGCACACAAATTACTACACAATTGATGGCTGCAATCCCTATTCTCATGCGTGACCTGTGCACGTGAATGCCCAACCCCTTACTGTGGTGGGAATGTCAATATTTGACAAGTGAGATTCCTCTATGACAATTAATCTCCTTTTTATTTACTTTCCCAGATTTTGAACATATTATTGAAATTTTAAGTACCAAGTCATTGAAATTCATTCTAGTATTTCTACATGTTTCTGAAAGGATGTTGGCAAGCACACTCGTTTTAGATGCTTTCTAAACAGAGCACTGATGCTCCTGCTGACTTAGAAAGAATTTCCACAGGTACACTTCAGAAAATCATTTCACCGTTAATCTAATTGGCAAAAGAGTATGATAATATTTTACATTTATAATGTAAACAGCTTTAAGGATAGATACTTTCCAGGTATAAAGATAAACACTGTGGCAGTGGTCCAATCTTCGGAATTCTCATGAATGTGCCTTGCTAGCCTGCCTAGTAAGCATATTTATCTGGGAACACTAATTCTCACAGGAGAAGGCACACATATGTGGTAGCAAATTATTGTGTTTTAAAAATATCAGTTGAGTCAAGGAAAGGAAGGTGAGCAAACCACTCCTTTTTTTCCCCACAAATTATGCACATATCTAGGATTGAAACAAAGATGAACATTTACTTTGATTTATATATGGAAGCAGTCATGTAAAAATGTTAAGAATGTTCAGTAGTTAAGAATGTCTTGCTTGTATTTTATGAATGTTACTATTCTTCCTTGAGCAAAAATTACATGCATGAAAGTGTTATCATTGACTAAAGAGGGTTGAACAGATAGATTAGATAGATCAGAGGATCCCAACCCTTGCACTGTGACAACATTGAAGATCCTACGCTTGGTAATAGAATGTCAGTGTTCTATAAGATCTATGCCACAATTTAACTGATTTAAGTTTAATATCACTTATCCGTTAAACGAATTAGTGACAGCTTCTTCATGCCTATCACTACAGCACTTCATGCCTATCACTACAGCCACTTGGTGTTAATATACTAGATCTTCAATAATTGAAAATATTGAATTATTCATATAATATACTGCTACATTTAGAAAAAAAATTAACAAATACATTTAAATCTATGACAAATAGCTCCGAATTGTATCAAGTTATTTAACTGTGTTTCAATAGCATAAAATGAAAGCAAATAACATTGATTAACATTTAAAATTTTGAATTACATAAACAGTTTCTTATATTCATATATTTCATAAGACTTCTTCTTGCTCCATGTCCAAAATACTTTTCTTTATTTTACAGAATCCACAGGTTTTTGCATTTCACAGGCTATTTTTATTTAGGAGAGCTGGGGAGAGTGCTATACCAGGGATATAGAGGCCATAAGTTTTGACCATTTGATTTGGGCATACATACTAGTACCTATGAAAGCAGATATTTTTTTTTTTACAGAAAAGAATTCCATATTAAAATTTTAGTTTCAATTTCAGCAAACATTTATTTCATTTCTTGTTATCTGAAACTTTCTTTAGACGCCAAATAGTTTATCTACCTATCCATCCTAAAATATTTTATTTGTCATTCATTTTCCCCTCAGGTTTACTGTAACATTGTGAAATTTATTCTATTGCTTCTTCTCACATTTGCACTGTCAGACATACATTATCAGAAGTCTGTACAGGTGAATAATACAAGATATGATGAAGATCTGTAATTCGTTCAGGATCTCACAGAAAAGAAAAAGATTGAAATATAAGCCAAAAATTGACTCCTGATATTTTTCACTCTACCGAGCTCCTTTTTGGTAGCTCTTGGCTTACCAACTCTACACATTAAAATTAATATACTCAGTATTTCTAGCATCTATCTGTACAATCTTTGTAGACATTTGTCATTGACTCCCTCGGGATCTTTCTCATTACCCTCTCCTATTTTATTTATTTGCCTAAGCTAGGTTAAGTTGATGCTATATACACAAACATACACAGATACCCATGTGTTCATGTATCCCAAAGAAAATGCTCAGCAGAGGTCTAATTAACCACTTGCCCCAAAGACTTTTTAATCTAAAATGTGTATGCACTTTTGTTTCAGCATAAAATATATTTCAGCTTACTTATATCTTTGATTTTTTTTTTTATTTTAGGTCAGAGTTATAGCTTGAAAACATGTTTGGTTTATATGAACACTGGTAAAATTAGTGTTTCCAGTGAAATATCTAAAATAAGAGAGCAAAATAGAATGGCTGGTTATATAATATGAGCTTATAAATGGAGGCCAAATCAATATCCACATTCATTTTGTCTGATTTGCTTTTGCCTATATAATTAGGCACCAGGCTCTGCCACATGTTCACTTGCACATAAAATTAGCATAGATTCAATGAAATGGAAATTTCCTTCTCAGGTAAGGTTTAACTGAGTTATTTTTTCTGCATTAATTATATATATATATATATATATATATATATATATATATATATATATATATATATTAGAGGGTGATCAGGCTGGCAGGCAGAAGCGGTTAGGGGCAATCAGGAAGGCAGGCAGCTTGCACCCTCTCCAATCTGGGACCCCTTGGGGGATGTCTGACTGCAGGTTTAGGTAAACCTGCAGTCGGACATCCCTCTCTCACAATCCAGGACCATTGGCTTCTAACTGCTCGCCTGCCTGCCTGATTGCCCCCTAACTGCTCCCTTGCTGGCCTGATTGACACCTAACTGCTCCTCTGCCAGCCTGATTGCCCCCAACTCCCCTCCCCTGCTGGCCTGATCACCCCCAAGGATTTTATTAGTATGGATATGACCCTTCACAGAAAATTTTACTAACCCTGCTTTACAATAAGGGCTTGACAATTGAATCATTGGGACCAGACACCAAGATTTCCTTTCTTTGAATAGTGGAGGGAATAATTTTCTCTGTTTTTAAGTTGCCCTGAAATTAAAATGAGATAATGACTTAGAAAAGTATAAAAGCACCATATAAAGACAACTGTCTTTTTCATGTACTGAAAAGACAATGAAGTGGTAAAATGAAAAACACTATTTTTATTCTCCCCCTTCCTTCCTTTACAGCCTTTATTTAAACTTTGAAATTTATAAAAATTTCACTCCAATTTTTATGTTTTTACATTCAATATTATTTTGTACTAGAGGCCCAGTGCACGAAATCTGTGCAGGGGGGTGGGGGTGGGGCGTGTCCCTCAGCCCAGCCTGCACCCTCTCTAATCTGGGACCCCTGGAGGGATGCCCGACTGCCCGTTCAGGCCCGATCCCTGAACGGACAGTCGGGCATCCCTCTCACAATCCAGGAACGCTGGCTCCCAACTGCTTGCCTGCCTTCCTGATTGCTCCTAACCACTTCTGCCTGCCAGCCTTATCACCCCCTAACCACTCCCCTGCCAGCCTGATTGATGCCTAACTCCTCCCCTGCCAGCCTGATTGCCCCTAACTGCCCTCCCCTGCAGGCCTTGGTCCCCCCCAACTGCCCTTTCCTGCAGACCTGCCCCCCCGCCAACTGCCCTTCCCTGCAGGCCAGGTTGCCCCCAACTTTTCTTCTCTGCCGGCCTGGTCACCCCAACTGTCCTCCCTTGCAAGCCAGGTCCTCCCAACTGCCCTCCCCTGCTGTCCATCTTGTGGTGGTCATCTTGTGTCCACATGGGGGCAGCCATCTTTGAACACATGGGGGCAGCCATCTTGTGTGTTGGAGTGATGGTCAATGTGCATATCACTCTTATTAGATAGGATTGGTTTCAGGTTTTATATTAGTTACAGAATAGTGGTTAGACAATCATATATTTTACAAAGTGTTCCCCGGTATTTCCAGTACCTACCTGGCATCATACCATCATTACAACACTGTTGACAATATTCCCTATTTAAGTGACAATGGGTTTACAGGTTCCTTCCAGTCTTTCTTTCGTGTTGTTCACCTTTCCTTTTCTTTCTAACTTATTCCCTCATTTTCCTTATATAGTATTTCAATTGGCCATCAAAGCTCAGAAGGCACTGGGACACGCTTAATCCATTTTACAGACCAGGACCCTGAGGCCAATTCCAGTTGGCTGTGGAACTTAGCATGCAAGGAGGCCTCACAGCCACGCTCTCCGCCCTTCCTAAGAGGCAGCCACCAGGCAAACAGAACCAACCTTCCAGTTAGGCTTTCAAGCCTCTTTCTCAAGCACCTCTTCATTGTGGATGCTCCACATTCTTGCCTCTCCCTGGCCCCTGGCCCCTTATTCTTCACTGACCCCCTTCTCCGGAGCAGGAAGAAGGCTTCGCACTCATCGCCTAGGCATGCTCTGCTGAGGGGCAGGGCGGTGTGGGCTTGCTTTTGGGTCAAGGTGGGAGCAGGAGTCACCACCTCTGAAGTGCCAAGGCCACCTGGGCAAGGTCAGTTAGCACTGGGAGCTTCTCTGAATCGCATGGGTCAGTCAGGTAGCCTGCAGTGCGGCACCCCTCCACCCCCTACTTCAGGGCTGTGGGTCCTTGCCCCTCCGCCTGGGTGTCCTTCCATGCTCCTTGATCCCTGGCCAGGCCCATCCGCATCTTGGGGTCACTGCAGAACTTCTCTCTCTGCAGGCGAGGCAGATCCCTGCCTCCCGGTCCCCTGCCCCAGCCCGAGCCCCCTCTGCTGCACCCCATCTCGCCAGGTTTTTGCCTTTGATCTATGGCTTTGGTGACAGCACACTCCTAGCAAGCCTGGTACCCAGAGGGGCACAGGGTCAGTTCTTTGCCCAGAATGTTAGAGGTTGCAGTAGCATTTGCAGATGTCGCCCAGAGCCTGCTGGCGAAGGCAGCGCCTGTGTGGGGTGTCCTCATAGACGGATGGTGAGGCACTGCTCGGCGCCCCTTGGAACGCCCACCTCCTGGCCAGCCGCTTTGCCAAAGCTGAGGCTCTGGCCCTGGAGTCGGGCTCAGGCAGCCCCACAGTCGGGCCTCTTCTTCCACATTCAGCCTTCATCCATCCCTCTCTCCTGCAGTGCTTGGGCTCCAGGCCCGAACGAAAAGAACCAAGACCAAGAAGGACAAAGCCCAAAGGAAGTGAGTCTTGAATCCTAACATCTCATTCTCTGGATTTCCTCCTGCACCTCCTCTCTGTGTCACATCTTGAAGAGCACCCTGCAGCCCAGCCACATGGCCACCAGGAGGCCTGGTAGAGTCCGTCTCCCCGAAGCTGTGAATCTGTGGCCAGAGGCCCAGTCTGGGTCTCAGCAACCCCATGACTGCGATGTTCACGGGCCCCATGGGAGTGGCTAAGCAGGCCCAGCCACACCTCCCCTGGGCTGCTTTGTTCCCGGGGCCCCATGGGAGTGGCTAGGCCGGCTGGCCATGCCTCCCTAGGGTGGTGATGTTCCTGGGGCCCCACGGGAGTGGCTAAGCAGGCCCGGCTGCTACTCCCTGGGATGGTAATGTTCACAGGACCCCATGGGGGTGGATAGGCAGGCTGGCCTCCCCTTCCCAGGGTGGAGACATTCATGGGATCCTGCAGGCATGGCTAGGCAGGCCTCTGCCCCTCCCAGGGCCTGTGATGGACCCAGACCCTGCCGGTGGCATCTGGCACTACCCACCCCACCTCTCAGGGCCTGGATGGACTGGTACCTTGCCAGTGGTGTCTGGCGCTGCCCACCAGGCCTCCCCTGCCCCTGATGGACCTGGACGCCCAGGGGCGGGCCATGTCGCTGCCTGCCCTGTCTTCATATGCAAACTTACCCGCCATCTTTGATGGGTTAATTTGCATACTCTGATTGGCTGGTGGGGATGGCTTGGCATAGCAGATTGATGGTTATTTTGCATGTTTCTCTTTATTACTGTGTATATATATGTATGTGTGTGTGTATATATATATATATATATATATACACACACACATACATATATATATATTGCTTCTAATAGTAATAGCATGGCTACCATGTTAAGGGAGGATATAAGCTACAGGAATCTAATTTTGGCATTTTAATTATCATTAGTATCATCTTCAGTAAAAGTTTGTTATTTCTTTTCTTCTTCTCTTCATTATTTGTAAATATAATTGTTTTAGGCTGTAAATTCCTGTGTATTATATATGTGCATAGGGGTACAAATCTTATTAACATCAAAGGAGTTTAATGAAGATTTAAGTATCCTATATAATAAAGAGGTAATATGCCAATTGACCATCACTCCAACACACAAGATGGTCGCCCCCATGTGGTCAAAGATGGCTGCCCCCATGTGGACACAAGATGGCCACCACAACATGGCCAGCAGGGGAGGGCAGTGTGGGTAATCAGGACTGCAGGGCAGTTGGGAGGGACCCAGGCCTGCAGCGGGGGCAATTGGGGGCAACCAGGCCTGTAGGGGAGGGCAGTTGGAGGCAATAGGGCCTGCAGGGGAAGGCAGTTGGAGGCAATAGGGCCAGCAGGGGAGCAGTTAGGTGTTGATCGGGCTGGCAGGGAGTGGTTAGGAGGTTTTTAGGCTTGCAGGCAGATGTGGTTAGGGGCAATCAGGCAGGCAGGCAGGTGAGTGGTTAGGAGCCAGCAGTCCTGGATTGTGAGAGGGATGTCCCAGATTAGAGAGGGTGCAGCCTGGGCTGAGGGATACCTCTGCCCCATGCACAAATTTTGTGCACCGGGCCTCTAGTGTACATATAAAATTCTTGATTTAACCCAAATCAAGTTTTAAACTTTCACAAAGGACAGCCTTCAAACAATAGGAATAAAAAGAAACAAATATGCTTGGTTAAATTGATCTTCCCCCACCGAGCATGCATGTTTGTTAGCTTTGTGGTTGGTTTATGTTTCAATATGATGTGTAATTTACACACACTTGAGTTAGCTAACTCTTTTGGAAATGCTCAAGGAACTGGGATATAATCAGTGAGCTTTAGTCATTTAAAGACCCATCAATGAGATGTTGGAGCTGTAGTTTACCACATATTCTTAATTTTATAAGTAAGATTAATATTGAAGCAACACAATGATGTAATATAAATCCTATGTAATTGTTACTGCATTTTTAGCATTTTGCTATTAATAAATCAAAACCTATTGTGAATTTTTATTTTTAACTTAATTAAAGTTCGTTTGTATTGAATTGAAAACCTTAAAATTAGAGCTTGAGGGAAGCTTTTCATCTTTAGAGTTCTTGTTTCTTGTTAGGTAGCTTCAAAATGAAATCACCTATTGAATTCATTTTAATTAAACATTTACAAATGATAAAAGCAATGTGATTTTTTCTAGGTGCGAATGCAATATATGAAGGACAATTAATTATGCACTAAGTTTCTCTTTCTAGGAATTGCTAGATTTTTAAAAAATAATTTTTTGTGTATGTGTTAACTTTGAAACATTATTGAAGAAAAAAATGAACTAGTATAATACATTTTATCAGTAAACATCAAAAAAGCACTATGGAATATTGCTAGTTAAAATATGCCAAAATTATGTTTCCTTGATTTTAAGTTTATTTTTCCTTGTTCTATGTCAGAAGAATTGGGTAAGAGATTTTACCCATTCTCAGTTTTAAGACATTTATCTAAAATGATAATATTTAAAACATTTTTCTTTGCAAATATGCTTGCTTTCTTAATTGTTTTCCTGCTTCTGCAGATAAACCTTCACCAAGGTTAGGGGCAGCAAGAACAGATATGAATTTGAACCCATCCTCTTAGGATCTCAGGGTGTGCTGAAGGGTTCCATCATGGCACTGACCTTTCTTCCTTTTAATATCTTTATCTATTACACACACACACACACACACACACACACACACACACACACACATTCTTCTGGCTTTACTTCTCTGATTGTACTTCAAATTATACAATCAACAAACCAACACTAGAAATGGTTCAAATATATGGGACTTACAGCACAATGTTAATAGGAAATTTAATTAGTACACTTTTAAAAAATGTCAAATTACATTGTTCCATTGTTCTTTTCTACTCAGAGTACAGGTTCTTAAAGTGACCTACAGAATCAGATTCCCCACTATCCATCTCACCTCACCTCCTACAACCCTTCCCTAGGCTCAGTCATTGCCAGTTTTATTGAGCTCCTTCATTTCTTCACATATAACATAGCTCCCTGGCTCAGAGCCTTTACATTTGATGCCTCCTTATCTCTGGAATACAGTTCTTCCAGAGACCCATTCTTATGACTGCCTCTCTCCCTTCCTTGAAATGACAGCTGAATGTCATCTATCTGGGAGAAATTTACTGACCACCTGTATAAAATAGCAACTTTGGCATCATTTCATTTTCCTCCAAAGCATTTATCTCTGTTCTATACATTATGTCTATTTGTTTACTTATTTGTTTTTTGTCTAACTAGAATGAAAATATGGATATTGTTTTTGTTTTGTGTTTGTATCCCCAGTGGCTATAGCAGTATATAATATATGGTAAACATTTAATTATTATTTTATTGAATAAGTAAATCAGTAAATGAATGACAATATGACTTAAAACTATAAATAAGGGCATTTTTGAGGGTATAGTTTTGCCTGTATTACTTTGACCTAAGATATTATACATACACAGATGTAATTGAAGCACATTTTGTAATAGCAAAATTAAAAGGAAAATACTAAATACTCATCAATGAACTGTTGTGCACCTGGTCCATCTATTATGGAATTGAAGAGGCTGTTTAAGTATACAGAAATATTTCTTTCCTATTTCACTCAGTAAAGAGAATCATTTATATAAAACTAGAGGCCCGGTGCACAAAATTCGTGCAAGGGGGGGTCCCCTCAGCCCAGTCTGCACCCTCTCCAATCCGGGACCCCTCAAGGGATGTCCTACTGCCGGTTTAGGCCTGATCCTGGGCCTAAACCGGAAGTCGGACATGCCTCTCACAATCTGCGACCACTGGCTCCTAACTGCTCACCTGCCTGCTTGCCTGATCACCTCTAACTTCCCCCGCTGCTAGACTGGTCACCCCCAAATGCCTCCCTGCCCCTAACTGCCCCTCTGCCAGCCTGGCCACCACTTACTGCCACCCCTGCCAGCCTGGTCACCCCCAACTGTCCCCTCCCACTGGCCTGGTTGCCCCTAACTACACCCCCACCAGCCTGCTTGCCCCTTACTGCCCTGCATACTGGCCTGGTTACCCCAAAATGCCCCTCTGCCGGCCTGGTCAACCTCACTGCTCTCTCCCACCCCCGCAGGCCTGGTCACCCCATGCAGCCTGCTACTCAGTCATGTGTTTGCCTCTCACTAACCCCCCTGCTTGCCTAGTCGCCCCACACAGCCTGTTTGGTCGCCTGTTCCATTGCGATGGTCACTTAGGCTTTTATATATATAGACTAGAGGCCTGATGCATGAAATTCATGCAAGGGGCTGGGCCCTTGCAGCCCTGGCTTCATCCAGAAGGTCGTTTGGCTGTCTGGTCTAATTAGCATATTATGCTTTTATGATTATAGACTGTGTAAGGATATTGAAGGTGTGAAAGTGAGACATTTCCTTTTTTATTTTGCAAAATTCTGTACTGGTTAATCTGATTTTTATTATGCTCTCATATTGCTTGTGCAGTTGAATTCTTCGTGTGGGCTTATTTAAACACACACACACACAAAATCTATTGGTATGACATGAATATCAATAACAGTAGTGCTGAAGATAATTATGTGATGAATTCTGAAAACAGGGTCAGGTTTTAGTCATTGCTCTGCCTCTAGCACTCAGAATTCTAATACTTTATCTCAAATTAGGTATTTAACAAATATTTGTTGACTACATTATTGAAATATGAGTCCTATATAGTATGTACTATCACAAAGAGTTTCTTACCATGTTTATGTTTTGCTTTTACATCTCTTTTCATGAAAATATACCCACCGATGATACACACAAGGAGCAGTTATTCATTCTGTTCTCCAGAAAAGAAATCACTATCTTGTGGAGGAATCCCAAGAGAGAAAATGCAATGACTACAAATACAGCAACGCTCCCTGGGGAACTTTTGACTCTATCTTCCAAGAGTGGCGGTGAAAAAAGAACAGAGGTCTGTCAAGTTCCAGAAAAGAACCAGCGCAGCCGGTCCCCTGAGAAATGCTGAGAGATTGGGCATTACTTTTGCAGTGTTTGAAGCCTGCTGCCCCCAATACACTACTAGCTGGCACTGCCCATTTAACTGCACCATGACCTACTTTGAAGGAAGAAATTCAAGGAAGGGGAACACCAGCTTGAAGTCTCCAAACACAGGATTCGTGTGGGCCTGATCAAAAAGGAAATAAATCATTTCAGGTTTTGAGGGACTGCCACTGAGCTACTGAAACTGGAGTCTAAAACGACTGCATTTAAATAACAGAAGTTATACTTTTCTCCTGTCTTCTCCATCTTTGCAGGGAGATTTTATTCTGGGACTGCGTAAAATATTCCACACCTTAGAGGTCCTAAAAGCTTTTTACAATCAGATTTTATTATTCTTTGGGGTCTCAAGATGCTCGTACAAGGCTTCTTCTGGGTCGACGCTGTAACCATTTCGATATAATGAAATGAGTTTATTTGCTGTCAAATTGTCAGAGAAATTACATAAATTTACTAAAGTAAATTAAAACTGTATAAAATATTTTAGTAAATCAAATACTGAGTAATACATCACTGTCTTATTTTTTTTGTTAATAAGAACTATCAATTACCTAATATTTTAACAGAATTAATAATTCCTCTGGGTAAATAAAAATATAATGACTAGCCCTAATGGTTTTGGCTCAGTGGCTAGAGCATCGGCCTGAGGACTGAAGGGTCCCAGGTTTGATTACCGTCAAGGGCATGTACCTTGGTTGCAGGCACATCCCCAGTAGGGGGTGGGCAGGAGGCAGCTGATCCATGTTTCTCTCTCATTGATGTTTCTAACTCTCTATCCCTCTCCCTTCCTCTCTGTAAAAGATCAATCAAATATATTTAAAAAACCCATAATGACTAAATATTCTAAAATTTACCATTTTTGTATTCAAATTAAAAAATGTAAATATTTAAAATTAAAATGCTGGGCATTAATTATTTACTTGTTTCAATGTAGCTCACAAATTTAAGTATATTAAGGAATTCTATTGGCTATTTAATAATGACACGTGATTTTTAGATTGGAACATGTGGTGTTCCCCTGGGCAGCATGGTTCCCTGGATTCTTTGTCAGCTGGAGTCAAAGAATGAATTCACGGACAGAGGAAGGTATAGCAAAGGTGGAGATTTATTGAAGAACAAGTACAGATTCCCACACGGGGAAGGGGAAAGGATCTCACAACACAGACTCCCAAGTGGGGAGGGGGAAGAGTACCGCTGTCTTCTTGTTTCCAAGGTTTGTAAAGGCTGCAAGTCCCTGTATCCTGATATCCCTTCCCTTTGAATTGGTTACTATAGTAACTCCTGAGATCAAAGGTCAAACATCCCATGGGACAAGTGATACCCTCCTCCCTCATTGTTCTCCTATTCCTTCTGGGCTTTCTTCCTCCTTCTTTATTTTGTAAATATAGACCTTTTGGCTATTCCCAGTTCCTTTGTCTTATGTAAATGTAACTGTTGCCTCTCCCTTGTCTTATGGAAGTGAAACTTCTCCCAGTCGGTAGCCCTGTGTTTTTTTTTTCCATGAACCCCCAATTCTAAAACTTCCTTAAATCGCCTATATTACCCTAAAATTCTTATTTCAATAATTTGAGAACATGAGATATTTCACTAGGAATTAATAACTAAGATATCAGAAAACTTACATTATTTTTCTATGTTTTCCAGATGACTTTATATTAAGATCAAATTATCTGTAACAGAAGTATCTTTAGAAATTTTATTTATATATATTTTATTTTATTAAATTACTAAATATTTTTTCCATTAAACTTTTTTCATTGGATGGAATCCTAATAATAAAACTGTTCAATTTCTCAGTATGATGTCTATTTGACTTACTTTTTCAGCTATTTTGTGCCATTTCCACTTCATCTCTTTGATTACCAGATGATCATTCTCTTTTGTATTTGAATAAGTTAGAGCTATATGAATGATAAAGGTAGAGAATTTTTTCTAATGATACCAATTTTCTCACATCTTAGAGTATAGTCTCATTTATAAACATTCAAATCCAGATCACATACTCACACCCACAATTCAATTGATATTAAAGTAAAATGTAATTTGAAATAAGTTTCAAAGTAGTTTATCATTCTTGAATATCATCAAGATATTATATTATTAATATTTTAAGATTAATAATTTTAAGATTATAATTAATTTAAAAGGTCAATTAAAATGAGGTAACTCTCAATTGATATTTCGACACAAAACCTATCATGAATTTCTATGATAATATTTATCCTAAAACTGAGAAAATATCTGACATTTGGTTTATAATAATAATTGATATCTTAAATCTTTGTCTTTCTCTATTTCTTAAAAAAAAACTCATTTAATTTTTTCAATTAATTCAGTTAATTCAACCTAAATTTCAAAATATTAAAATTCAATGGTAAAGTTTATCATTATATAGATTTCTCACTCTTCCCATTTCCTCAAAACATTATTGTTACTTATGAAATGTATTATTAACTGGCAAAAGCTAAGTGAGGCTGAATGTATTATCTGTGAGAATGAAACAGAACAAAAGTGATTTGTGCATGATGAAAATATGGTTATTATATTAAAATTTCATTGCCATTCAGCAGATGTACTTGGGCTGAAGTTATATGGCATCAAGTACATAAAGATACACACACCTTATAGATTGTGCCTCTCTGCTCTGATGACTTCTTAACATTTCTCATTTTTAACTTGGCCTTTTCTCATCAATGCTAGTCTCCCAAATGAGCATATGAGACATGAGATTTAGAAACATCTCACTCTCATCTTTATAATAATATTCTCTCACAGTGAGAGCATATAGATTGCATGCACTCAATAAAACAATTTATATAAATACTTGTTAAAATAAGTTAAGGGTGTTCGGGTAAGTTCCTGGGTAAAAGACTGCTTCAAAAAATAATAAATGTGTATAATAAAAAGAACAAGACAGTAGTAGGGAATAAAACTATATATTATTCTGATAACCATGAAATAGAATTAGAGTAAAATATGCTAACAGATTGATAAAAGGAATTCACATGCTGACAGTTTCTTTATAAGCATGTTGTAGGCATCAGCAGTTCCAATTCTTGCTTGTACAAGAAATGCCTTGACCACAACTTCAGTTGATGCAGATCGCCAACTGCAGGATTCTAAGTGACCGTTTGACCATTCAACCGGTAGCTATGACATGCACTGACCACCTGGGGTCAGATGCTCAATGCACAAGCATGGAAACATGGAATAGACTGATGAATCTCAGAGGGAAGGGGAGAGAGGGGAGGGTAGGAAGAGATTAACCTAAGATCTTATATGCATACTAGAGGCCCAGTGCACGGATTCATACACTGGTGGGGTCCCTCGGCCTGGCCTGTGGGGATCAGGCTGAAACCGGCTCTCCGACATCCCTCTAGGGGTCCCAGGTTGCAAGAGGGTGTAGGCCAGGCCAAGGGACCCCACTGGTGCACCAGACCTCTAGTTTGTCTATAACTGACTGGTTCCAGTATGCTCACATTAATGATCTATATCGGGACCAGCAAGGACATTGCTTGCACATCCACAGCCCTTCCTCCTGATTACTTTGTTCTGCTTTCCTTCTCCCTCACCATGAAAACCCCTGACTGCACTGAGATTCTAAGAAGGGTTTGGATAAGAGTTCCCCACTTCTCAGGTAATGGGCACTTGAATAAACCTATTCCCTTTTTTTTTTACCAGCACCTGTCTCAAGAGTTGGGTTTTCATGGCAATAGGTAGCCAAATCTTGGTACCAATTACAGGACTATCCTATGTTTACTGTCAGGATGGTAAAGTATCATTGCTCCTGCTTTCTTTTCCAAAATCTATCCTGTCCAGAAAAAAAAAAAATTATAAAAAATTGTGAGAACTCCTTAGGGAGGCTGAGAATAGACAGTAACTTAGCAAATGTAGCCAGAATTAGATGGTGGCAATGGTAATGCATTGGAGGAAACTTATAAATTTTGTTCATACTTTCCAGATTTTCATGTGAGAATTACAACCTGACTCTGACAATTAAGTCAGGAGAAACCAGAACATAGATTTTGGTGGGATTCAGGATGCTGAAATATCCTGCAGCACACTAGTGGAATGAGAAACTGTTGAAAATATTTGGAATGGCAACCAAGCAAAGACTAGCAGAAATTAATCCAACTCTACCTCACCAATTTCCTAGGGTAGGTGGAATGAAAGCTGGAAAGAATGCCACTTTCCAGTTCTGACTATTAAGACTGCCACATGTCCTTCTGGCCATTGCAGAAGGGACCAAACCTATCCCTCTCTCTCCTTGAACAATCAAAAATATAAATATATATACAATATATATACAATATATGAATTTATATAGGTAGTATTTAGACATTTCAGCACAGGAGAGTGGTCCTTGAAAGAAAAGAAATAAACAAGGTGAGCCCTATAATTGCACCAGCTTATCCCCTTTGGAGAGAATTTCCAGGATGCAGCACAAGAAGGTAGAACCAAATAGAGCCCAAAGTATCCCTAAGTTGAGGAGACAGAGTTGGATGGGGCAGAGAGAATTTTATTGAATTCCATTAACAACTACCAAGGCCAGGGAAAGAATGACCAGAGGAGGCAGTGCAACAATCCTTTGAGTTCACCTAAAGCCTGGCATAGTTGGTGGTTCCAGCAGCCACATTGGAAAGACACCCCAATAAAAATGAAAATATATGCCCACAGAAAGACTTGTACTCAAATGTTGACAGCAGCTATTTTTTTTTCCTGAAAGCTCCAGCCAGAAAATAACCCAATGCCCATCAATAGGTGAATAGATAAAAAATATTGCAATGGATCCATACCATGGAATACTACTCAGCCATGAAAATGAACAAAATATTGATACACACTACAACACTGATGCAACTTAAAGTCATTATCTTGAGTGTAAGAAGTCAGACAGAAAGAGTACATCATTTAAAATTTCATTATAAGAAGTTCCAGAAAATGCAAAATAATCTGCAGTGACAGAAAACAATCATTGGTTGTCTAAAAGATGGGTTTTCAAGGAAGGATTATAAAAGTTTATTAGGAAATTTAGGAATTGATGAAATTGATCATTATCCTAATTCTTTTTTTAATATATTTTTATTGACATCAGAGAGGAAGGGAGAGGGAGAGATAGAAACATCAGTGATGAGGGAAACTCATTGATCAGCTGCTTCCTGCACACCCCCTACTGGGGATCGAGTCTGGGCATGTGCCCTTGACTGGAATGGAACCAGGGACCTTTCGGTCCACAGGCCAATGCTCTATCCACTAAGCCAAACTGGCTAGGGCTATGCTAATTTTTTGATGTGTTTAGATTGTGTATATGCATTAATATTCATCACTAATAAAAGTAATTTTAAATATATGCAGTTTATTTTACATTATTTATTTATTAGTTGTTTTTACACTTTTATTAATTACTAGAGGCCCATTGCACAAAGAGATTCGTGCAATAGGACTTCCTTCCCTTGGCTTCCAGCACCGGTTTTCCTCCAGCACCTGGGACCCAGGCCTTCACTCTGGCCGGAGTCTGCCGCCTTTGCTGCAGGCACTGGCCAGAGTCTGCTGCCTTCGTCTTCACTGCAGACTCTGGCAGGAGTCTGTCATCTTCGCTGCAGACTGCTGTCTTCGTCTTCGCTGCAGACTCCAGCCAGAGTCTGCCATCTTCGTCTTCACTGCAGACTTCGGAGTCTGCAATCTTCATCTTTACTGTGGCCAGAGTGCTGCTCCTGTAGATCCCTTCACCCCCCACCCTTCCTCTCATAGCAGTTGTTCTGCCCTGCCCAGTCACTCTGTGCCTGGAGCAGCTGGGCGGCAGCCATCTTTCTCCTTCTAATTTGCATATTTCCTCCGGATTGGCTGGTGGGCATAGTGGAGTGATGGTTAATTTGCATGTTTCTCTTTTATTAGTGTAGATACTTAAAATTATACCTTAAAAAGGTATAAAATATAATAGATGCAACAGAGAAAAGCTATATTTTATTTTGCATATACTTGTAAGTTTCTGATGAAAGGTTAAGATTATTTCATTATTAAAGTATTTTTATTGAATATATATAAATATATATAGTCAATTTCTATTCATAAATACCTTACAGTTTATCTCCCTTTTATTAGGTTCTCGAATCAATCAATATAGCAGGCACCATTACCCACAAAATAGAAAATATAATATTTAACCTGCTAATAATGAGATTTCACAAGCACATTTAGTTCTCATGAATGAACATCAGTAAAAAAAGAAAATACTGTTTTTAAATATTTTTGTGAAAAATTTATTTTTTCTATCACATTCTTGTCTTTAATAATATCCTTTATAAAATAAAAAAAATAGAATTGCTGATGTGTTTTCCAATTAGAAAATGTACTGGCAACTTCTCTGTTAATATTTTTCTAACTCTGCAGATAGTTTTTTCCTAATATAATGATATTTCTGCTGACAGCAGCATATGCAATTGCAGGTTAAATGATTATTTTGCTGGCTGATATTCTGCTTCTAACAAATGTGTAGCAACTTGATAAATCATTAGTAAATAAGAGTGTAAAATATAATTTTATTTTACAGATGATCTATTTAGGAAGTCATTGTACTTTGTTTATTATTTTCAGTATCACAAACTATGATAGTGCTTGTGATGAGGCAAAGTTTCTGGAAGGGGCTTTAGAATTGACTAAATAAATTACATAAAAAGTTATATCTGACTACATAAACTATTTTAATACAATTCAGTGCAAATAACTAAAAAGAAAAAGAAAATTAACAGAAATTTAGGAACACTAATAATTGAGTTGAATCATTTGGTTTTTACAAGAAGGAAAATTTTTACCCTCGTATTTCCATTTTAAACATCTAGAACCATTTCCAAATCAGGAGAGTTAAAAGTTAAAAATCAAACATTGGGCTTTTCCACAAAGTGGCATCCAAGAAGACACAAACAATGATCAAAGTTTGATCAAATTGTTACCGATTTGAGGGAAAGCAAGCTGTCTTCATCACTGTGGTATGAATTTGTTAAACACTAAAATCATATTTTTAGCTGCCTGACCACTTTATCTATAGTATTTGATTATATGTCATCTACACACCAACATGTGTTTTTCCTAATTTATATTTTACCTACATCATGGACTTAAATCAACAAGATATCTCTTAAATGAAACCGGAGCCAAACAAACTTGTCTGGAAATAGACACAAATCTCTTCAACCTGTTAAGGGTCTTCCCTTTCCCCAGAGTTTACATCCGTTTTTCTCACTTCAAAATCGCAGCACAATTCTGCATTCTATAGCTCCATCTTGTGTCAGGCAGTTATTTAAAGTCATTTTCTCACTTCTCTGGGCTGGGTAATTAAATTTCTGCTCTTTGAGGACACTGAACGATGACAAGGTAGGCTAAATGTAAATGCTTGGACGAATATGCTGAACAAGTGTTAATAATAGCCAGATGGGAGCTGCAACTCATGTGCATTGCGCCTGCTGCTCTCTCAATCAAGCTCACTGGTAAGCGGCTTCCCTTCGCAACACTGGCATAACCTTGACTGTGTCTCCTTTCCTCCCAGTTCATGTGTGACAGGCACTCTCGGCAGTGCATTACCCTGACCAGCTGCTTGGGTCTGCAGCTGTAGAACAGACTCATTCTTTCTCTTTTCATTCATTCTTTTAAATCAAAATTGGTCTTGACAGTGCATCTTTATAATCTGCATGTCCATCTTTCAGTGTTGCCAAATTGTTCTGTATGTGAAATGTTGGCTAGTTTGAGAAATTGATATTGTTTAGAGAACTTTCTTTTTGCTAGTGTGTGTATTGAGTTAAATAAAAATTTAAAAACCTATACTGTTTAGGAAATCTATCCTGAAAGTCCTTGAGATAGGACGACTACAGAGAAAGGCTGAAAGCACAGATTTTTGTCAGTGGAGCATGAAGATGACTAAGAAAATGACCCCAATCCAGCATCTTAACCAATCTCAGTACAATAGCAATAGAAACTGCTACAGGCAGATTGTACACTCTCTCCTTAATATTCAATTTCCCTTTAATTGCATATAATTGCATTTGCGTTCCTTAAAAAGCCATTCACTGATGATTATGTATTTATAGAATGAGTTGCGTTTTTAATAAGAATAATATAATGCTATTTTAACAGTGAAAATATGAACAATGCTGCTACCACAACTCAAATAAGGTTTGTGCGATTTAAAGCACATTCTGAATACTAAACTTTTTAATATAAAGATATCATTAAATTTCACTTAGTTAATATAAACTGGTAGTAAAAAAACAAGACATACCAATAAAATTTAATTGCATTTGTCAAGTAGGCAGTGCTTTTATTTAAATGTGCTTATATGTCTTCTGTGAGAAGACATCTAATGGTTTTAATTCCTGAGAGAATAATGAATTAACCCAGATACAAAATATTGCTCATTGTTTTAATTTTTATAGTTCAAAGTCTGAGCTGTATTAAATGGTAACTCTTGGTATATAAATATGTCATGTATTCATCTGTTCCCCTTTTCATTCTTTCAGTGACAAATTAATAAATAATCCTTGAACACCCTGTGTCTCCGGGGGCCTGTGGCTGGTGTGGGTATGTGTGTGTTTGTGTGTGATTGTGTGATTCTTGTGAAATGTTTATTTTCCATTATCAGTCATTATCTTAACCCACAATTCATTGTGAATGACTACTGATAACTTTGGCATAAACTATTCAGTGAATACTCCTGAAGTTCATTGCTTGGAATTACTTTCAAGAAATACTGCTTAGTCTTAGCTGGTTTGGCTCAGTGGATAGTGTTGGCCCACGGACTGAAGGGTCTCGAGTTCAATTCAGGTCAAGGCCACGTACACTGATATTTCTCTCTCTATGTCTCTCCCCCTTCTTTCCACTCTCTCTCTAAAAATGAAATATCACTTATATTGTAATTAGTTTTACTTACATAAGACTCTTACTGTTTTTTTAAAATACTAATTTAAATATTCAAAGTCCAAAGTTTAAAACTATTATAGATTATATTCTAATACTAGTAAGAAGTGCTTAGTAATAGTATTAAGGCAATAACATACTTCAGTGATTTATTTCTTATTTAAAATTTGTCTCTCATATCTGTGCAATAGCAATGGAAGCAACTTATTGCAGTGCCAGACAATCACATTAGATAGTAAAACAGCCCAGATATTATCTCTCCAAAGAATCATTTAGTAATCAAGAATTACCAATGAATGAAATGCAATTTAACTCTGTGAGAAAGGAAGGTTTAATGTGATTCTTTGGGATATATCTAATACTTAAGGTGTATGTATATTTCTTAATTTTGTTTTAAATTTGCCATACATTTACAGAATCTTTACAATAATGATCATAACAAACATGTATGTAAAATTTTGAAGTGTGGAGAAAATGGCAATACATTAGTACAAACTTTTATATCTGGCCAAGGTAACAATGCAGACGAACAGAATGGGAATTGTAACGGAAACAAGTGAAGCAATCAGCTCTATGCAATATGAAGTGAGCTCTTGAAAGCAGTCTCCACCCTATTTAAATAAAACCCACAAAGTGACCCATCCTTTCCCCTTCCTAGTACACTTTAGCAATGCTGATAATTCCCAATAAATTTGATTTACTTTTTATTTCTTTTGTAAATTTCCTTTTTCTTTTCAAATTAAATTTATTGTGGTGACTTTGGTTAATACTGGTTTCCAGCGGACAATTTTATGATATATCATCTCTGTATTGTATTGTGTGCCCACAATGCAAAGTCAAATTTTCTTCTGTCACCATATGTTTGACCCCCTTTAACCTTTATTCTTCCCCCATCCCCTAAACCTCTGGTAATCACCATACTACTGTCTATGTCTATGAGTTTTTGTTTGTTTCTTTGTCTCGTTTGTTCATTTGTTGCTTTCGGTTTTATATCCCACATATGAGTAAAGTGATATGGTTCTTAACTTTTTCTGCCTGACTCATTTCATTTAGTATGATATTCTCAGGATCTATTCATGTTGTCACAAGTGGCAGTATTTCATATTTTCTTATGGCTGAGTAATATTCCATTGTATATATGTACCACATCTTTATTCCGTCATCTATGTAAAGACACTTGGGTTGTTTCTGAGTCTTGGCCACTATGAATAAAAGAAACCCTCATTCACTGTTGGTGGGGAAGTAAACTGATATAACCACCATGGAAAACAGTATGAAGCTTTCCCAAAAAAATTAAGAATAGAGTTACCACATCATCCAGCAACCCCTCCTTTGAGTATCCACCTGTACAATTTGAAAACATTTTTTTCATAAAGATATATGCACCTCCATGTTCATTGAAGTTGATATCATCTTTCAATTTCACAGAGAAAATAACACAACCATAAAAAGCATGAACAAACCATCATGCTCTTCTGATATTTTCTACTCAAACCATTCTTGTTTCTAAATCCAAGAAAGAAGAGCAAGCCAAATTAAAATATTACCAAATAATCTCACAAATAACCATCGGAGTACCCCATGTAGGTGACAGTGATTCTTGGCAAAGTATGCTGAGCTTTGCAAATGCTGGATTATGTCATTCTGATGAGGCTAGAACTTGTTCTAAGTTTCCTGTAGTGTGCAGGAGGAGGAAAATGTAAATTGTTTGTTTCTTCTTTTTCTTCCTCTAATATTCTGAAATGTCTTGGTTTCTTATCTTGAACCTATCATTCAAACATTTTTTGTTATTTTTTATTTGTATTGGTTTCAGAGAGGAAGAGAGAGGGAGAAGGAGACAGAAACATAAACGATGAGAGAGAATCATTGATCAGTTTCCTCCTGCATGCCCCACATGGAGGATGGAGCCCCACCCTGGCCCTGTGTTCCCATCAGGAATCAAATTGCAACCTCCTGGTCCATAAGTCAACATCCAACCACTGAGCCACACTAACTGGGCTATCATTTAAATTTTATCAGTTTTATAGAGATACTAGAGGCCTGGTGCACAAATTCGTGCACAGGTGGAGTCTGGCTGTCCCACCCAGATCAGGACCAATCAGGCTGGGCCAGCCAGGGGGAGGGGCTGCGGGCTGTGGGCTGGGTGGCCCCACATCCTGGGACAATTTTCATATTAAAACCTTTTATTATCCTATCTAATAAAAGAGTAATATGAAAATTGACTGTACCTCTGCTATACCCACAAGCCACGCTCACCAGCCAATCAGGAACGAGTATGCAAATTAACCCAACCAAGATGGCTGCAGCTAAGGAGAGAGTAGGAGGCTTGGGTGTCCCTGGCAATGGAGGAAGCCACTCTTTCCACCTGCCTTGGCAGACCCAGGCCTCAGCTCAAGGCTACAAAGTTTCAATTATAGAAGATAAATAAATCCCAGATACCAGGGCCTCAGCTTGGGTCGCTGCGGGGGCGGGGCCGGCCTCCAAACGACCACAGGCCCCTTGCCCAGGTCACTCCATGCCCCAAGGGAACCCCCACCCTGATCCAGGACACCCCTCAGGGCAAACAAGCTGGCCCCAACCCATGCACCAGGCCTCTATCCTATCTAATAAAAGAGTAATATGCAAATTGACCATCACTCCAAACATAAGATGGCTGCCCTCGTGTGGTCCAAGATGACTGGCTACATGTGGACATAAGATGGACACACAAGATGGCCAGCAGGGGAGGGCATTTGAGAGGAACCAGGCCTACAAGGGAGGGCAGTTGGGGGCAATCAAACCTGCATGGGAGGGCAGTTAGGGGTGACCAGGCCATCAGAGGAGGGAAGTTGGGGGCGACTGGGCCTGCAGGGAAGGGCAGTAGGGGGAGACCCAGGCCTGCAGGGGAGGACAGTTAGAGGTGACCAGGCTAGCAGGGGAGAAGTTAGGCATCAATCAGGCTGGCAGGGGAGTGGTTAGGGGGTGATCAGGTTGGCAGGCAGAAGCGGTTAGGGGCAATCAGGAAGGCAGGCAGGCAAGCAGTTGGGAGCCAGCAGTCCTGGATTGTGAGAGGGATGTCCAACTGCCCGTTTAGGCCAAATTCTACTTTGATCGGGCCTAAATGGGCAGTCAGACATCCCTCAAGGGGTCCCAGATTGGAGAGGGTTCAGGCTGGGCTGAGGGACACCCCCCCGTGCATGAATTTCATGCACCAGGCCTCTAGTATAGCATAATTGGGAAAAAGATAGTACAATAGATAACATAGTTAACAGATACAGAGTAACTCCACAGTGCAAGTAACTCAAATCATCTAACATATCACAATTCTCTCTCAGTACAATTAATATTTTAATTATTATTTTTCAAGTAGCATGTCATAGTGCCTGCTGTTTGTTAGATGTAAGAATCAAAATAAATGAATGTGTAATACAGGGACACGCAATTTATTTAGAGAAAGCAAGATGTATGCATATATACATAAATACAGATACTTGGTGATTTACTAAATTGTTCTGTGTCTAATCCACATGGTAACCTCCAAAAACAAGCTAAGTTCTGAGTGAGAAAATTCAGAAAGGCTATACTGTAAAGATTCCATTTGAAGTTAGGTTCTTTATTTTCTGTTTTTTAAAGGATTTAGAAAAACTCATCTCATTAATGAGTATGTATAAATGGATAACTGATGTAAAACATTTTCAAATCCAAATAAATTGAGACATATTCTGACTTCTTTGTTGCAAATAATATGAGCACTATTTTTCAATTCTTTAACTTGAAGTTTAATCATTATTATAAAAGTATCAATAGTGACTCCTCTCTATCAATTCAAATATATAAGGAATACCCCAGGATTTTAAGGTAACTGTTTAATCTCAGCCACAATAATCAATAAACCATACACACACACATACTCACATATGCACTCACACTCTCTTCACTATTCACCATGGGATTGGACAGTATTCAATGGTTTGGAAGCTGATTTCATATAGTGTATCATTTGCTAGCAAAGAATCACTTTCTAGTGATAATTTTATTTATGTAGTCAGAGCTATAGACTAAATTCTTAGCTTAATAACATGTCTTGTGTATTACTTTAAAGTCTGTAGGATGTAATTACCCTTTTCAGTTTTCACTGGGAAATGTTTTTACGTGGGTTGTGAAAATTTCTTAAGCTAAACAAGTGCTGAAACATTTTTCTCTTTAAAGTCAGCCTTTTAGTTTTCTCTTATATAAAACATAGCATTTTCTTCTGAGATTGAGTAAAAAAGTCATTCTATTTGAACATTTTAGGTTTCTGCTGCTTCTTGACAAATAAAAATGCAATAATCAAAAGTTTTTCTCTTGTTTCAGCTATATCTGTTCTGCTTTCTTTATTTTATTTTTAATATATTTTTATTGTTTAAAGTATTACATGTTATATATATATATATATATACACACATATATATGCTTTCTTTATAAATGACTTAAAATACTTCAACTAAGTATTACGACAAAAGTCCATTTTTGTTACGTACTCATTTAATTATTATTAAAGTAAAGACTTTCTTGGGTTCCAGTCCACACATGTGACCTTTCTGATTTAATTAAATAATTTACACACTCCTGATTTATTTTTTCTTTGATTAGGGTACCAATATAAAAAATATACAGAACATGCCTTAACCGGTTTGGCTCAGTGGATAGAGCGTTGGCCTGCGGACTGAAGGGTCCCAGGTTCGATTCTGGTCAAGGGCATGTACCTTGGTTGCGAGCACATTGCCAGTGGGGAATGTGCAGGAGGCAGCTGATCGATGTTTCTCTCTCGTCAATGTTTCTAACTCTATATCCCTCTCCCTTCCTCTCTGTAAAAAATTAATAAAATATATTTAAATATGTATATATACAGAACATAAAGGGTCATAGATAGCTCAATCATTTTGGAAATTTAGCCTTAAACTTTTTTTTCTGCTATCAAAATTAAATATAAATCCAAGAAACCACTTATAAAATATTTTATAAGAACAATAATTTGCAACATAAGTCTAACTTTGACCAAAAATAGAACCTGATTAAAAATGAAAAAACACTATTTAATTTGAAATATGAAGTTTTGAGCAAATAATTATATTTTTAGAAGTATGTAGTTTGCTTTTATTCTCCATTTATACAATATCCAGGGAGTTAATTTTGTTTTCCCTGTACTTTTTCACAGTGCCTAAAACAAAGTAGGGATTTAGTAAAAATTTCTTACATTTGTGATATGAACTTACTTTTTAATAAACTTTGTTTTTGAGTGTTTTTGTTTATAGAAGAATTGATCAGAAAGTATAGAAAGTTCCCACCTATTGGCCACCCCCATTTTTCTTATTATTAATATACTAGAGGCCCGGTGCACAAAAATTTGTGCACTTGGGGGGGGGGTCCTTCAGCCTGGCCTGCACCCTCTCGCAATCCAGGACCCCTTGAGTAGGGTTCCTAGGCCTGGCCTGAGATCAGGGCCTATCAGGGTTTTCCTTCCCTGGGCTACAGGCAGCTGGCCCCACTCCCGCCACTGCCACTGCTTGCCATCTGTGCAGCGCTGCCCCCCCCTCCCCTGCCACCAGTGGCTTCCCTCTGATGATGACAGGCTGGGGTGCAATGGTTTGGCTGGCCTGAGCCTCCCTCTTTCTTTGCTGGGGGGCGGGCTGGCCCTTCAAGGGGCCGTTTGCCTACCTGATCACCCCTAACCACTTTGCCTGCCTGCCTGATTGCCCCTAATCACTTGCTTGAGGGCGGGCCCAGCCCAGCGAGGGGCTGTCTGCCTACCTGATCACCCCTAACCACTGGCCTGCCTACCTGATCTCCCCTAACCATTTCCTGCCTGACTGATTACCTCTAACCACTTGCTTGGGAGCAGGGCCAGCACTGACTTCCAGTTGGTCAGCCTCCAGTTATTACTGGTCATTATGTCCCAGGGTTTTTATATATTAGGATTGTTTTAGTGTGGTACTTATGTTAGAATTGACCAGCCAGTACTGATGTATTAACTAAAGTTCATAGTTCACATTAGGGATCACTCTTAGTGTTGTCCATCCTGAGTTTTTTTAAATGTATACTGGCATGTTATCAACCATTACAGTATTATACAGAAGAGATTCACTGCCTTAAAAACCCTTATTACCTTTACCTCACTCCATCTCAAACCCTGGAAACCACTCATCTTTTTATGATCTTCATAGTTCCCCCTTTTCCCAAAAGTCATACAGTTGGAATCATAAAGTATGTAGTTTTTTTCAGATTAACTTCTTTCTCTTACCAATATGCATTTAAGTATATCTGCGTGTGTTTTTTGTTGTTTGTTTGTTTGTTTTGTTTTTGTTTGCTTGTTGTGGCTTGTTCGTTCACTTCCCTTTATTGCTAAACTAGAGGCCCGATGCATGAAATTTGTGCAAGAGTAGGCCTTCCTTCCCCCAGCTGCCAGCACTGGCTTTCCTCTGGCACTTGGGACCCGGGCTTCTCTCTGGCTGCCAGCAGGCACCTGGGACCCGGGCTTCCCTCACAGCCCGGGATTCATCTGGAAGGTCGTCTGGAAGGATGGCCAGTCTAATTAGCATATTCTGCTTTTATTATTATAGATAACATTCCATTGGATGGATGTACCCCAATTTGTCTATCCATTCATCTATTGAAGGACATCCAGGTTGCTTTTATTTTTGAACAATTTATATAAAGCTGCTATAACCATTCACATGCAGGTTTGTGTGGATGTAAGTTTTCAGTTCATTTGGGTAAATACCAAGGGGCACAATTGCTAGACCATATAGTAATAGTATATTCAGTTACGTGAAAAACTTCCCAACTGTCTTCCAAAGTGGCTGTATCATTTTGTATTTCCTTCCAAATCCCTTCTGTTTTCTTTACCGATAGATACTTCTATATTGGACACAACTGTACACAGAATAATTTACACTGTTTATACTTTTATATGCTTTATTACAGTTTTATTATGTAAATATGTTTATAAAATCTTGGCCAGATATGGGATTCTAGGTCGCTCTCTCTATCTCTCTTTCTCTCTGACTCACCTTCTCTCTTTCTTTCATACAAGTTATATAGAAGAAAAATATCAATAGCAATTTTTCCTAAATAATAAACTTTACTAAAGCACTTAGTTTTTCACAATGACAGCTCTGGTGTCTCACATGTTCTATGAGTCCATTTGTTTCTAGTTTTCATTTTTGTCAATATTAAGGGAAACTTTAAAAGTGCAGTTTTTTATTTTCAATTATTTGCAAGTTGATAAAGTGTGCATTTTTTAAAAAAACTAACCATATTTTCTTCATATTTTGAGGTTCTTAGTTTATAGAACTTAGTCATTTTGTTTTTATCGAAATCAAAATATGTGGCAAAATCTACTATTTCTTTGACATTATGAAGATATATAGGTAGCTCCAGCTATAAAAAAGTATATATTTTTATTGTTAATCCTCACCCAAGGATATTGTTTCCATTGATTTTCAGAGACAGTAGAAGTGAGAGAGGGAGCAGGGAAAGGGAGCCTGGGGGCAGAGACATCCATCTGAGAGAGACACTGATTGGTTGCCTGCCCCAAGGGTAAACCTGCACCTCAGGGTGCATGCCCTTTGACTGGGAATTGAACCTGAGACCCTTTGGTTAGTGTCACCTGACACTCTAACCACTGAGAAACACTAGCCAGGGCTAAATCTATTTTTTAAAGAAAACTTATAAAGGGTGTCAGAAATTCTGGCATTACAATAATAAATATTTGCTTTGAAAATGTACCAAATATCCTAAACCTTCTAAATACAGCTTTTTCATATAAGATGAGTTAATGACTCTTCATTAGAGGGCCTGTAAAAAGATAAACATATAATGACATTTCAAAGAGGACTTATCTAGAATTGTAAGATGTCCTGCATATTCACAATTTTGTATTGTCATGTGATACAGAATTTCACACACAGCTTGCATTAAGAGCTTTATCTGAACTTCTAAGTAGAGATGATGTCGCCCAGAGTGATAGTTTGAATGTGAAGAAAGGCAAATAAGAGGAAGTGTATAAGATCAACAAGAAATAAACTTAAAAAAAAAGGATCATCAGTTATGAAAAAACTTGAATTTTGAATTCTAAGCAAAGAACATCTAATTTGGAATTTCTATTTTTAAACACGACTCACAGTGTTTTAGTCAGCTCAAGCTACCATACAAAATACAATAGACCTAGTTTCTCAGACAAAGTACGTTTATTTCTCACAGTCTGGAGGCTGGAATGTCCAAAGATCAAGGTGCTGGCAAAGTGCGTTTCATTCTGAGGCCTCTTTCCTTGGCTTATAGGCAGCCTCCATCTCACTGTGTGCTCACATGAGTTCTTTTTGGTATGCACCTGGAGAAAGAGCTTTCTGGTGTCTCTTTTTATAAGAACACTCATCCCGTTGATTGGGGCACCACCTGGTGACCTCATTTAACCTCAGTGGTCTCCAAAGGATTCTATCTCCAAATACAGTTTCATTGGGGGTTAGGGTTTCAACATATGAATTTGGGGGAGATACATACTGGTCCATAGCACTCATCAGATGCCAGGTTAAGATAAAGTATAAGCAGGTTGTAATTTGTTATGCCATCATCTACCCAATGGTTATCTACACATTTGGAGCCCATTTGTTAGATCCTTAGAATGTAGGCCACAACAGTTCCTAGCACAGATAGCGTGACTTTATTAAGGGTGTGACCCCCTTCTGAGCTCCAATTCAGTTTCACTGTCATTGTCATTGGCCACTTCCAACTTAATGAAGGCGAACCAGGAGAAGCTCTCCTTTGCCATCCCTAGTGTAGTGAAGCACAGAACTATGTAGTTGCAGCTTATAGAGTAGTAATGACATAAATCCCCCAAAAGAAAATACAAAAAAAATCTTAAATGACACTCCCCCTGGTTTTGGAACTAGCATATGGTTTGTAGAGCTGGTAGTAAATTGTAATCCAGATGAGCTAAACTTACAACCTTTGGGTTTTGCAATGCATTAAACAAGGGAGCCGAAGTGTGGTTTTTTAAGTAAAACAGAATCCACATTTCGAAGCAGAATCCACATCTACTCCAGAGAATGAAGGATCCTACCCAGAAGTAGAATGATGTCAAAACATGACATTCTCTTCTTAACACTTAATATTTAACTAATTTTTCTCTCTGTAAGTTCTTACTTGATGTGCATGAGAGAGTCAACTACATGAGATGTGTTGCAGATAATTTTGTATCTGTGGCAGAATCTTCCTGCCTTTCCCAGGAGCTGTGATCCTTGTGAGCACAGCTTGCAGAAATAAATATAATTCTAATAATATTGCTTTTCATTTTTCCTTCACAGAAATTAGTGGGCTTCTAGTAGACTGAGCACGGCTTTAAGGTAATATAAGAAGTTCAAATGATTGACCTGGCCAGTTGGGCTGTGTTAGAGCCTCAGCCCGTGCACTGAAGGGCCACTGGTTCCATCGCTGGCCTCCATGCGGAAGGCAAGCAATCCACGCGTCCCTTTCACACCGTCGTTTCTCTCTCTCCCCCATCCCTCCTTTCCACTATCTCTAAACATCAGTGGAAAAAACAATCTTGGGTGAGGATTAACGACAACAAAAAAAGTTCAAATGATCATTAATCAAATAATGAATCATTTCAAGTTGTTAAAATTTGCTGTACACATATCTTGGTACATTTACTTAACTCCTAATATGCACTAGAACTGTGCCATAGATTTTTTTTATGTTTGTTGCACCTGGCACACTAAAAATCGTATTTAATAAATAGTGACACCCTCCCTTCCCATGGCAGTCTCACCAAGGACGGGATACTTCCGGGAAATGCTTAATACTATTTTCCTTGTGCCCCTCTAATGCCCAGAGCTGGTAAATTACCAATAAATGAAAATAATTGCACATTTTCTTCTTTGCTTTATTTTGCTCCACAGCACTCAATGCCTCTGAAACTCTGTACAGTGTTTTCATGGTCTCTTTAACCACTGTGCCCCATTCTAGAACATAAGCTCTGTGAGGTATGGACTTGTGTCTGTTTTGTTACAACTTAGTCAGACTTGGAATAATGCCAAGCACATAGAAAGGCAATCTATATTTTTAAATTAATTGAATAATTAAATGCATACATGTGTGATCTGGCATTTCAAATGAATCCATGAAAATATAACTATGTAGATTTAAGTATTCTTCCATGTATAAAGGATTAAGTATGGTTTTGACAATTATATTAGTCATTTAAGCAAATAATACTATATATCAGGCCCTTTCCAAACCTTATCATATTTAATATCCATAATAATTATATCAATTAGGTGCTACTATATCCATTTTATATATAGTAAAACTGATAATCAGGTATATTAAATATTTACACAATGTTTTAATTATCTGTGAAATGATTGTGCCATGCCAGAATCTAGGTTATTATTATTATTATTATCATCATTAAGATTATTATTATTTGTCATTGTCTTTATATTTCTTTCCCTATGCAACACTGCCAATAGGCTAAGGTAAAAATTAATAATAATGAAACTTATTTGTATAAGACTATAGTGTGGCTCATGCACCCTTATATGACAAATATAGGACTATGTGAATATGTGCACATGATTATGTTGCTGAGATTTGAACTCATCTTGCTAAGAGACTCTCTCTCTTACTGGTTTTGAAGGCACAGACTTCCGTGTTATAAAGTGCCATCTGCAGAAGGCCTCACAGCAAGGAACTGAGGCCCTGAGTCCAGTAGTCTTTTAGTGATTTACTGAATACTCTCAAGAACCACATGAGTTTGTGGAGAGATACTTCCCCAGTTCAGCCTCAAATGAGATCCCAGTCCTGGCCAACACCTGGACTGCAGCTTTTAAGGCCCTGAAGCCACTGGCTCAACTTAATCTTATCCAGACCCACAGAAAATGGGAAATGATAAATTTGCCTTAAGTTGCAGAATTTGTGGTTTTATTGTTATGTCAATAGATAAGTGCTATAATCTCATTTATTGTATTTACTAGTATACCTTATCATTTGCTTTCTGATTTACTAGAAATTTTAATTAAAAAATAACTGCCTGCCGGACCAGTTTGGCTCAGTGGTTAAGCATCGACCTATGAACCAGGAAGTCACAGCCCTGGGTGCAGACTTGATCCCCAGTGTGGGGTGTGCAGGAGGCAGCCGATCAATGATTCTCTCTCATCTTTGTTGTTTCTAGCTTTCTCTCCCTCTCCCTTCCGCTCTGAAATCAATAAAAATGTATTTAAAACAAAAGGAATAATTGCCTTGCCCCGGCTGGTGTGGCTCAGGTGGGTGGAGTGTCGTCCTGTGCACTGAAGGATTGCAGGTTCAATACTGGTCAGGGCACATATCTAGGCTGTGAGTTTGATCCCCAGGTCAGGGCACGTAGGGTAGACAACATATAGATGTTTCTCACATCGACGTCTCTCTCTCTCCCCCCTCTCTTCCTTCCTGTCTCTATAAATACAATAAAACATATCCTTGAGTGAGGGTGAAAAAAATAACTGCCTTACATACACACATAAGCAATCATATACGATACATGTGTGTGCACACACCCACACAAACACACAACATATGTCCACATAAAAGTGTTTGACTCAGAGAAAGGTGTATGTGACACTTACGTAAAAATACTTGTGTTTAAAAATATTCATTGTCCAAATAATGCATGGTTGAACACATTTTGTCTTTAAGTTTCTGCACTCAAAAGATGAATTTTTGTAAGTAACGAGAAACCTGAATAAACCTCTCCCAGTAGATTGGTCAACTCTCCAAGTTGAGGGCCTGAGGCTCTGCCAATTACTAGCTTCCGGAAAATGCCAGGTTCAGAGACCAGCACTGTTATTTACAATGAAAATGTAAAACTGTTTAAAACCCTTTCTGTACGAGGAAAGGCTAAAAGCTGAAGTACACGTTGCCATGGCAGCACTGTTTTATTTACAGAACTTGTATTCTCTAAAACCTGTCCTTTAAGTGGCAGGAGAGAAACATTTCAGTCTTAACATGGTGTTATGCTAAGCTGTTTTCATCACTGAAATAATATATGTTCATTTTTTTTCCCAATAGGAAGCATAAAAATGTGCCATTGCTCATTTTGTCCGTTTACTTAATGACATTAGTAGGTTTGTTACTTAAACTAAATATATCTAAAGAAAATGAATAGGCACCGGTTAATCTAATTAATCCACATAAACACATGACTATGGCTATAAACATTGGCAAATAGAGCACATTCTCAACAATGTACAGGATGGAATGTTATAGACAATGTTCTGTTTTGTAATAATTTACTATGGTGCAAGATCTATTTCATTTGCCAGTTTCTCATATTTCCTGATAAACTGTTTTAATCAACTCAAGATAGACTTTGCAATTGTGTTACTGTTGATAGCCAGTGAGAGGCATGGGCCTCACAGGGGCTGCATAGAGGATACTGGGGCCGGGGATCCAGGGGTGTCCTGTGAACTCCAACCGGCTCCCCAGATGTGTGGGTGCTATCCAGCGTGGGGGCGTGGGGAGGTGGGCTGCGGGCTGCGATCAACGTTTCATTTCCACTTAAATAGAAAAGATTTCCTGTCCACCAGGTCCTTGACTGTGCTGTCATGATACCGTGTGCTTTGAAAATCCTTATTACATAATATATCAGATTGCATTATTCCCAATTTCATTTTGATGTTTCTTTCACTCTCTCTCTCCCTACCTCTTTCTTTAAACTTCCCCTGCGATAAAGAGCATCACATGTAAATTACCTGCTATGACTACCTGTGCTTCAGAGAAGACACAAATAAATGTTGGGATAACTCAAGAGTTTAGTGCAGTTTACGCACATTTTAGTGCTCATTAAATGTCAGTTTTCATTACTATTATAAGAAAATAATATTTGAGTATAGAACATATTCTAACAACGGTATAAACTTGGCATGTCACTTCTGTATATTTTTACGTATTCACAGTACTGTATTTTAAATACTGTAACTCATTTGAATAGATAATTCTTACAACGTTAAAATATCAGATATAACAAATACAAAAGTTTAGATTTGTGATGATTTGATTTCAATAATTTGTCTATTAGGTGAGGGACATAGTAAGAACAGAGGAATGGAATTAGAACTGAACATTCTTTTCTGGCTTACAAATTGAGAACCTTCGTGAAAGGCTGTGTTATGTACAATAATTACAAATAATAACGTAAAGTGACTAGTAGACAAACTGTGTTGAAACTTTTTTTTATATTGGTACGCTGCGACCAAGAGCTGCAAGACCACCCACAGACTATTTCCTCAAAATACAGAGCTCATAGGTTTCCTAAGCTCCCTGTGGTTTGCAACCTTTTTCAGCCTAAATGTTCTCAAATTTTACATCAATCATCTAATGATCTAGATTGCCCATTGCTTCCAGCTCTCTTTTCATGTTTTATTTGGCTAAACGAAAAATCAGCTTTACATTGTAAAAGTGCATACTGTTAGTGAATGGTGAAATTGTGAGGAATTGTGCTGTAATTACTGAATATTGGCTCTCTAAAAACATGTTTCCTCAATGTGGGGAGATCGGCCAGGGAAATTAAGTTTCCATCAGTAGCCCATCGCTACAGCACAATTGTGGAAATCAAGTGAGATGTGGAGCCATTTTTGTTTGCCTTAAATGGCACATGTATCTACGCCAGCAAGAATCTATGCTTCTACATAAGTGGAAAAAAGAAAATGAAACAGTTTGTGGATGTAGAGTCTCTGGGGTTGAATGTAGGTGGATTAGCTTGTACTTAACATCTGTTCAGGCTGGAAATGCAGTGGAAGCTTAATATGTTTACTCAATCATACTGATTACTTGGGTGCCATCGCAGAAATCTGAAACATATGACTTCTGTTCACGCTATGAGAGAGCTATTTAGAATGAAGGTAAAAAAAAAAAAAATAGAATAAAGGTGATGATCCTGGAAGAAAATGTGGAGATGCGATCTTGGGAACCAGCAGGCAGTTAGAATTCTTTGCCACCAGCAATCAGCAGCCCTTACACATCGGCATTGCAAGCTTTTGTCAACTAGTGTAAAGGGCAACTGCTAAAAATGTTTAAAAAGGAGTAGGAAATAAAACCGGTATCCTTTTTAACACATCAAGAAAATACCAATATATGGTCTCCAAACCTTTTCACGTTTCTCTTCGCAACTCAATACAACATTATAATGCATTTAATGTAGCATTCCAATCTAAATTGTTGTTTGTGAAGCTAAATTTCAGACTCCTGTCTTGAAATTTTTTCTGAACTTATGAACCATTTGCTAGCCAGACAGCATGCTGCTACATCAAAAGGACAAGTCATAATAAATGCCATTTATATACAATGCTCCTTTCATCAAAATGTTGTAAAAATCATAAAATAAAAAAATATTAAAAGAAAGTTTTATCAGGATATATATATATATTATATATATAACATATATATAATATATATATATATTTAAATATGCTTTGTTTCTCATGGGTTAATAGTAAGATTGTACAATGCCCAGGGTCTTTGTCTTGTGGCTGTTATTGGAACCATTTAAATTTCACCCTCCCAAATTGCTGTTGTTTTGGTTGGTAAGACAATAGTTATAATTCATTGGGATGAAGTGTTTTACTCTATTCCATACTGAGAGGTCTGAGGGAGGAGCAAGTTAATTCTGCTAGGAGGAATACAGAAAGGTGTCACTGAGTCAGCATTTGAATTAGATCTTAAAGAATGATGGAAATTCACTAGCGGAGAGGGAAAGAATATAAAAGAAAGAGGAGGGTCTTTGGAAATGTCAAGGATGCATGAAAAGGCATGGGACTTTCAATAATGGCATTCAGTTGGAATTAAAAAATAAGTTGGGTGCAAAAATAAAGTTGAAAGGCCATATGGATGAAAGGTTAGATGCAAGAGTATTGTCAAGGCCTGCTGACACAAAATAAGATTAGACTTTATTGAGGCCTGTGGTCTACAAGGAGAAAATTCTTCCCTCTTCCCCTTCCTGTTGCCTTCTATAGCCTCTTTCACCTTGTGAAAAATCCCATCGCCCTTTACTTTTACACCTTATCAAAAGCATCCCGCTTCCATTATCGGGGGTGCTGGGAATAGCACCAGGGTTAGGCAGTGGGGTCAGATCAGACCTGGTTTCACCAACTGTGGTACTTGAGTTCTGGCTAGGAAAGAATTCAGGGCTAAGTCTCAAATTGTAAGAGAACATTTATCTAGAAAAGTCACGGAGGTAGAAGAAGGAATTCATAGAAGTGGGCTTAGGAAACAAGTTATAGAGGCAAAGTAAGGGCCTTTGGAGCTTGGGAGTGAGGAAGGCAATGTTGATGAGCCTGGGGGGAGGAAGAGGGAGAGAGGAAAAGCCTGGGGGGAGGAAGAGGGAGAGAGAAAAGGTCAGGGGGTCATGATCAGTTACATGAAAGGCCAGGAGGAGGGTGAGGTTCCAAACCTGGTGACCATGGTTATGGTAACGGAGGAAAAGTCCCCCCTACAGCTGTCCCTAACTAGATACCCGAGGCTTTTACCCTGGTGACTTTCTGTGTTTGGCCCATCATCCTTGCCTTTCCCATGTCTGCCTACCACACTTTTGGTCATGAGAAGCATTACATGAGAACATTCTGATAAGTACAGTCAAATAAACATTGCTTATGTTGCATTCTAAATGGAAAAGCATGAATGGCTCTCTTTGTAGTAACGAATCTTAAGGCGAGAGTGAGAGAATATGGTAGGTGGTACAAAGGTAGCAAAAGTGGTTTTTTGTTACTTTCAAACAATACTCAGACTTTGTATTTAATGATCACCTCCTAGGGCTGGTAAAGGGCATTGCATTCTAGTAATAAGGCTTAGTGACTATTTGTTAAGATAGACATACTGCATGAATAAAATACAATATAAATATAAGGCAACAGTGCATCACATATGAGTTTTATATGATAGTTGTTGTAAAAGCCTAGCATTTTAGGTATTCGATTGATAATTTGATAAAATTACAAAGAATGACATTCTTTAAGGACATGCTTTGTATGGCATACTATTTTTCTATTTATGTATTTAAATATGAATCCTGTGAACTTGAATAATAAACAAATACAAATAAAAGTTACAACTTCAATTATAACACATATCTACCTATATAGCCAAAGAATATTACTGGTTTTATAAGTCTGGGACACACCGACCACAAGGTTTAAGATTAAAATCAAGCAGGCGTTTTCTAAAGGAGTTTCAGTTTGAAATTTGACCTCATTTGAAATTTACCTCCATGAGAGACAGGACCATAATCACTTAATTAACAAACAACAACAACGAACCATTAATTGTGCCCTTTTAACTAAGTTGAGAATTGAGGAAGACATAAATTAGCTTAATTAGGATTTTTCCCCTCAAATTACATGTACAATTAAAATAAATTCTTATGACCATACACAGACCTCTGTTATTTCAATATATTTAATATTTTAAAAGTTTGTTTTTATTTTATAGAAATTTTAAACACTAACAAGACAAATGAAAGCCTCTTTAACAATGTTACCCACATTCAACAAGATGAATGAAAGCCTCTTTAACAATGTTACCCACATGGGGTTATTGTGCACTCTGAAAACTCCAAAGCACAGGGGGAGCCATGCATTCTAATACTCAGTCAAAATATGTCGCAGTGTACTATCACAGTCTTTCAGATATGGAGGTGGTGAGTGACTAATATTCAGGGCCTGATTATGAACATTAGCATCAACGGGATCTCAGTACTGACTGTAGTGCTTGGAAGACAGCAATTTGCTATAATAAGTAGCTAAAGAAACTATCGTGTGGCAACGAAAACAGGATGTGCCATGCGGCTTCCACCCACCTACAAAGAAATGCACACAAGGCAATTTAAATGGAAGTCCTTGTTTTAAAATGTGCACAAATGCATTGGGTTTAAATGTCCTTGCTTCTCATTATGAGGCTAATTACATCATCAGGCTAGGTACACATGGTATCTCAACAGACAGAAAACCTCATAGCAAGAATCCAAAATAAAAATAAAAAGTTTCATTTTAAATGGATGCGTGCTGTTTCTTTGAATTTGTACAATCTATGTTTGACTTCTAATTCTGAAAATGGCTCTAATTTTAAATTAAGAAAAATGGTCTGCATCTCCCCCTAGAATTATATATCGCAATAGTATTATACCATAGTCCTTTAAAAATGTATTTCTTTATGCAACAAGTAAGTTGTATTTAAAGATGTGTCCCCGGAAGAAATACCTGTTTGTAGGTACTTCACAATTAACAGGGATAACGAATTAGATATGAGAGGGAGACACCAAGAGAGAGAGAGGGAGGGAGACGGACAGAAAGGGAGATATTACCATGGTAATAATATTCAGGGAGAAAAACTGAGCTTTAAGCCTTCCTCACCAACATAGACTGTCTCAGGACTGCAAATGAAGAACTACAGGCCATCTTTTAAATCCAATAAGAGCCAGTGATTGAAAGGTAAATTTTAGATCACCAGTGCTGAAACATCGCTACATGACACTTACATTGAATTTTTGGCATAAAAACATGTGGAACAGGACTTATACTGGTGTAACCATTTACCGATGAAAACGAAAATGTTAAATTGAGGTCTTCATTCAGATTGGAACAAAGTATTCCCCCAAACACCTCTGTTCTTCTATTTAAGTATTGAAATTAAAAACATGGGGCTTTTTTCTTAACCAGCTTTGCTCAGGGTTTCATTTTTGTTAAGAGATAGTTCCTTTCAGCTCTTATACAGAAGAGATTTGCACTGTTTTGACAAAAATCCTAGCTAATTTAAGCCCTTGGCAGGAAGCAGGTGAGGGTCAGTTGAAACGGCATTATCATACATTGTCTTGCTGGGAGAAATAACACTTAAAGAGAAGTGTCTGCGGAAAGCCAACCAAATCACTGTCCACGCCAGAACTGTCAGGCAAGTCCAGTCTTCCAGGCTGTTATTCAAGTTTCCTTTTGTTATCTGGGGATTTGCAGGCTAAATAAATGCCTTTCAGAATAAGTAAAATTTCAGAGTAGTGTCCGGCTCAGCGCTCCCCTTGCATGCAATGATCATGGTTCAGTGGATAACAGCAAAATTGGAAGTGAAGAAATGCTCTGTATAGTTAGGCCCGTGCTGCTTTCAGCCTCTGATACTGTCCAGGAACTTTTCCAAGGAACTTTAATTACCTCACCTATAAACTGGGGGTAGTGAAATGTAAGCTTCCTTCCCAGAAAGCTTACATTTCTGGGAAGGAAGCTTACATTTGAAAGTGCACTTGACACTAGAGGCCTGGTGCATGAAATTTGTGTAGGCGGGAGGGGGTCCTTCAGCCTGGCCTGCACCCTCTCACAATCCAGGACTGCTGGCTCCTAAATGCTCGTCTGTCTGCCTGCCTGATTGCCCCTAACTGCTCGCCTGCCTGCCTTATCACCCCTAACTGCCTGTCTGCCTGCCTGATCGCCCCTAACCATCTACCTGCCTGCCTGATTGCCCCTAACTGTTCTGCCTCGGCCCCCGCCATGGCGGCTTCCGGAAGGTCGTTTGGGTGTCTGGTTTAATTAGCACATTATGCTTTTATTATTATAGATATGACAATGTTTAATTTTCACAAGATTTTTGAGAATCTTACATGTAAAATATCAGTATGTATGTACTAGTTTCTTAATACGTCTCTTGCTTCCACACTTGCAGGTGTTCTCCTTTGCAGAAACCGTGATGAGCCCTGCTACTACAATTCCTGCATTGCTTCTCACGTCATACAGAATAAAATCTACATCCCTACAGTATCCCTAAAGTCATCTGTGATCACTCCTCCGCTGGTCCCAACCATACTGTTATCCTCAATATGAATGGGATGCCTTGTAATAACCTGGTTACTATTTAACAGGAAAGAAGTACAAGGGGAGACCAGTTGATACAGGCATGCCATTAATACAGCCTTGCAAAAAGGCTGCTTTAACACTTTCAAAATATGTTCCCTGCTGATTGTTGGGGGAAAAGACTAGACAGATACAGTTTAGGCACATGCCAATAAGGTCCGAGTGACCTGCTTACCTATCAATCACACCTGAAAGCAAGGCAGTGGCCAGGATGGGCATGGCCACTGCAATCCCAAAACCTGAATATTTAAACTTCCAAACAAAGGGAGCTCTCTCTAACTCACACACAGGCACTGGGCTCTCTCTGGACTTCTGTTGCAGGGACACGCTTCCATGGGGCCACATGGCTCCAAGCCATGTGGAGCTCCACATACGGACTAATAGACTTTAATCTGACCCGAATACTGATCCACACCCAGCTACAACATGGAACAAAAGCTCTGGACACTGGCCTTACTTCTGGCTCTGCTGAGCTCCCAGCTGCACCTTTTCCAGGACTGGTTCAAGGAGCAGGGGACTTTGGAACCCAAAAGACGTAACTTCACACAAATGAAACCTTTTCCCACATCCCATCCTCCCATGTGAGTCTTAGAAAATTCATTTTCTGAAGATATTCCAAGAACCTCCCTCTTGACTCATGGCTGGGAAGTCTGGCCCATGGATTCCTCTGGCTTTGGATCCAAGGCCCCCAGCATGCTTCCATTGCCCTCAATGCATCTGTGTGAGTTCTTTTCATGGCTTCACACACCTTTTGTCCCAGAAAGTCACGTAGTTGGCTCCTTCACTTCCATCTGTCTGCATTTAAAGAGGCCTTCTTGGACAAAGTTATATCCAAAAGCATTCCCTCTGCACTATTTGTGTTCTCTTCCACATTTATTGCCATCATTTATGCATTGCCACTGGAGTTATCACATTTTCTTATTTATATTTTAATTCATTAAATAGTTTTCTCGTACATACCAATCCTTAAAATAGAACCTCTTTCAGGAAATAATGTTGTTTTATTCACTACCACATAGCCCGAGTCTGGAGAGATGGTTTGTAAAATGTACATGGTAAATGAGTATTTCTTGAATGTTTAAGAATCTTTGTTATTAAACATGTAAAAAATATTTATTTTAAACTTAAATGATTCTAATTAAAAAACTTTCTTCTTAATCTCAGGTAAGGATGACATGTTTATGTAAAATCATCTAAATAATTAAGACATTTTATATTCCATGTTTTATTTACTGTGAACAAATATGCTTCTGCACATGTACAAATGAACTAAAGTGAAATATGCAACACTACAGCTTCATGCTCAATGTTCTAAATATTCTTTTCTAAGGATGAACTTATTATTTCATTGTGTGAATGTCAAAGCTTGCTAGAAATACAAGTCCATTTCACTAGGAACAGTAGATATATAAACTTCATGTTTTCTTGCTGTGCATATATATACACATGATAAATAGAAATATTATAATTTCTTTTTTCAATGTTAAAAAATATTCTGTTTTGATGTTAACTTTAAATAGGCTGTAAAACAAATATAATGTCTAGGAAAGTAAATCTGTCAAGTGAGGGAGTGTAGGTCATACTGTTTCTTATATAAGTTTAATCTCTCTAGTTTTGCAAATGAATAACTATGTTAACAGTTAAAAATTATATTAATGTTAAATTACAGGAAAAAAATCACTGCATCTGTGAAATCTTGAATACTAATTATCAATTTGTTAGGGACACACTTGTCAGTGACATTGTATTTCCCAGAATTTCACTGGGATTATTTACTTTGAATAAAGTAAAATAGAGAGCTAATTTTTTTTTCTGAGTTGCTGGAAATTAACATGAAAACTAATCTACCATGATATTTTAACTTTTTTATTTAAAAGAGTAAAAGAACTGCTGAAGTCATACAATTACTATTATAATGGTATCAACTCATCATCTAAAATCAACGTTCACTTTATAATTTTGTGTCCAGTAATTGTTTAAAAGCATTGCATATGTGATAAAATGTTAAGTAATACAAGAAAATACACCACCTTGAAATATTAAGAAATGATTAAAAGGAAAAAAATAATAACTAAATAACAAGAAACAAAAATATCCAAAATTATTTTAATCTCAAATATTTCCAATATAGATAATATTATCTGTGCCTGAACAGCAAAATGCCATAATATATACATTCCTTATTGAAAAATATATATCTTCATTTTTTCATGGTATAGTTATTTATAATAATCATATTTTTATTGGATTATGAATGTGAATGGAGTTTGTTGACTTAAGGCAATTGAAAAAATAAGTAAGAGGCCTAGCAGGAGAAATATCAAAAATAAAAATAAATTGGGAGCTTTATTGTTATATCTGATCAAGTTTAGTATATAGATATGTAATGGTACCATTGATAGAAATAATGGCAAGAATAATTAGACAAATATAGCATCAGACACCATGAAGTTGAGAATATCTCTCCTAATTCATTGACAATTGAATTGATCAATTCTTGAGTGCATGTTCATGTAACAATACTTATTGTGTTGTTACATGTAGAATATGGAATCACATATGCAGAAATCTAGTTTTTCTATAAAAAACACCATAATTAATACAGTAATTATTTCAAGCACTGAATGTTTGCATTCAGTGAATTTCCTTTTTGCAATTAGGGTCTTAAAACACAGATTATTGTTTTAGACAACTAAGATACCTTTTCTAAAAAAAGTAGAACTGGCAAAATTACTAATAAGTTTGACATACCATATTGGTTATGGCCAACAGTTATGAGTGACAGACCACCTAGGACTCCAGGGACAGATTTTTAGAAGAAAGGTAGTGTCCAAAGGCAGAGTTCAAAGAAAAGGACTGGAACAGAGCAAGGCTAAGACCTCCGAGGGTAATAAGAGCTGCCAAGGTCAAATTAAAATCAATCCATCAGTTCCTAGGAAACTCATGTGACAAAGACAAGACCAGAGCTCTATAATTCTACTCCACAAAACCAACCAAAAAACATTTTTAACAGTTTTATAGAGAGGATCGAGACAAACTCTCAATATAGCTCAGGTGTTTCAGTGTTCTATTTCTTCCCTTTCAAGGAGGACATTCATTTCAGTAGAATTGCATTTTTGTAAATTCAGTGTTTCTTGGAGTTTTTTTTCATAGTCATCTTTAAAAATGCCAATCCCATATTTGGTAATCAATATTGTGTCATGATGTTAGAACTGTATGAAGGATATCATTGATTCAAAACTTCGGTTGAATCACATCTCTGCCAGTTACTAACTGAATGACCTTGAGCTGTTTATTTTATATCTCTGTGCTTTTTGGTTTTACTGATCTCTATAATGATTATGATAATAAGTGGCTTGCATTGTTGCTATGAAGATGAATTAAGAAAATGAAGGTAAAATAGTTAAAGAGATCTTGGAAAAAACTATAATGGATATTATTTTATTGTATATTTCTCTGATAGCTTACTACAGAGACTAATATACAACTACCACATTCCTCCTGTTGATAAGACGAAAATATAGAATTAAGATGGCATATTACTTTCATCTCAGGTGTTTAAATGCAAATATGTTTATCAAGTACTGTATCAAGAAAACTTTTGAAGTTCAGCAAAGACTACCAAGAAGCATTTTCTATAACTGGCAACAAAGGATTGTGGCACAATATATATGCTTATCTGCATATAAGAGAGTTTGAGTACATTAGTCTAATTGAGGAAATAAAAAACTATTTTGAAACAAAGAAATACATAATTTTTCAAAATTTATAGAATGCAATAATCTAAATTTTTCAATCTAAATTATCTTAATTTGGAGTGATTACAATAATTTTGAATGATTATATAAATGATAAGTAAGCTATATTTGAAAGAATCATGCAAGTATATAAAGGAAAAATAATGGAAATATATTACTCATCAACACTGTCAGTATCATTAACATATTAATCATTTACGTATATTTTTTTAAAAATTGAGAATCAGTTTATTGATTAGATATCTTTGTACCTTCTTTGGATATAAGAAAAGGAATCCTTAGAGTAATGGTTCTTAACTCAGCCCTAACCAACAAGGAAGTGGTAGATATGATTTTTGAATGTTAAAAATGCAGGCAATCACCCAGAATAACCTGATTCACCAGGTTAAGGTGAGACTCAGGCTGTGTTTTTCAAAACCCCACAAAAATTCTAAAGCCAAGTTTATCTAAGAAGCATTGCCCTAGAAAATTGGAAAAGATAACATTTTTTTATATTTATTTTTTTTATTGTTTGAAGTATTACCAATAATAGTACATATGTCTTTTTTTTTTCCCCATTGACCTACCCCCAGCTTCCCCTACCCCCCAGTATATGCATTCACCTGCCTGCCCTCTCCCACCCTCCCCCAGTGTCTTGTATCCATTGGTTATGCTTATATGCATGTGTACAAGTCCTTTGGTTGATCTCTTACAGCCCCCCTCGCCCAACCTCCCCTGCCTTCCCACTGTAGTTTGACAGTCTGTTCAATACTTCTTTGCTGAACCAGGTAACAGACAAGAGACTTGGCCAACAGAAGCTGCCCTATATCTAAATTCAGCCTAGCATCAGGAATGCTCAGGGCCTACTCAAGAATGCAAATAATCCTTCCCACTAATATTTACAGAGTAAACTAAGATTGTTGGTAGAGTATTACATTTGACAGTAAAATAGTAATCAAGTTTTCATATTAATTTAAACAGGCTAATTGAAATAAGTGAATATTCAAGTAAATTTAATTGTACTGGACAAAAAGCTGTTCTTAAAGTAATAACTAAAATTTCTATTGGTAGTTCATCTCATGGTAAAATTCCTGAACATGCAATGAACATAAAGCAGTCATATTTTTGGGCAAAAAAAAGAAAATTAAAATGTAAAGTTATCAAGACTGCATTATAAAATTTACAAAAACCTCCATTAATCAAAAAAAAGGGGGGGATAGTAGGATAATATCATGTAAGGAAAAATATCCTATAAGTAAATTACATCTAGAAAATTTTTACTTTGCAAAATTAATTTTCATTTGTAATGCTAACAGCAAGACACCCATGAAAAACACACATGGTGTCTAAATAAGACAAAGGAAAATTGTTTGGGCAAAAATAAAAAGGATCCCAAATCAATTATATAGAAAGGATTCTTTTATTAACTTTTGGTCGAGAACATGTTTATATATCTTCAGAAAACAACTCCAAGACCATGTGGATTCCTGCAACAGAGAGGAATTGACAGGTGTGCTCCAACCACGAAGACAAGAGGAAAACAAGTCCAGAGATGGAAGACGCTGAGGACGCCTTGCCATGCGAGCAGTCAGCAGCTGTGCACCGCTGCAGGTTGCCTAGGACCAAACCAGCGAGGGTCGGACCTGCATTGCCACCATGTGCCCACCATCCAGATATCATTGCTGACATGTACACATAAGGAACTGTGTGACATTGAAACGGGGACTCAGAACTGTTGGACACTGGAATTGGGACTCAAATATTTTTTACTATTATTATTTTTTTTGTTATTATATGTTCATTTCTAGTCTGCAGAGGCAAAAATTTTTAAAGGAAAGAAATGGGGGAGGGAAAGATAACATTTTTATTATCAAATTGATCCATCAGAGAAAATACCTGAAGTCATACATTTCTTTTCTAATTTGATGCTGATCAACCTTCTTACACATTACAGTCACAATTAAACATGAGCCCAGCCGGCGTGGCTCAGCGACTGAGCACCAATCTATGAAGCAGGAGGTCACGGTTTGATTCCTGGTCAGGGTGCATGCACAAGTTGTGGGCTCCACCTCCATGGCAGGAGGCAGTCAATCAATGGTTCTCTCTCATCATGGATGTTTCTATCTCTCTCTGCCTCCCCCTCCTCTCTGAAATCAATAAACATATATTTTAAAAATTAAATTATCAGCTTCATTTTTCACATTTCATTATAATTATAAATTTTATTATATTGGCTTATTTTATTTTTATTAATTGTATGGCTATTTCAAGGCTCTGGTATTCTCTGTCATTCTTTCTGTCTCTCTCTCTCTTTTGTTTAAGCCTGGTGTATACAACAAGCTCTTGGTCATGTTAATAATGAATATAAAATCACATATGATTTGACATGATGGACTACCATAGCTAGAAAGGGGAAAACATCTCTTCCTAATCTTTTTTCTTTTTCCTCAGACAGTGGCTTTTGTGATATTCCTGCCATATCACAGTGTTTTTAGCCTAGGGCATCCGATGATATTTAAATCCCTTCTTTTCTGTCCTATCAATTCATAATCTGTGCATAACTATTTTCACTTTGCACGGGCAATCAATTTTTGCTCCCAAAATTTTGAACCTAGAACCTCACCTATGTTCTGTAGTGCTTGTAGAACTCAAGTACAAGTGCACAATTTAAGGTTAAGCTTAAATTTAAACAGCCTAAGCCACCCTAACACGCCTTGGAACCAGTGTTTCTGCTTAGCCCACTCTATCTTCTATTGTTACATAAGGTCAAGAGGTTACAAAATTTATCTGTAAACCACAACATCAATAAAATAAATAAAATAAAGTAAAATAAAATAAAATAAAGATAAACCAGGACATGACCTGAGTTTGTAGTATTCTTAAAGTATATCCAACATTTAAATTTAGTCACTTGGATTCTACTTCCATTCACATTGCTGCCCCAGAGAGAATGCTGTGCTAAAGCATCTCCTTTCATAGAAAAGAAAATATCTGCAACAATTGAAGTTTTCCTTCCTTATCAAGAGTTAAGAACCGTGGTTTTGGTTTTACTTCTGGGATGAGAATGTGAAGAGCTCCATGGATTCAACCCCAATAAACCTAGTATAACTACTGAAAAATATAAAGAATCATCCGCTCCAAGTCTCTAGAAGCTGTCCTAAGGATATTGAGCAAATAAAGAACATTTATTCAAGAAAGCTTCCCAAGTGATGAGAATATTTAGGGTCTGTGAATGTCTTTCCATGATCTCCTCTTTCCCCACCACCTCATTCACAACTCAGCATAAAGAAAGCTTTACTTTGTGAGGTTGTGACCAGGAAGATGAGGTGCCTTCTCTCCTCAGCTCCCAATCAGTGAATACACTACCTTACACTGGGGAGAGATGCAAGCACTTATAATTCTTTCCAATTCAAGGATGAAGTATGTGATGAGTAGTTGAGTAGTCCCATTCTTTACCCAATCCAACACACAGGATATAAATATAACCCAAGTAGGATAAGCTGAGAACTCTGGGGTCCCAGGCTCCCTCACTTCAGCAAACAAACATCTAAGACTCTCAGTTCAGCAACCTTCCAGGAACTGAATCATGCCAATGAACTGAGTTCATTTAGAAATGGGTCCTCCTCCTGTAGAGCCTTCAGATGACACTGCAGCCCCAGTAAACAACTTGTACTGTCACCTCTTAAGACAGCCTGAAGTAGAACTACCAGCTGAACTCAGAAAATGTGTGAGGAGTCCATGCCTGTTATTTTAAGCTGGAGATTTTTAGGAGAATCAGAACTGTGGGGTTGTTATGAGTGTAAAATTAGGTAATATAGGGAGCCTCCGGCACAGCATAAGGGCTTAACCTACATTATCAATTTATTTTTATTAACATTTATTATATTTAATGAGATTTCCCATTTATTAGCATATTCCAGAAATATTAAGAGAATGGATTTTATTTTATCTACCTTTCAATAACTTCTAAATAGACTGCAACACATAAAATTTACTTATAGAATAAAGTATATCTCATTTGACTTCCTGTATTTTATTCTTACATGAGTCCCTTTGGTAAGTTTACAATAGCTTACTTTATTCATCTATAAAATGTGAAGTAATTTCCACCTACACTCCTCACAGGATATTGTGAAAATTAATGAGGTAATATGTATAAAGCACTAGAAGCCTTTAAAGAGTACTATAAAATGAGTATTTATCCCTGTGGGTGGGTCCTATCTATTTTTCTGAATGGCTTCTAGCATGGTGTTGGAAGAGATGATAGATAGATAATAGATAGGTAGGCAGATGAAGAAAGAGAGATAAAAAAATAGAATAATAGGTTACGGTAGAGATTATAGTGGTTTTGGAATTTTAATGAAAGCATCTTTTATTACTTCCTAATCACAGGTACTTTCAAGTAATGCAGACACCCTATATTTGACAGCTATCTGGTTTCTTTTGGTATTTTTGGACTGATCTAAGGAAACACTAGTTATATCTTCACTAGAGGCCCGGTGCACGAAATTCGTGCTTGGGGGCCAGGGATTGTCCCTCAGCCCAGCCTGCACTGTCTCCAATCTTGGATATCCCTCTCACAATCCAGAACTGCTGGCTCCCAACTGCTCCCCTGCCAACTTGTTTGCCCATAACTGCCTTCCCCTATAGGCCTGGTCACCCCTAACTGCCCTCCTCCTGCAGGCCTGCCCCCCCCAACTGCCCTTCCCTGTAGGCTTGGGTCCCCCCCAACTGCCCTTCCCTGCAGACCCAGTTACCCCTAACTTCCCTCCTCTGCTGGCCTGGTCACCCCTAACTGCCCTCCCCAGTAGGCTTGATCACCCCCCAACTGCCCTCTCTTGCAGGCCTGGTCCCTCCCAACTTCCCTCCCCTGCTGGCCATCTTGTGTCCACATGGGGGCAGCCATCTTGTGTGTTGGAGTGATGGTCAATCTGCATGTTACTCTTTTATTAGATAGGATAGAGGTGTGGTTCATGGGTGGGGCCCAGCTGGTTTGCCCTGAAGGGTATCCCAGATCAGGGTGGGGGTTCCCTTGGGGGTGTGGAGCAGCCTGGGCAAGGGGCCTGTGGTGGTTTGCAGGCGGGGCACACCCTCCCAGCCACCCAAGCAGAGGCCCTGGGACCTGGGATTTATTTATCTTCTACAATTGAAACTTTGTAGCCTGGAGTGGAGCCAAGCCTTCTGCTCGCTCCATGGTGGCAGCCATTTCTGTTGGGATTTATGTATCTTCTATAATTAAAACTTTGTAGCCTTAAGTGGAGGCCAAAGCAGGCCAGGGCTGCAGAAGCTTGGCTTCCTCCATTCCGTGGGCAACCCTAGCCTCCTGCTCTCTCCAGCTCTGTGGCTGCCACCATTTCTGTTGGGCTTTATCTTCTATAATTGAAACTTTGTAGCACTGAGTGGAGGCCTGGGCTGGCAAGGGCAGGTGGAAAGCTTGGCTTCCTCCATTGCCAGGGAAATCCATGCCTCCCTCCTGCTCTCTGTGGCTGCAGCCATCTTGGTTGGGTTTATTTGCATATTCCCTCCTGATTAGCTGGTGGGCGTGGCTGGTGGGTGTAGCAGAGCGATGGTTAGTTTACATATTACTCTTTTATTCAATAGGATAATTAATTTAATGCTTTTTTCTTTCTAATCCATATATGATTATGTCTTATACTAAAAAGTGAATTGAAAATATGCCAATTTTCTGTATACTTTATCAGTAGTTTTCAGATTACTAATGCATTAATATTCTTTTCCCTATACATACACATGTGTGTACATATAAATATAAGAACATATAATAGGACATTACAATGGAACATTTTATAGCTGATGTTCATGGCATATTTTGGTGTCCGTTTTGACTGCATCTGGCTTACTCCACACATTAGGAAACGTGACTGTTGAGGGTAATATGGTCTACATTTCACAGCTGAAGCCACTGAAAAGAGACTGATGGGCATCATCCTTTTGTCTGTTGTTCAAGTCCACAGATCTTGGGAAAGGAATATTGTCACAACTTGACAATCACAGATTAATCAACTTGCTCCAGGCTGGCTCTCTGGTAAATCAGAATGGATGGAGAGAGCAGTGGAGAAGTGTCTGGAGCAGCCCTGCCTTGTCACAACTTTGCATGATTTCTTGTTCCTGGTTGTCCATGGGATTTGTGAGAATGGTCATATCAGCCAGGAACTAAGTAGAAAACTGTGGAAGCATTGAACTTCAGCATTTCATTCCATAAAAATAACGATATCTCAGAAATTGGTATTAATAAAATAACATTAATCCTGGGGTAGAAAGTAATGGATTGAGAAAATGTATTTTATTGGATACGTGAATAGCAAGCAGCAACAAATATATATGTATATACATATTATAAAATATGCATGTATTTTGAAAGCTGGGTTTGCTGGGAGATTCACTTTCTTACATATGAGATTTGTTTATTTTTAATAGTCACTGGGTGGCAATTCTGAGGCCAAAAGGCACAGTATCTGATTAGGAGTGTAGTTTTATGATCTATTAAAATTTCTGTTCCAAATGGAAAGGTAGGTAGCATTATCTGGGGAAATTAGTTATATGGGCTTGTTTTTTGTTAAAAAAAATATTTGTTTTTACAAGGTTGAATGACTATACAATCCAAATGCGGACAACTTAGTGCTCTTTAAATGCCACTAGACTAATGCCGATAAGTGAAAAGCTTCTCTTAAATTTTTCTTTTCACGGCATTTCAACAGCCTCTTTTGATCACTGAGAATACCGTAGCAGAACTATAGAAAATGTTTGTCTCATTAAAATATACCCTACTGCAAGTTCAGAGGATTGTAAGTATATGTATAATTTTATTTCCACTGGGTGATTTTTGTAATGCATATGAGCCATGCTCTCTAATGGAAAGTGCAATATAGTAAGGTACTTTAAATAGGCATTAATCCTCACAATACATTTGCAAGTTAGGTAAGCAACATGAAGCGAAGAGCCATAATAAGCATTATCCACATTCATCTACCTTCACAGCCTGTAAAGCTAGAAATAACACTTCATGAACAAAGGACATTGGCAAAGGGAACAACAGGAATACTTGTGGTATGTTTTCTTCCTGGTTGCCATAGAAAGATGAAGCAAAAGAGGAGCACAAAACAAACTGTATTTTTTAGAAAAAGAAACAATAAATTAAAATAAAATACAAATCAATGCAAGATCAGTGTCATGTAAGGGAAGAAATAAAGTCTTAGGCTGCTCATCCAGATAATAACACTCAGATATTGATACTACAAAAAATATTTACCACTTTCAATCCTATTGCTACAAAACTGCTTTTGTTCCATAGTTTAATTGACAGGCTAACTTATTCTTGCCAAATGAATTAATTGAAACAGAACATCAATTTATTCAGGTGGAAGCTCAAAAACCAAAAGTCAAAGAACACAGCAAAAAATGACTTTTTACATTGCCAGCACTTCAGGAAGAAAGAGCTCCTGCATGTCTTTTATGCATATAATAAAACAAAAATTCCACTGAATTTTCTAAAAATGACTTTATCTTATCAAATAATTTATATTTTCCTCCTTGGGCATGGAAAAAATATGATAACCCTCATATAATATTTGGAATCAAATAGAATATACTTTAAAAACGTATTTGGTATAGAAAGGGACACATCAATACTTTTTCATGAAAACAGGAATATAGTAAATTAGGTTGTATTTACACTAGTCAATAATAACTATAGTTTATAGCCATCTTCACTTCTCAATTGAATAAAAGTCTTTGACAATGGGTGTGACTGGGCAAAAATGAGGCATTAAGCCACTAAATTAATGTTTAATCTACACTTCCTATTTATCTACCATGTGATTTTTGTTCATACAGATTTAATGCTTACATTTAAACAGTATCTTTAGGTTGTTCTATAATATAATATAATCTTAAATGGTAGTGATTGTGCATTTACATTCTTTTTAATTAGCCCACATATGAAATTTTGGAATCATTACCCCATATTTTTTCATAAAATAAGGGTTAAACTTCCTGAATAAAATTTTCTGTAAATTTTTTCAGTGTTAGAATTAAATAATGAATGATTAAATAGCATGAAAAAAATGTGAATCCAAAAAAATCTTCACTATCATCACCTTGCCCCGGCATACTGCTCTTGCTATTTCAACAGAGCTTTGGTTTCCAATGAGGAATTTTAAATCTCTATCAAATATTTCAAAACCAGAAAATAAGATTTTTGAAATGTCACTCCTTTATAATAAGACTGGAGGCCGGATGCACAAAGATTCATGCAAGAATAGGCCTTCCTCCCCCTGGCTGCCAGCACTAGCTTCCCTCTGGCACCTGGGACCTGGGCCTTCTCTGGCTGCCACCTTCTACCTTCGCTCTGGCTGGAGTCACCTTCTTCCTTCACTCTGGCCCTGCCACCCTCCTGCAGCTCCCTCTATCCCCTGCCACCCCCTCATAGCAGGCATCCTGCCCCACCCCAGCCACTCCATGCCTGCCTGCGCACGAGCTGCCCAGAGGCCCGGAGCGGCTGAGGTGGGGCCGAACACCTGCGACAACACAAGCATCCTGGCCTAGCCACCATCACCTATGTTGCATCAATTTGCATATTCCCTCTTTATTGGCTGTGGGCACCACAATCTTTGTTATGGAGTGATGGTTAATTTGCATATTAGATCTTTATTAGATAGGATTTGAAACTTCATGCCTATAAAAGAATATGGCTTAAAATACTGTAATATATACATATATATCTGAAACACTCATTATCAAAAGAGGGAAAATTCTAGAAACATGAATTGAATAATAAAGATAAAAGAGTCAACATGTCTCTGAAATTTTATATCTTTTGATAGATACAGAACTTTTCACTTCAAATCAACTTTCCCACTACAATTTTTCTGTTTATATTTTAACATTGTAGAATTTTAAAACTGCATCAAAATATTCCTAAAGTCATTAATTTATTTAATATAAGAACAAGGCATATTCATACTAGCATAATAAAATATCATGCAACTTTTTACACCATCAGTATGAAATCTATGGTTATAGATATTGCCATATGGTTTTGTATGTTCAATTTGGGATTTATTTATATAAGGATCATGTTGCTTTGGTTTACCCCTCAAAAATCATTTGAAAACATTCATATAGTTGTCTATATTTAGTTCAAATTGAGCTTTGGAACAGTATGATATATTGTGACATGCAGAGTCTATTTCACTTACCTATGAACCTTCATTTTGTATGCACTGCTTCTTGGCTGGATGCAAAAGCAAAGTGGCCTTCATATGCAAGGAATAACTGAGGAAGAGCCATCAAACCTCAAGTACACAGCTGTATTCAGCCTGAAGTGCCAGAGAACCCAACTGAAGCTTGAATGAAAGGGTCATGTCAAGTGGTGAGATTGCTGAGAGATTGGATAGCTAGAGACCCGACCTCACTTCTCCAAGGAGACTGCATGCTTAGCAAGAGAACTAATTTGGTGTTTGTCCTTTTCTGAGAAAAAGAAGCTCTGTGCAGTTGAAAACACGTTTAGGTTTTTCTAATTCTATACTTTTGCAAAATAGGTAGATGGGTCAGATGGAGATGGCTTATCATAGCCCTTTAAATATGGATTACAGCCCTACCTGATTTGGCTCAGTGGATAGAGCATCGGTCCATGGACTGAAGGGTCTCGGGGTCCATTCTGGTCAAGGGCACGCACCTCGATTTTAGACTCAGTCTCTGGCCTAGTCGGGGTGTGTGCAGTAGGCAACCAATCGATAAGTCTCACATTGATGTTTCTCTCCCCCTCCCTTCCACTCTGTCTAAAAATCAATGGAAAAATATGGCTGGGTGAAGATAAACAAAAATAAAAATAAATATGGATTACAGAGCTGCCACCTGAAGGCCCTAGGCCAGTGGTCGGCAAACTCAGTCAACAGAGCCAAATATCAAGAGCACAACAATTGAAATTTCTTTTGAGAGCCAAATTTTTTAAACTTAAACTTCTTCTAACGCCACTTCTTCAAAACAGACTTGCCCAGGCCATGGTATTTTGTGGAAGAGCCACACTCAAGGGGCCAAAGATCCGTATGTGGCTAATGAGCCGCAGTTTGCCGACCATGGCCCTAGGGGATGCCACCAGATTCAGTGCTAAAGAGGAGGTCAGGAATAAGTCAGACTCTTTGAACTTGAGCTTATTAAGCAAACAAACAAAATATCTGGTGAATGCTAGATTGAAAAATTATAGTGATTGAACATAAGTTGGAAAATATATAATTTAACAACATATTATGAGAAATATTGTGAGACAGAATTTACTGAGATTCAGCAGGCAAGGAGAGCAGGAAAATAAATAAGAGAGTATTACAAATATTTTTTATGATATCAAAGAATTATGTGGAAAGATTATGAAGAATTTTGAATGTTCAGGTCATGTGGGACTTTATTCCTGAGTAAATAAACCCTCTTAGGCCTCTTTTTCCCCCCATCCAAATTAGGTTCTCTGTTCTCCCAACATCCATCAAATCTCCCTGACGTAGGGTATGTGGCCAAATGGCCTTAACTGATAAGAGCCTGTCAGGGCACTATCAAGGAAATAATAAGACCAACCCACAATGGATTTACGACTGAAAACTAGCAGAGACCAATTCATCCAACATGGCAACTAACTGCCCCTTCCAGGCACAGCTAGCCTCATTCCGCGCTCATTCTAATACGTTAATGTACTAAACACACCTGTGATGCACTGATCAGAAATGGTGAGACCGTGTAAGGACAAATAATGGATACCAGCCCAACTTGTGTGGCTCAGTGATCAAACCAGGAACCAAGAAGTCACGTTGGCTTCCAAGTCTGGGCACATGCCCAGGTTTCAGGCTCAATCCCCAGTAGGGTGTATTTCTATCTCTCTATTTTTCTCTCTCTAAAAGCAATAAAAGCCTATTTAATCTTTTTTTTTTTTTTTTTTTTTTTTTTTTTTACAAATGGTCAAGGGCTTTTCTGTGAAATCTCTATCCCTTTCCCTGGAAAAATCTGGAATACTCCTCTCCATGAAAGAAGTACATCTCATCAGGAAGGGCTGGGGTCTGTGGAGTGGCCCACTCTCTCACCACTTCACTAATAAACTAGCTTTCACTTTAAACTGGCTGCTGGCATCCTCTTTGAATTCTTTCCTGCAGGAAGCCAGGAACCCACAGTGGGAAGCAGACCACTGGGTGCCTGGACCTCTGAAACATCTGTGTTGCTACCTCTGAATCTGAACTCTCTAACCACTGCGTTCTTGGTAAGAATCAAATAACTTTCTGTCAGTTTACTCCAGCTCTGTTCCTAAAATTTTCCTTAAAAATTGTCATTCACATCAAGCCAAGGCGAAGCACTCCATCCAGCAGACATTCACCTCTGACGATGTTAGCTGTCCCCTCCTGTCCTCTATCTGGAACATGTTTTCTTACTCCCCTCGGCATTGTTGGTTATCTTGGTATGTGTGAGTTCTGTCTTGGACATGTTTGCTTAAAATGCGTGTATGCCATCAGGTGAAAAAGATGTCAGCAAACAACCTCAGATGTGAGTGTGACACTCCAGAGGATGTTTAATCAGAAATGCAGCCTGTGGCTCCTATTCAAGGCTTAAGGGAAACCGTGCAGATGAGCCAGATTGCAAGGAAATAAATTCAGAGAAAGGTAGCAGAAGGCTCAGACTTACCACCCTTCCAAAGATGTTTCTCTGAGCTGGGAAGAATCTGGGCAAGACTACAAGAAGTCCTAGCCATGAGGATATCGGAAATCTTGCCTCAGGAACCAGAGCTCTTGGCCATTAGCCACGTAAAAATCCTGCCTTCAAAGAAGGGATGCGGGTGGGGAGAACGTGATACAGTCCTTGGGAGGGCACAGCACTGGAGCTGTTTCATCTTCAAGATATCACTGAAGTTTCAACAAGGGCATAACCGGGCCTTTAATCTTATGTGACTGCCTATTTGTTACTTGGTAGTATCTCTGTTAGAAGATAGAAGAAGTCAGCCTCCCAGTTCTTAAGTGAGAAAATAAAATAGACAGGGACAAGATTTTGTCCATGGAACATGTTTATCAACGTTTCTATTTGTTGTTGTTGTTGTTTTATTTTGTTCTGTTATCCCCTACTCAAACCAGGGAGGAGATGGCAATGAGGTTTAATTCTTCAGTTTCACATAGAATCCAATCTCAAAATGATTCAAGGCCAGGAAGCTAACCAGCAGAAGCTGAGAAACAGTGCAAGCCATGTGTTTATTACTTGAAGTAGAAAATAATCAAAGGGTTTTCAAAATGATTCTGACAACTATCTTTCTCATAAAGCTTGAACCTCCCATATGCTCCCTATAGAACATATGGGCCCTCTAGGCCCCTCACTGCCGCCCCCCTCCCTAGTGAATTTATAAGGATGCATTTAGAATCTGGCCATTAATAAGACATCTCCTGGCCAAGCCTTCCCCTATAATACCCCTTCACCTAAGCAAAATGGACTAGCATACCCCTTGGTTTGTCTTGAGTGAGTGCATAGCAAGACTGGGAAAAACATGAAGAATAAGAATAAACCTTTCCATTTTCTAAGTGCTAAATATTTGCCTGACATTTTACTTACATAATCTGTAATGCTCATAACTAACTGGTGGGGTCGATAGTATCTTGGATTTATGGATAGTAAACCGTAAGTCTGGAGGTTAATTAAGTTGCTAGAGGTCACATACTGAGTAATTAGCAGGACTTGGATTTGAACCCAGGTGAAGAAATAGATTTTATCCAGGTCTAATCCTGCCCCTGCTGGGGCTATGAAATATCAGGAATGAATGCTGACCCTGTAAAATCCTTTGATCCAACCTTAGAGAAATCTCTGTAAAACTTGTGCCTGGATTTTCATCATTTCTTTTAATAGGGAGCAAGCAGGTGCTTAACCAGATGCTCCAGAAAACACCGGGGAGGGGGAGTAAGGAGCAGAAGGATACTAAACCCAAAAGTGAAGACTTTGAGGTGGATTATTTGAGGCAGAGCAGCCATGATAACACGCAGCACACTGAGGAGGCGAAGGAAAGACAAGCTGCTCCTCCAATGGTGAGAACGCAGCAGAGACTTGTGCTGTCTGCTCTCTCTCCTTGCACATTGTTCTGGCTTCCTTTGCTTTCCCCTAAATTCTTAGTAAGTGTCCTAGTTCCCTGTGACTGCCTTAGCAAATCACAACGAAGTCGGTACTTTAAAACAAAGGAGGTTTATTTCCTCACAGTTCTGGAGACCAGAAGTCCAAACCGTCATCAGACTAGCCAAGTTCAAGGTGTTGGCAGAGCCACATTCCCTCCAGGGACTGTAGGAGAGGATCCGTTCCTTGGCCCTGCAAGCTTCTGGTGGCTGCCTCTGTCTTCTGTTCTGTATCACCCTTTTGTGTCTCTCTGATAAGACACATGTAATGGCATGTAAGACTCACTGGGATAATAGAGAATAAACTCCATTTCTTTTTCAGGAACCTTAACTTATTTACGTCTTTTGCTATATAAGGCGGTATTCATAGGTTCCAGGGATGAGGATGTGGACATGTCTTTTAGAAGAACATTATTCGGTCCATTATAGCAACCAAATAACAAATAGACAGGTGGTCAGAATGATTAGAATAACACCTCCACTAGATCTTTTTTGCCATCTACTGCATTCTTCTGATTGAACAATATGGAAGTGGTACAGGACTGCTGGAAAAATATTTGGAACTCGATATCATAATTTAGGTACAATTTCCTTGGGAAGTAGGGTTGGAAGTGGGAGGAGCACAAGACTCGTTCAAATGGCGGTCCTCTTCCTGAGACCTAAACCTTCCAGGGGACAGGCAACTGGTGTGTCAAGTGTATTCACATATGTGTGCATTATCCAATAATAAGGGAGAAGACATCTTCAAACAATGTTTGTTAAATGAGACTCAAATAAAAATAATCATTTCACAAAGTTTGGGCAGAAAAGTAAGCATTGTGAAATACTAGGTTCAGGCAAATGAGAAAATGTAATTATTACATGATTCCTGGAAGGAAAATATTCTCAGAAACCATAAAAAAATGAAGTTGAAAAGGTTTGGCAATTGATTCCCTCCCCCCAGACTTTTAATTTATAAACAGTTCATAATAATATTCTTTCCTACGTCTGTCAAAGGTTCACAGAAAGAGTTTCTCTAGCACTCATACTTGTATAAAACTGTTATTAACTTTTTAAGTAATTGCTACTCTTTGCTGTTTTTGCCTGAATTCCAGCAGGTAATTTGGCACAGACATCTCAGCAGTGAACAAAGACAGTGACGGGGGGATATGTACAATCACACTGCGGAATCCCCAGAGCTTTGTTACCGGGAAACTACAGCTTTGCTGGAGAGAAACACAAGAAGAAAGTAAAGTCTGCAACTCCGCAGGGTAATGATTGCAGCTCCCGGAGTTTATGGAGGGAAATTATATAGATCTAACATCAGCGGTGCTAACCTGGCAGAATATTTTATAAACATTAATTCAGATTCAACTCAGAACCAAAGTACCAGGAACTGATTGGAGGCAAAGAAGCACAATTCTGATGTTCCCACCATAAACATAGACAAGAGTTCACAGAAACCTAGCTGTTCCTAGTATTTTCATATGCCTTTCAATCTTTTGAACTGTTACAAAAGACACTTCAAAATGCAAATTGTTGTTATCTTTTTAGAATCCCTAGAGGAATACTATAAAAACTTGTCTTATCCAAACTTACATCGAAGAGGAATAAAAATTAGGTCTGTATAAGAAATGAGGTCTTTAAAGAAAACAAACCACAAATACAACTTGGGACTCTCTTTTTTTAATGTACTTGGTTCTCTATAAAAATTTACATTTCTATGCATCATTTTTGTTTTACACACATGCCTATGAGGCTGGATCTTGATCACATTTTTTTCAATTAAAATTTTATCTCTACTTACAGTTTAATGTGGATGCCTGCAAAGGTAGGTCTTGTATACTCATGTTCTTACGATCAAATAATAGTAAGAGTGATATTAATAAATCTAGCACATATAGTGCTTACTATGCACCAAAGTCTATTCTAAGCCCTTTATATAAATTAATTTGTTTAATCTTCAAAGTAGCCCTATGAAGTATGATTATGTCATTTTACGAATGAGAAAACTGAATGTTTATCTGAATAAGAAACATTATTTATGAAAAATGGTTTCCAAGGTTCACTATAAAACCAAGTCAATTGATCTTTGCTTGTGTTAGAGCTCCTTGCAAGCTCCAAGTTGTTCTGAATATTTTATAACTAGCTAATATAATAGTGGAATTGACTCATCTACAATATACATAATTTTAAATACATTATTGCTAGGGCTAGCTTGACTCTTAAATTTTGCATTAATATGTATTTTGTAATTTATACATTAATTATAATAAGAAACAGTCACCTTTGCCAATTTTTCCCAAGCAAATTAGTCAAACAAATTCTGATATATGGAAGAACTGAGTAGATTTTTATATTTATGGGATATATGTTAATATTTATATCTATCTATCTAGACCTAGAGAAAGAAACATAAAGATGGAAAGAAACAGACAAAAACAGAGACAGAGGTCCAAAAAGACCAACAGAGCTATCAATTTTTGAGCTGCTAATGTAAAAGTGATTTTTAGCCAAAGCAAGCAATTCAAGTATTTAGTTATTAACTGAAAGATCAAGTAAACATAAGCCATCAAAAGATGTGATTCAAATCTGCCTCATTTTTTAAAAATTAACACATAAGTAATCTTCCTTTGATAATCTATTGATATAGGTCCAAGTGTTTTCCTTTTATGTTAAGCCACAAATTGAAGTCCTAGGATGTCTTCTCCTTTATAAACTATACCTATAAAACATGTTCATAGCACAATAATAGCTAAAAGATGAAAACAACCCATTGGGGAGGAAAAACTTTTCCTTCATCCTCTTACGTTCTGTGATTTGAAGCCTATATTCATTAAGGCAACAAGTAACAGATTAGTAAGAGAAAATGCAATTTAGTTTTCATGCACGTACTCAGGAATTCATAGAAACATTTTAGTCAAGATGGTGGTTGAAATCTGAGGCTCATACTCCATCTGAATAGCGGTAACAGAGTTGGAGAAAGGCACTTATGGATAAACAAGTGACTTTTAGAAAAGCTGACTGGAGCACAGATAGGAAATCCAATTTGTGGCAGTATTTGTTTAGGTTTGATGATGACTTATCTTTGAGGATGAGGGATCTTTGCCAGGGAAACCTCTGGGGAGGAGATTTATGACCACTGCCTTCTTTTGGGAGGCTCTGTTATTAGGCCAATAGGGAGTTTTAAAAGAGTCCTATTCTCAAATCCTTACAGCTCCAAATAATTTTTAGGCCACAGTTGTGTCTTCTGGACCACTTCAATACAGTGGAATATAATTCAGCCTTGAAAAAGAAGACAATCCTATCATCTGATCAATATAGATTAATCTTGAGCACAAACTATGTGAAATAAGCCAGTCACAGAAAAACAAATATGATTCTACTTATACAAGGTATCTAAAGCTGTCAAATTCACAGAAACAGAAAGTTGAATGGCAGTTATGAGAGACTAAGGAGGGGAAGAAAAAGAGTTGTTAAATGTGTATAGATTTTCAGTTCTGCAAAATGAAAAAAATTCTGGAAATCTGTTTCACAGTGTAAATACACTTAACACTACTGAACTGTACACTTAAAAATGGTTAATCTGGTAAATTTTATGTTGTTTGTGTTTTATCACAAATTAAAAAAAATAAACAACCTTATCAGTTAGTTAACTTTGACTTAAAACACATAACTTCTTTCATCCTTAATAGTGTTTATCTGTTAAATGGTGTTTATAGTAATAGCTATGACATGTTTGTTTTATAGAAAAAATATGAGATAATAAATGTAAAAGACTTCACACAACACCTGTCACACATGAGCATAATAGAAAACAAAAAGAATTATAGTCAAAAAAGCAAAATAAATGATACATTGGTGTAAAATGGAATTTAAAAGCTTACTCAGAGCATAATGTGTATAATAAATGACCTCTGTGCTTTCATATATTTGTTTAATTCCATTATGAGAAGGCAATGAACCTCAGGAAATTTGTGAGGAATTACTTAATATCCAATTATATTATGGAATTGAGATCTTGATTTCTGTCATGATTTAGTCACCCTGACCAGCCTTTGATTGTTTTCCTTGTAACACAGCAACCTTTGGACTGAAGATTTCACCAGTATTTGGTGAAATAAAATCAAATGGGCAATGTTTTCCAGGGTAACCCTGATTTAGTTAATCAACCTTGGAAATGGCCATCCTATTAACAAAAGTCTATGTGGTCGTGACACCCTCACGCAGTGATGCCCTCATGCCTTAAGAAGCGATCACCAGGAGGCTGCGTGCACAGTGGGCGCGCACAGGGGGGCGGGGCTTGATGCTGCATGTTCAGCAAGGAGGCGGGTCCCGCAGCTCTGGCTTACTTCTTTGGGGCAATCCATTGAGAAGCCCTGGATGGGTGGGTGGGGCCTGCCTCTTTGGGGGGATTGATCACAGGGTCCTGCACTGTGAGAGGGCACAGGCCAGGCTGGGGGACCCCCGCCAGTGCATGAATTTTGTGCACCAGGCCTCTCCAGTATTCAATAAGAATACATTTTTTTTAAGAGGTGTGTTGGGGTAGAAGGAGTTAAATGGGAAAAAAAGGAATAAAAGATAGTAAGATTAAAATTTTACTTATATAATTTATCTATCTTCTCACCTGCTGTTTTTATCTTTTAATTTTTTTTTATCTCCCTCATTATAACCTCATCAGGGAGCATTCCATGCTTCATTGCTTGATACTATTAAAACTTAAGTTAAAAAATAATTTTAAATCTTTTCCACATCTATTCTTTTACTTTCCAATCTAGATCCAAAGGTTGGTTGATATAGAAGATAGTATAGTGTGTGTGTGTGTGTGTGTGTGTGTGTGTGATAGTTTTTAGAGCTGATATTGCTTGCTACACCTGCTCTCTTCTTCCATAAATGATGCAAATGATATATTGGAGGTAAGTTATGAATTCAATTTATCTCTTTAAATATTTGGGAATTGATAAGAAAGGCAATTCACTGGAGGGGAAGAAAGTTCATTAGGAGTTGATCTCATTTACCTGGTACCTTATTTCTCAGACCATTTGAGATGCTAATTACAAATTGTTTTTTATTGTGCTTATGACCCAGGTAGTGACACGGTGGAAAGAAATCACCATTCGAATATATCTCTGCTCTAATGAAGGTTACCCACTCAGGGACCCAGAGCAAGGAATAAATAGAGCAGTGCATAGGCTGCTTTTCTTTGTTTGCTTAGTACTTAAACATAAAAAAAGTGTATGTATAAAACTTACAGTTATTTCACTTTTATGGCTCCTTAAATAGATTTTCATAGATTGCAAATACCTGGCTTAGCAAAGACATTTGAAGATGTCCTTAAAAGGACTCTTTTATTTTCAGAGCAAGAGGGTAAAAGGCATGCAGTGGGAGTCACACCATGTCTCTCCATGTTTTGAGGCTCCCATTGTTAATGTAATATTTTACTCTTTCAGCTCACTCACAAAATTCCTAACACAGATCTGAGTTTTCCACTCAAGTCCCCAAAACACGGTTGCTGAAGGAGTAACTGGAGAGTTGAAAAATCTTATTTATTAAACAAAAAAAATCTACTGTGAAAGAAGCATTTGATGGTTTTTTTCCCCCGATGTCTCATTACCTTCCAGGTATCTTTCACCTACAGCACAGAAGCAACTGGCTAATCATCTAATATCCTTGATACCTGATGTGATAGTCTAATGTGTTTCTGCTTTCAAACATGAGAAAACATCTTTCAAAAAACCAACAATAGGTAAGCAGATGTCCAATAAATCCTTCTCACCACTGGGCTTGGGGGGAAAATAAGCCTCATTCTCATTTCCCTTCTATCATTTTAGCATGGCTGAACAAAGGCGCCAAAGCTCAGCCGCTGACAGCGCTGTCATCTCTCTCCAACTCCGTGGAAGCAAACATTTTCCAGGTTTCCTGGCTGTGCATTAATGAGGAATCGTCAGAGGGAAAAAGGAGTGAGCTCATGGCTCTCAATTCCATATGTCAATTCTTCAGCGGCCAGCCCACTGTATTATGGCTTCTAGAAAATATGCTCCAGTTAGTTAAATAGAGATTTAGAGAACATTTATGTTTTCACTGTATTATCTTATCGACGCTCCTTGGCAATGGTCATTTAGGTTTTGGGCAAGGAGTTACTTCCCTAGTACTGCCCAACAGCTTCTCCTCTCCTCAGATACAGACAGGTGCTGGCAAAAGGCCACCTCTAATTATTTCCCATTATTTTCCTTCTTCGGTTAGCATGTTCTGACTGTGTGGAGCTTTGCCAGTTCTGACAAAAGCCAAGTGGAAGCCAAGAGGAGGGTACTTTGATGGGTAATCGGCTTCAGCAGCCCAGCAGCACCCCCCAAAGCTCTACTGGAATCCGCTTGTGTCCGAAGCTCAGACCCGCTGCTGCGAAGTCAGACACAGGAAGCCTGCTGCTGCTGCTGCTTTTGCTCTGCTAACTCTGGAGGCTGCGATGCACCTGGAGAGGAGAAAGGCCAGGCAGAGATATGCCTACTTATTTAAGAGGCACATAAAGAGACGATTTCTCCAACAGTTTCAGAGTGCTGCAAGTCTTAGTAAAAGGTTATGAAAAATTTTAAGTTAATTTTTTCCCTTTATTTAACACACACATTGAATGCTTTCTTCATGCAATACACTAGATTAGAAACTTGGAGTGGCTAAAAGAGCTTGTGCAATATACTTAGGAGCTCAAAGAAAAAAGAAATCTATTCCAAGATAGTGTTTAAGGAAAACGTTTGTTTTTGTTAATCCTCACTGGAAGATATTTTTTTCATTGATTTTTTTTTTTTTTTTGAGAGAGAGAGTGGAAGGGAGCGGGGAGAGAGAGAAATATCAATGTGAGAAAGACACATCTATTGGTTGCCTTCCGCAGGTGCCCCAGACTGAACCTGCAACCCAGGTATGTGCCCGTGCCTTGACTGGGAATAAAACCCGTGATGCTTTGGTGGCCCACACTCTAATCACTGAGAAGCACCGGCCAGAGCAAAGGAAAATGTTTTGTGAAACAAGGAGAATATAATCTAGATCTGGAAGGATAACTAGATTTCAATGAAAGTGAAATATAGAATGCTTAGCCAATGAAAGAGAATGAAGGTGGCTTTGTGAGGTTATATTGAACCTAATCAAAATCTAGGTGGATAGAAAATATATTGTTGGAAGATAGGACTGAAGAGTTAAGTAGAAACCAGATTACAAAAGGTATCTCTCACAATGCCAAGGGGCATGTATTTCATTCAGAATGTATGAGTTTTTCTGTAGGGTAAGTAGTACTGAGCAGACATGATCAGTACTTCAGAAATATCCTATATAATAAGAGAGGAATATGCTAATTACCCATTATGCCCTGTGGCATAATGCTGACCACATAACAACCGGATCATGGATCTACAGGAGGGTGGGGCAGCAAACTACCAGAGGGCGGTGGAGAGCTACAGGAGGAGGCAGGGCAGCAAGCTATGGGGGCCAGGGGGAAAGGGGGGTGGGGGGAGCTACAGGAGGGCAGCAGTGACCTACTGGCACACAGATTCGTGCACAGGGCTACGAGTTAATAATAAAAATAATGAGCAGTATTGATGACGATGAGGAGAGGCTTGGATATACAAAACACCATTAACAGCCATGGGGATAAAAGAGTTATGCTAGTCTGCTTGAGATACTACAACAGAACGCCATAGCACTGGTAGCTTAAACAACAAACGTTGATTTCTCATAGTTCTGGAGGCTGGAAATCCAAGATCAAGACAGTAGTATATTCAGTGTCCGGTGAGGGCCCACTCCTGATTCCCAAACACTGCATCTTTTCAGGGTGGAAGAGGTGGGAAGTCTCTTGGGTCTCTTTTATTAGCCCTAATCTCATTCATGAGGGCTCCATCCTTAGGACCCCATCACCTCCCAAAGGCCCCACCTTCTAATGCCGTTACTTTGAGGATTAAAGTATCAACATTGGAATTTTGGGTGAACACAGACATTCAGTGGAGAGCAAGAGGCAACTGTTCATAATTTCGTGGTGGCATAATGACTGATGGCAACGGGAAAGGTAAGGTTAGACCTGATTGGACACAGGGGGACTCACTAGGGGCTAGTGAAACTTGGATTGGAGAAAGGAGAGTCCAGTGTAAGTCTGCTCTACATGGAATTTGGACTTGCGGGTTATTCGCAAAGAACTCTGCACTCTGAAGTATTCTGATGGAATATTTGCACTGGCTGCTTGTCTGGCAGCCTCTAAGTGGCCCAACCGGAAGCAGAAAATGGAAACTGTAGGCCCTGAGTCTCTCACCCACTGTTTCCCAGATCTTGGCAAAGTTCTCTCTGAGTGTGCACCTGTCCCGCCCCGATCCAGGTCAGGACCTTGTAGATTTCCAAAGCAAGGCCTGCGCTTGGTTTCCTGGCGCGTGTTTGTCATCACTATTCCTGGGTGCCTGATTCTCTAAAAGCCTTTAGGGCTGACAGACTCTTGTTTTATACTGCACAGCAGACGTTCCGAAGCAGGTCTCTGTCCGCGGGCTCCCATGTCCGCCCCACTTAGACACGTGCTCTCTGGGTCCGGGTGGGGTCCAGGGCTGGGAAGCTGGGTGTGCGGAGAACAGCAAAGGACATGGGGAATCTTGCTCGTCCCTTCAAATGATCGTGGTGCCGGGCAATTACGATTCAAAATCTCGGTCTTATTCATTTTCCCATTAGGGAATTGAACTGGTCATATACTGTATATTGATTTATAGCCTGAATTTGTGGGAACTTACATATTTGTAATGTCTTACTGTAAGGGTGATGAATGTAAAGAGTTAATTTCAGAGTACCGTTTTGCCTTAATGGTTTAAAAAAATTTTTTTTTAAGTTTTTTGCAGCCCTTAGGGAAAAAACAAATTTAGTTCTACTAACTCCAATGGAGAAGAACTTGTCTGCCTACACAGAGCCACATCCCACACAACATTCCTTTTGTTGTGGTAAATGGCTCCGGGAAATCGGAAGATTTTCTGCATTGCTAGAAACTTGGGAAAGAATGCAGGCCCCCCACTGTTTTCTGATCCCAAAAGCAACATGGGAATTCTATGTTTCTACCCATGACTCTGAGTGATATAGGAGTCAGGACCCCTTCACAGAATTCTTCTCTTCACTGTTTATTCATTGCATTCTAATTTGTGTAAATGAAACCAATTTAAAACAACTTGATCTAAAAGGTCACAAAGAGAAGAGGGGGGGGGGGGTAACTCTGATTGCACATCTTCTAGACATTTTATCTTTATTTCTAGATCTTTACTTTGAAGGGCACTGTCACTAGTGTAATATGTCATAGTCTAGTTGCCAAAAGAGGACACAGGTGATGAGAATCTGGGGCAGGGTAGAGTAAGTGGGTTGGGAAGGGTTTGAACTCACCCTTTTTATTTGAACATCATTGTTGAAAGATATATTTGCCAGGTCAGGCTTCTCACAATTGTCTCCATCTTAATTCTGACCCTCTTCCTGCTACGACAGTCCTTCCACTGGTAAGAGGAATCATGGAAATGATATACTGCAGTATTAGCAGGAAAACTCAGAACTTTGGCAGTTAAATTATGTGTGACACTCCAGGTGTCCTTGCATGGTTTGGAGACGATCAGCCTCCGGGTCTAATCTCACAGTCTTTCATGTGTAGTCCTCACTGAAGAACTGTTCATAATGGAATAGCAGTAGGCATTTTCTTTTTACTGATGAAATAACCCAGAACCAGGACTCAAATCATTTCATGCATAGTACATTCTTTTTCCTTTCATATTATCTATGTCTGAAGATGTGTCCTTGCTGTTTTTCAGGGGGGAATTTTTTTTTTCTGACCCGATATTCTCTTTTCATTTATCTCCAAAAAGTACAAAATGCTAAAAATTTATTGCAGTGAGTCTTTTGAAGTAATATCAGCTCCCAGTTATGCAATAGTATGATTTAATCAAAGCAAAATCATTGTATATCAATTAAATTTATTGGAGGGAAGTGAAAAATATCAAGTGTTAAAAAGAATTAAGGTAAATACATTTGTAAAATCACAGTAAATACATTTTATTATAGTACCTTTCTGATTTTTTTAATATAATGATGCTTCATATATACATTTAGAAAAAAAAAAGGAGAAAGAGAGAGAGAGAAACGTTGGTGAGAGAGAGAAACATTGGTTGATTGATTGTCTCCCACACCTGCCCCAACAAGGTATCAAACCCGAAATCTAGGTATGTGCCCTGACAGGGAATTGAACCTGAGACCTTCCTGGGATGGGATGACGCTCCAACTAACTGAGCCACACCTTCCAGGGCTGTAACGATGTTTCTAAAGAATTAAAGGATTTCATTTCATCTTCTAGAGCTTATTTGCTTACTTTAAGTTTCCTCATTCACTTGCATTTGTATTCATTCATTTTTTAACAGATATTTTAGTATTTACACCAGGCGGACAGTGTCCTAGGTGCTGGGAAACAAGATGCATAGGCCCTGCCCTAACAGAGTAGAAAGGCTGGTCAGATACAAGAGATTTAAACAAACAATTGTTGTCAGTATTGTTAATCCTGCTACACATAGGTATAAAATTGGTCAAAAGAGGGTGTGTTTTAGCATTAGCTTATGGAAATAAAAATGTTATTCCTAGAAAAGATGCCCGGGTTGTATCCTGGATGGCAATGAAGACATCACTAAGTAAGAAGAAGGCCGCACAGACAGGAGAGCCTTCGTGATGTGGCGGGAGGGAGCTGGCAAGAGGAGTAGTGCCATGAAGAGGTGGTCGTGTCTGGTTCTGGCTGGAACACGGAAGGCAGAGTTAGTCCTTTCTCTTTCTACTGTTTATTGTTGCTTGGGGATAATAAATATTGCATTTACACATGACAATGAGTTTTTGGTTAGAAATTTATAAAACACTAAACATACTGTCCTGAAAATGACTGATGTTATCATATTTTATATATATATTGATTTCAGAGCAGAAGGGAAAGGGAGAGAGAGATAGAAACATCAATGATGAGAGAGAATCATTAATTGGCTGCCTCCCGCACTCCCCCTACTAAGGAGATCAGGCATGTGCCCTTGACCGGAATCAAACCTAGGACATTTCAGTCTGTAGGCTGATGCTCTATCGCCTGAGCCAAGCCAGCTAAAGCAGTATTATCATTTTTGATGAGACATGCATGACTGACGTCAACCTCTTATATTGAAAGAAACTAACTTCAAAAACATTTTATTATTTATTTTTGCTTGTTTTATCATTTTGAATAAAAATTATCGAGTAACACTTTTGAAAAGCCAAATTCAAAATTAAACCATTTGTGAAGTCTCCATAATTTTATATTTCAAATTAGGAGAAAAAGTATATTCTTCTTTGTAGGGTGGTGATATAATTATGACAGTAGTGCCATTAAGTTTACATGGATACCTGTATTATCCGTTGTCTATCTAGATTGTGTCTACTTCAAATTAAGAAAGAAATTTGGAGAATTGCTATGTCCTTGACATATTACTCTGCCTATGTGTGTGTGTGTGTGTGTGTGTGTGTGTGTGGTATGTGTGAGAGTTTGCATGTGCATAAGTGCAAGTGTGCCTCATTTTGGCTAGAAAAATTAAGCAGCCTAGCTAATTGTTTTGAGTGTACTTACCTATCAATAAGAGGAGTTTTAGTTCACTTTTAGCATGGTTATCCACATCAAAAATGTTATGGTCAAGAAAAAACAATGTACCTAGCTAAACATAATTTTAGGAAAAAAGGCCATGTTTACAATTGGAAAGAGGAAAAGCAACTTAGTGATATGTAATAGCAGGAGATTCTTTCTCTAGGGAAAGTTATGGCATTTAATTTGGCAAATTGGCTTTGCATTGTTGATGCATTGCATTGGCTTTTGTTGCCTAGTGCATTTGATAGATGGGATTTCCTGTCTGAATATAAGTTTTTTGAATCCAAGCTGGTTCTTTTCTGCTAAATGATTCCTAGTTCCTAGTATAATAGTGGAAGAGAGGGGGAAAATTTGTCCTCTGCTCTCCTAGGTTCTACAGCTGGGACTCCGGAAATTAAACTGACAAAAGAGAAATTAACAGAGAAACAAAACAGCACTTATTAACATGTGCAGTTCACATACAAGTGGGAGAAACTGATGAATATCTCAAAGGGGTGGTTAGAACATGTGGCTTATACTGTATAGCATCTTAACAAAGAATAGTAAATTTGTAGTAAGGTGACAAAACAAAGAAAAAAGAGTCTAGGCTGTTAGGGGCAGCAAACTATGGGAGGGTAAATATATGGGGCATGGAAGTGATGGAAAATAAGGGTTATTTTAGTAAAGTTTGTTATGCATATTCCTCTCAGGGTTGTGTCTGGGCTGAATATAGAGTTGTTTCTGGTCATTAAGAGTCTAATCTGCTTTTAGGCAAATGGTGTAGGAAGGCGAAAGCTTTGGTGTTTGTGGTTTTCCTACAGTCTTCAGCTCAAAATAATTCCTATGTCAATGTAGCATATTTTGGGTGGCATATGCTGATCCCCTACCCTGGGATTCCTCTTGGGTGATAATGCAATGACAGTGGCTTTATTGTGTTAAAAACACAATTTCCTAATACACTCACTGTTCTGATAGAATTATATTATTTGTGTATTGGTGAACCACGATCCTATGACTTGGTCAATAGAGAGGTACAAATGGGGAGAATCAGCACTCTCTAGACAGGTATTTTTAAAGATGAGTGGAAAACGTTTGCCATCTGTACAGTATGCATGCTGGACATTAACAATTATTGTGTGGTTATATTTTAGGAAATTAAAATTGGAAGCAATTAAAAATAAAATATTGGCCCATACATTTTTATTGGTCATGGATTATGTGCTTCTGTGATCCTTGTAAGACATAGGAATGCTGTGACAATGAGTACAATCATAGAAATGGTTCCGTTAAATGCTTTAATCACTTGCATCTTGACTATTGCAATTAACTCCTTTACTGTCTTCCTAAATTCTTACTCTCTGAGCATCAGGGGGTCCAAACTGTTGCAGAAAAGAATAGCACTCTTTCTAATTGTAGGGCATGGAATCACAGCATTCTTCTGTTTGTACCCTCTTATTAATTCAGTGACATAATTTGAACTTAAAGTTATCTCATTATATGACTTAAAGAAGTAACTCCCTTGCAGGTAAACTAGGGGTAAAGGGGATCAGGAGATTGTGAGAGTATACCAGTAGAAGAGCCATAGGCATCAAGGAATGAAAAGACAAAGACTATAAGAGACATACAAAAACATGCATAAAGTTTGTACAACAAATGCACAAAAAGAATACTTCAACTTGAAAAGGTAATGGTGGAATATAGACTTGTTCAGCATATTCTGTTATATTAGAACTTGAGGTTTGAAAAATAATTTGTAAGAAAAATGAACAGATTTTTAGAGTTAATGTATAAGGTATTTAAGGTATTGTATTTAGTACACATTTACAAAGTACTTAACATATATTTGTACATTATTCATCACTATTTATAAGCCACAGCTTACCAAAGTCTGTGCAGTTCCAAGCATATATTAAATATGCAGATGATAATCTTTATTTCTTTTTTGAGAACAGAGAGCAATAGTGAATTTAAACCCCCTATTAAGACACTTAGTATTCTTTTGATTCCTTAGTGTATTTACTCTCCCAACTTTTAATTTCTACATGTCTGCATTAAATATAACACTAATGTAAATCTTCATCTTGTGTTCAAAGTATTTTATTGTTAACATAAAATATAAAAACTGATGTAATGAGTATCTGATTTTAAAGTTGCCTTGTGAATTTTCTAATGTGTGTATTTAATATTAAGCATTGCTTAATTTGTTTTTTATTATTGGACCTTTTATTTCCACGGTTTTAAAATAAGCTATGCTTAATTAAATGCACATTTTAAAATAAGAAGTTTATTTTTTCATGCAATATTTTAACACAGTAAGATAATTGATATAAAACTTTCTGTCTAAATCCAATGTTATAATCCTAAAATGTTTTGCATTAAATGATCTTATTTAATTGCTCTGTGGTTAGCACTTACTTATGTGCTTGTACTTATACCCTTGTCATCATTTCCTTTAGTTTACTTATTAATTTTTCAATATAGAAAATATTTAGAAAAAATTTTACTCTAATTTTCTTTTATTCATGAGGTGATACTTAAAATAATTGCTTGGAAGATGGTTAATTTGTCTTTAGTATTGTGTATGTACATATGTATGTGTGTATATATGTATACATATGGTATATATAGCATATAATTGAGAATTTATACCTATGAAATAATTGCAAATTGAATTTATTTTCTATATAAGAAGAATAGGAGTCATTCATAAAATATTAGGTTTTGTAAAACTGAGTGAGAGCTTTGGACTCTTGATTGTAATAATCTCTCAATAGTTGTTTCCCTTATTCCCTGTTGCCTTAGAAAGTACTCAGATTGCCTCCTGACATCTGAGATAGGGAAAGGGCCCAGTATGATGGCCCCCAGCCTGAAGCTATTTGTTTAGTTATTAATACTACTTCATACATAAACTCCACTTCATTGAGGAGGGACAAAACAGAAGGAAAAACATCTTATGAACTTGTAATATACGTAAAAGCACTGCCAGTAATTAATTACATTACTATGTAGAGGGAGGAGAAGTCAGAAAAAAAAATGTCTAAAATAATTATTCAGACATTTGTGGTCGGGCAGGTTTTCATTTGGCCTTCCAGATAACAGCACGATTCTTGTTCAAAACATATTCATTGTTCTCAGCCACATGTCAGTGAGTGGCAGTAATAAAAGACGCCACACAATATGGCTTGTGTCACTTAGTGCAAACTAATTTGTGATCAAAGGGGAATCACAAAGCATCCAGCTGGAATACAATTACTTGGTGATGATTATATAAAGAGTCAGTTAAGGCTGTGTCTATGCAACCTAAAGAGAAGTAAGGAATTTATACTTATCAAGCTTATTAGATTGTTCTGAGGAGGAGGTAAAAAAACAAAAGAAAGAAAGAAAACCCATATGCTATGGATGGAATTATCTTTTGGGCAATTATATTTTGAACAATCTAGCTTATCTGACCCATGCTCTGTTACACATTTTACTCTGCCAACCAAACTTATGTCTATACTAGAGGCCTGTTGCACGAAATTCGTGCATAAGTAGGGTCCCTAGGCCTGGCTGATGATCAGGGCATATCAGGCTCCCCGCTTCTTCCTTCCCTTGCCACCAGCATGGTTTCCCCCCTCAGCGCCTCCTCCTTCCTCTGTGCCCTGACGCTGGTCCCCCACAATGTTTTGTGCTGTTCCCTGGTGGTCAGCACACGTCATAGTGAGCGATCGAACTCCTAGTCTACCGGTTGAACTCCCAAGGGACACTTTGTATATTAGCCTTTTAGATAGATAGATAGATAGATAGATAGATAGATAGATAGATAGATAAATAATTGGGAGGTTATTTGTACTGATTTATGCACACACCACTTCTGATTTAAGACAGATGAGAAAAATATATGGAAATGTCCTTATGCGTTATTCTAGTAATTTATTCAAAAATTGGTATTGAGTAAATAATATGTGGCAAGCCCATTATAAGTATTAGGATATGAAATAAACAAAATTGAAAGAGTTCCTGCATGTATGAAGTTTATTATTCCTACTAGAGTGACATAAATGACAATAAATGAGTGAAGGTACTATAGGAAGAGGCAGAAACACAAAATTTTAGAAAGGAATGTTTTCTAATCTAATTTTCACAAAATGCCAATATCAATTGATATAATGATAAATTAACCACTTTCATTCTTTAAATTTTATTTATAAAAAATTTCCATTATTTTCCTGGGTCAAGGGCCAGTGTCACTGACTTAGATTTAATATGGTTACATATTATTGGTCCAATTTACTAATAGCTACTTGTGATGGACATGAACCAATTTTAGGAAAAGGTATCAGTTTTCACCAAGATAATACATTATGGGATCAAAGAAAGTAAACCACTGTCCTTCTTATGCTGGAGGGGAGAGAAGCAGAGGTTTCTCCTAATGCCAAAATAAAAATATTGTCCAGCTCAACACTTATCTGGAGGTGCTGGGAAAGAATCACATCCAAGCTCCTTCAAATTGTTACTAGAATCCAGAGAGAGAGAATAGGTAGGAGAACCAGGGGAATCAGTGGTATAATTTCTAGTCTAAGGCCAAAGACCCGAGAACCAGGAGCTCCAATTTCCAGCAGGAAAAGATGGACTTCCGAGGTCAAGAAGAGAGAGAGAATTTGCCCTGCCTTTTCTATTTTGTTCCATTCAGGCCTCCAATGGATTGGATGATGCCCATTCATGTTAGTGGGGCTGTATCTCTCTACTTAGTCTATTAAAATAAATGCTAATCTCTTCCAGAAACACCTTCATAGACACAGTAACATATAAGCTATCTGGGCATCCCTGAGGCCAGTTAGGTTGATATATAAAATTATCTGGCACAGAGCTCATGCCAAGGGAAGACCGAATCAAAAAGCCCAACCAGCCCTAACTGGTTTGGCTCAGTGGATAGAGAGTCGGTCTGCGGACTGAAGGGTCCCAGGTTCGATTCTGGTCAAGGGCATGTACCTTAGCGGGCACATCCCTAGTAGGGGGCGTGCAGGAGGCAGCTAATCAATGTTTCTCTCTCATCGATGTTTCTAACCCTCTATCTCTCTCCTTTCCTCTCTGTAAAAAAAAAAAAATCAATAAAATATATTTTAAAAATTAAAAAAAAAAAAAAGCCCAACCATGCACAACTTTGGTATGGTTAAGGTAAAGAAGGAAATATGTATAAATAGGTGACCAAGAAACAAAGAAAAAGAGATCATATAGTGCTTAATAAGTGTGCATGAGTTTTTATTTTACTCTAAATACTATGAGAAGTGTTAGAAAGACTTTCAACATGGGATTGACATACTTTCTTTAGTATTTTTTAAAACTCACTTTAGCAATTTTAGAGTGAAAAAGTGAATATTCACTGTAAAGATTCTATTATAGCCTTAGAAATAATTCCCAATCAAAATAAATTATAAATTGAAAAAAAATCTATTTTTATTCACCTACAGTGAATAAGGAAGGTAAAGGGGGAGAAGGAAGACTACTTAGAAAAACATTTCAGTAGTCCAGGCAAAAGGTAACTAGACCTTTGGTTAGAGTAATCATGCAATTAACCAGATGGCCTAAATATCCCCTTAAGTTTGTCTTAACTTTAGACAGGCTTAGTCCTGACTACATAGCCTGACCTCCTTTTTCTTAGAACATTAATTTTTTGACAACTTGCTATTGTAAATTTGTTCTTGGTCTCTTTGAGATGAAAATTCTCCTCAACTTAACAATGTTTTTCTCAAGGAGCTGAAAGCCATCCCTTCAAAAATGGAATTTTCATCAGAAAAGATAAGGCTTTCTCATATCTCAGATGTGTCTGTGGGCGGGTAAGAACCTAACTTCTTGGACAAACTACTAGTAAAATAAGCAAACACAGATGGCCTAATCACAATGACCAACCTCCCCACCAATGTCCTCAGGAACTTTTCCATTAGGTCATCCCAGTATTTCAAAATCCTCTTTCTTTTTGCTTCAACAGAGCTGAATGTAATCTTTCTCCTATTTCAATAGTTTGACCCCTATTGCAATAGTCTTTGACTACATTATTTCCTGTCTAACTGGTCCGCTGCAATTTTCTTCTGTACCACAGATGAAGAGATATGATTAAACTCAGAATATGGTTTGGATTTAGAGTTGCTAATAAATTGGATATGAGAGTGGATCACAGAGAGAAATAAAAACTATAACCTAGATTGCTGAATGGCTCAACTGGGTGAATGGTTGCTCATTTACTGTAATGAATAAAACTTAGGAAGTAAAATTAGACAAGATAATGAGCAATCCTCTATTGCCTGTTTTCATTTTGAGATATTTATTAGTCTTCCAACTGTTTCCATCAGATGGATAATTGAATATGTAAATCTTGATTTAAGGGAAGGAGCCAGAGATGGTGGATACGAATTTTGAGTTAACAGTATATGGATAATTTGTAGCTGAGAGATTACATCAAATCATCTAGGAAGAATGTTTAGATAAAGGAAAAGAAAAAATAGGACTGACTACATGGGGTGTTCCAAGGATTTCTAAGCAGAAACACATCTTTTATAATATGTTCAACATTTTCCTCAAGTAGATGAGGAGTCCGGAGGAATAATAATATAGGACATGGGAGTTTGCTCTTGGTCTATGCTATCTTGATTCAATGCCTGGTATTCAATATCTCAGTCACAAGAACCCAGCAAAAAGTCTGGAAATAATGTCTCTTTCATTTGTCCTCATGCTTTTGATTCATATTTCAGATAGAGTGTTTTACATTTTCTTAGCCAGTTACTTTTTGCCTTACCATGTCCAACACTGGACAATAATTAATGGTGTAATTTTAGATATTTAGGTGCATTAGTGCTGCATCAGTCCCTTGTTTTATCAATAGGTCTTTGAAGGGAATGTTGTCAGTTCAAATTAGGCCCAACAGGAGATTGATTTGAAAGGCGGGAGGCTGAGAAAGAGAAAATCTGCAATGAAAGGGGCTCTTCAGCACAAACTGGCCCTAAGAGAAACTGTGCTACAAAGTCATTAAAATAGCAATAAACAGGGAAAGTGTAATTCAGACACATGGGACACTTATTAAGGAGTAAAAAGCTTATGAGTTCTAGGAAAAATAGGTGGGAGGAAAAATCAGCAGATCAAAGTTTCACTCTGAGGGCTCCATGCAAGTGGACCTCACCAAAACTGGCCGTTTGCTAATCTTGGGAGAGGGGAAAAGAGAGCTCTGTAGATCAGCAGATGATTACCCTCAGCCTCCACCTCCACATTCCTCTTTAATATTCTAAATTCCATTGACAACACTCACCCCCGCTGTCCACCTCCTCTGCTCCTGTACATGCTCTGTTGAGTGTTTCTGAACAAACCAAACTTTAGGCTGCTCTCCTTAGAGCACTAAATTGGTTCTCTTCCTCTTAGTTCAGCGCAAATTCTTTCTAAGTGATAACATTGCCAGTCTGTCCAATGGAAAATCTCATCATTAGCAAGTTCCTGAACTGTCAGCACACTGGATGTATTTCATGTTTTATTCGTACAGAGTTTTTTTTGTATCCAGTGCATTCATCTCCAAGGATTTTGATCATCTTTATCTCCCAATCCTTGCTATTTCCCATTTCTTTCCAAATTTAATTTAGCAGAGCTTGCTATATTAGAAGTAAGAGTCATGAGTTCTGGTCTTAGTTTGAGCAATTTTATCCTCTTTGCCATTGGGCAACAATGGATCTATGTTTTCCATTTTGGTCTGAGAAACTACATAGTATGGGCAGAATTGTGTCTTCTCAAAATTCATATGTTGAAGTTCCAAACCCTAGTAACTCCAAAATGTGACTATGTTTAGAAATAAGTCCTTTAAAGAGCCAATTAATGTAAAATAAGATCACGTGGGTGGGCCCTAATCCAGTGTCCTTATAAGAAGAGTAGCTTGGGACAGAGAGATACACACAAAGGGGAAAACATGTAAGACAAAGAGAGAAGGTAGCCAAAAGTCCTTAGAATAAAATTAATTCTACAGACATTTTTATTTTGGACTTCTGGCCTCAAAAGTATATAAAAATAAATTTCTGTTGTTGAAGCCCCCTAGTCTATGGAACTTTGTTATGGCAGCACTAGAAAAGCAATTCACTATAATACTACTTCAGTATGGTGTATTTTCTAAAAATGTATACTCTTAAACTGACACTATCTTTATTCAAATTTTGGTTTAGTCATTTACTTATTGTGTGATTATGAAACAGGTACTTACTATTTGTCTTCAGCCTTTATTTTACAAATGATACAACAATTGAAATAATACATGTCAAGTTCATAGGCCACATGAGAGCTACACAAGTTTAAACTATTATTGTTATTTAGTAAAAAGTGTGTGTGTGTGTGTGTGTGTGTGTGTGTGTGTGTGTGTATGTGTGAAATGTGTCCAGATGAAGGAAGCAGGGCATGAGCTAAGGAATGTGGGTATCCTACTGAAAAGGTCAAAACAACATTTCTCTCCTAAAGTCCCTAGAAAGGAACATAGCCTGGTCAACACTCTGATTTTAGCCACTACCTATATCCAAAATACTACAATTTCATCATGTGACCAATACAAAGCATTAATGAAATAATTTATGTTCTTTTTCCATTGTACATCTTCAAAATTTAATTTGTATTTTACAGTCATAGCACATCTAAATTCAGACAAGTCCTAGTTCACATGCTCTATAGCTACATATGGCTAGCAGTTAATACATTAGACAGCACAGTTATAAATACTGTCTTAGAATGACAATCCAACAACTTTCACTGTGGTATCTGTAGGTACTATTTTAATATGGAAAATACAGAAGTCATAGAAAGAGGGAAGGCCTATTCTTAAAGATAGATTCTCAACTGACATATATTTGATGTGTGTAGTAAAGTCAAAATCACTGCTAGTGAGTGGTAGAATGATTGGCTGCATGAATAACCCCAATTAATTACTTCCTGTATCTACTCCCTTCTCCCTAGAATTCTGTAGCCTCCTCTCACCATGACACTGGGTTTAGTTATGCTTAATTTTGTTCAATGGGGTGTTAGCACACATAACAAAAGCTTAAACATACATGTATGTTTCTGCATTCCCTTTTGCAAAGTTTGGCCTGCTTATTCTTGCTCCTCATCACAGCTATCAGAACAGGGCTGGCCTAGCACAAGATACAGGCTCCTGAACATACCTCCCTCAGTTTTCCAAGCCAAGGACATGTTATCACCTGACAGCCAGTTTACTGGCAAACATATGAAAGTACATTGAAATGACATAAAAGAACAGTGGACGTTAGATTTTATAGGACTTGAGTTGGTATGCCCAACTTTCCCATTCATGCCCTAACGTGGTTCCAGATAAATATTCTACATGTTATATCAGTTGGTAGAATGAAACATGTTCCGTTTTGGAGACTGATGGAGTGAACTATAATCTCTGACTTTCAGGCAGAATCTCTCAGTCAGTTATAATAAAGAATAGCTCCTTTTCATGATCACTATCCCCATGTGTTCCTCTGAGTCTCTTTTATACTTTGAAAGACAAAACCCAAATTCAAAGTTCACTATAAAACATTAAAGGATGAGTAAGATAAGCTGGGAGAACTTTCCCAAGAGAAAACCACATCTAAAGAGGTCCTACAACGAAGAGAGAATGGTGCAAGCCTACTCTCAATAGAGATGGGACAACCTTTTAGCTAGGCTCACTGTTTCCAGAACCTTGTTATTACTAGCTAGTGAAAGAGACAGGTTTGAAATGGCTGCTGTTGAGCGTACCTCACAGCTATATCCAGGTGTGTAATATCAGCTTGAAGTTGTGAACTAGGTCTTCATGGGTATTTGCAGACTTAAAGCTTGGCCAGGAGCTTTGTATGGAGGAGTAAATAATTCATCTCCCTTGTTCAGAAGGAGCTGTGTGGAATCGTGGAATGCCATTCCTAAACTCCTCCTTTCAAAGAAGAAGGGGTACATGGGCCTGAAAAGCAGAAGAGGACATTATTTATTTAACATAGATAAATAATTATAAGGTGAAAAGAAGTCATCACTCTCTAAAGGGAAGACGACACATGACTAATGGATGCCACAGGAGCACGTGTGGATGTCAAGATGTCACTCCGGAACTTTGGCCTGTTTTCTCCACCTTCAGCCGTGTATCACTTCTTTAGAGATTTATAGTCTCTGAATTTCAGATTTTGGAAGTGTAGTGGCTATAACCATGAATAAAATATGCTGGTGTACACGTTATTAATCTCTCCTGCTATTCTGTGAGGTCTAGTTGAATTTAGATGATACCATATTCGTTCTGTACTGCTTCCATTTAAAACCCTTTGTCACAACTTTTAAAAATAAGCTTTCAGTTTTGTGTGAACACCTGATCTGGAATTTCAGTGAATCCATCCATTTTCTCAGTTATCTGAAAGATTGCAATGGGTAATGAGAAATGGTCACTTATGCTGGGAAAAAAAAAGTTTTTATTCAAAATGTTTACAAACTTGTGTTCATCTGAGATGGGGGAAAAGATTAGCACCGAATGTAACAAATGCAGTAGTACACATTAAGTCCATTCTAATACATGGCAGATGGCGAGATATAAATTCTAAGTTATTTTAGGTGTAGTGCCTGAAACATAACATGCTCATATTATGCCAATGAGATTAAATTTTAATAATATTTCTTTATAAATATGCTAGAATCAAACTGATTTAGATTCTGGTACTATCACAATGATAGTGTCAGATTTCCAACTCATCTTACTTATTGTCAGTTATGAGCTGCATATTTGAATATCCCTCTTCCAAGAACTTTTCATTATGCAAAGATAAATATACATTTTATTACTATAAGATAATTACAGAATTATATGCAAATTGGTTGCATATTTTGAAAATCTATAATAATAAAAGTGTAATATACTAATTAAACCAGACACCCAAATGACCTTCTGGGCGTCATTCCCGAAGTCCTTCCCAACAAAACCACGGTGGTGGGGGCCAAGGCAGAGGTGGTTAGGGGCAATCAGGCAGGCAGGCGAGCAGTTGGGGCAATTAGGCAGGCAGGCAGGTGAGCGGTTAGGAGTCAGTGGTCTCAGATTGTGAGAGGGATGTTTGACTGCCAGTTTAGGGCCAATCCTGCATGGACATCCTCCATGGGGTCCGGGATTGTGAGAGGGTGCAGGCCGGGCTGAGGGGAACCCCCCCCACCCTTGTGCACACATTTTATGCACCAGGCCTCTAGTATGACATATTCCTTAATAGAGTTTTGGAAATTTGACCTAAGAGTATCTTTCTAAAATGCTGTTTCCTTGTGCATTTCTCTAATTTAAAGGTTTTCCATTTTTGGTAATTAAAGTGTCATTTAAATAAAGGAAAATCTATAGAAATGCATAAGAGTTCATGAAAGTATTGATATATATTATTTTCTGCATTACAAGTAACATCTACGTGTCAGGGAGTTAACAGGTAGTTTTAGTTCTATGACTATGTGTAGATTCTTTTTAAAACTGAAGTTGGCTGGTTTGTTTTCATCCCTCTTGAAAAAGCTTCTGAATGGACTTCTAATCAGCTTTTGAAGTAATCCTGCTTCATTTATTAAGACAATTGAAACCATCATGTGAAAGTATTTTCCATTCTATCGTTGTTTTTATTTAGAAGCTAAAAAAAAAAATCAGAAATGCTGTTATGGGAAAATATCCATATTGTGACTTAAAAAACAACAAAATCCTGACCTGCTACAAAATATTTTAGAACTTCCGGTTTAGTGGCTTTTTAAAAAAATTACCTTTATTGTTGAAAATATTACAGATGTCCCTTTTCCCCCTCCACCAACCTCCTGCCCCTTCCCCAGGCCTTCACTGCACTATTGTCTGTGTCCATGGGTCATGCATATAAGTTCTTTGGTAAATCTCTTTCTGCCCTTGCCCCTTCCCTCTGAGATTGTTTTTAAACTCACTCTCCTATATTCTATTTGGTGATGTGGGATTGGGGCTCTGCAAACCATATTTCTTCTTTGCCAGCTGGTAGGTCCACACAGCAGGGGCAACAAAGAGAAACTGGGTGTCTGGAGGAAGAAGAGGGGCCGTGATCCTTTCTGTTTGCTTCATTTCCTGTAGCATCACACCAGCTGTGTTCTGCAACTCAGCTGGTTGTTCATTACAGTAATAGCAGTTAATTTCAACTTGCAGTTTTTCCCATACTTCTAGATTTGTCTTACTTCAGCCCTTTTCATAACTACCATTTCCTCCTCCACCTCCTCCTCAGAGGTCTGACTGAGTTCTCAGCCCCGCAGGCACCTCTCTTGAGCACCTGAAGTTCTAGCAGGTGAGGTTGGAGCAGCAGCTGGCCAAGGCCTCCTGGGAGAGATCTGAATCCCTGTTTTGCAGGTTTCCTCTTCCAAACTGTAAGAGTTTTTAGAGGCAGAGGAAGGGAGAAGGAGAAAGAGAGAGAAAACATCGATGGGAAAATGAAACGTTGATCAGCTGCTTCCTGTATGACTCCAACCAAGATGGAGCTGGAAACCCTGGCTTGTACCCTGACTGGGAATGGAACCAGTGACCCTTCAGTTCCTGGGGTGACGACCAAGGGCATTCCCTCTCTTTCTCCAGTCCTGTTGCCTGAAGTTACTACTTCTGCAATTCCACCGTATACCCTTTTTTCCTTTTAAGTTCTCCAATACCTAGTTACCAATTATGTACTTTAAATTAAAATTTCATTTAGCATAATTGGTGTGGATTCTGATTCTTGACCTTATGGGAAGGTACAGAATCAAGAAGCACTTACCATTCAGCCTGTTTCTCACCCTTCATTGCAAGATTAAGACTTCAATCTTAAGATAGTTATTTACCTTAGTTTCAAGAACATTATCATACACACAGCTATAAAAGAACACGAGTTAAAATATAATGAACTGTTTCTGTATGTGTGGCCCTGTGTTCTAGGTGTTTCCTTAATATATTATCATACTGAGGGAAGAAAAAGATTACTCACAGATTATAGATAAAAGTATTTTCAAAGTTGAATTCCTCCTAATCTCAGGATTCTATAATTTAGTTAAAAATATTTGCTTAACCTTTAATACAAGTAGAAATTCAATAATACTAGCAATAATTACAAAAATATTACTAGCTACCACATATTGAGCATTTATGTATTTGCAAGCTTTGTATTAAGTGGTCTGCATACCTCATTTTTTTAATCTTTAAAAACTACTTAAGATCATAAGAAACATTGTTATCACTGTTAGGAGGTGAGCTATCCTATTATATCCTATCCCATATAATAAAAGGGTAGTAAGTAAATTGACCCTAATGGTGGAATGACCAGTCGCTATGATGTACGCTGACCACCAGGGGGCAGGCTTCCCGCCCCACCTGGCCACTCTGCATTTGCATGTGTGCTGCCCAGAAGCCCAGTGAGGCTGGGGGGAGGGGCTGCCGCCATCTTTGTTGGGTTAATTTGTGTACTCACTCCTGATTGGCTGTTGGGTGTCGTGAAGTGACAGTCATTTTGCATACTTCTCTTTTATTAGTGTATATTTACTTTTAAATTACATGGCTTACAATAAATGGCTTTTTACTTAGTTTTCAAAAACATTGGTATTTATTGTTCAATCTACTATCCAGTAGCTGCACTCATCCCAGGAAAATGACCAGGATCTCTGGCAGGGGGCTTATCTAAATTTTGACCTGTTTTTAGTGTTTCTCTTCTGCCTATTTCAAAGCCTCCTTCTCATTTTCTAAAGCTGACATTCAGGCAACTACTCTGAATAATCTTACCTTTAATTATGTCCCTACATTCTGAGAAGTTAACAGCTGTGTAGAGTAGCCACAGTCTTCAGTGGGATCTAACCAGTGAACTGAACTGGGGTCATCCATTTATATTTTGGGTCCAAGGTCCCTAGGAGGCTATGGACTACAAACTACATTATTGCCATTCTATACTGTATGAGAAATGAGAAGCCTCATATAATTCTTTCAATGATAAATGGTGTAAAAAGCAATGTAATTGAGGATATGCAAGCTAGGTTTTATAACTTTGTTTAGCATAGATTTGTCTGTGTATCAACTATACATATTGTATCAACTAACATCAATACCTATAGGTGCAGAGTATTTTAAGGTAAGAAAACATTTTAAAAACCATCACAGACACATACAACAGTATTACCAGAGGAAGGGGGAGGTAGAAGAGTACAAAGGAGAGATAAATGGTGATGAAAGGAGACTTGAGGGGGTGATCACACAATACACTATACAGGTGATGTATTCTATAATTGTACACCTGAAGCTTACATAATTTTTAAACCAATTTCACCACAATAATTTCAATAAAAAATTAAAAAATAACAATACACCACCCCAAAATATGCCACTTTGGCATAAGGATTATTTTGAGCTGAAGACAATTGAGAAACAGCAGATATGAAAAAAAAAAAAAAACACACAAACTCTCTGCCCTTCTCCTCCCATTTGCCAAGGAGGAGATTAGACTCTTAATCACCTGCAAAAACTTGACACACTTATTAGCCCAGACACAGCCCTGAGAGGAATCTACACAAATCTTATTAAAATAACCCTCACGTTCCATTAGTTTCTTCTCCTCTACTTCCCCACAGTTTGCCACCCCTAAATGCTTAAATCCCTTTTCCTTTGTCTTGTTTCTTTTCTCCAAATTCATTAAGTACTATATAAATTTTCTGAGTTAATTTGTTAAGATACTATGTAAGCCCCATATTCTAACCATTTCTTTGAGACACTCCTCACTGAATTTTCTCCACATGTATTCAATCACCACATGCTCATATACTCTATGTTGTTTTTTTCTCATTTATTTGTCTTTTATTAGTGTGATTTCTAGGCCCTAGCTGAAGAATCCAGGAGAGTAGAGGAAAAAGTTTCCCCCCTCCCCTACACCAGTACAAATGTTTACTTAGGTAAAAAAGCTTGAGCACATATTGTCTTCTGTCCAGTGACCAGGAAATATGTCTGATTATGGATGTCAGACATATTGTATAGCAATGAAAAGTACTATCATTTGGTAATGATCACAGAATACTCTTAATGGAAAAATAATAAAATATATTTTAGAATGTTTTAAATATGTATTGGCTAATAGGACAGGTAATCCAACTTTTCTAAGATAAAAAATAAATAAATTGACCTTTCTTGGAGAAAATGACCATCAATTATTATAAGAAGTAGTAACTGCCCTGCTGGTGTGGCAAAAGGTCATGGTACTTGCCCAAGTTGCTGGCTCAATCCCCAGTAGGGGGCGTGCAAGAGGCAGCCAATCAATGATTCTCTCTCATCATGGATGTTTCTCTCTCTCTCCCTCTCCCTTCCTCTCTGAAATCAATAAAAATATATTTTTAAAAAAGAACCAGTAAATGATGAAAGAAGTGATAGTGGTACTCCCTAGTATGTACACATTATCCACAGGACTACTTCTGAGCAGGAAGGTAAAGCAGGCGTTGCTCTGCATGGAGCATGTCAATCCTTGATGTCTTACTCTACTCGGAAAGGAGGGGAGAAAGCTGTCTCAGAGAACCAGGGAACAGGGGTGAGGCTATATCAAAGGCAGGGTGGGGTGAATCGTATTTGAAGAATACAGTAAAAAGCTGTGGAGAGGAAAAATCGCCAGTACAGGTTTTATGAGGTTGTAGTTAGGTTACAGAAAGGAAACCACAAGGGATCTGGCTTCAAGTTTCAAGTGTATGATTATATGAATGATGGTGTCCTGCTGTTCATTTTCACAAGGTTCAGTATGAGAAGAAATGGATTTTTATTGGAGCCAACAGGGACCAAGTTTTCATCTGAGACAGAATGAATTGATAGCAGGTATTAAAACTTGATGTATGTGGCAAGCGACATTGTGTAACTAAGTATGGTGCATGCAGTAGAGAAGTTTAGCAAAAGATAAATTACTTTGGGTTAGTACAAACAAGGAAGGCTTTATATGGGCCATAGAATGTGATCTCAGTTGTACCATAAAAGGTTATCTGAGACTATCATTGAAATAAAGATAATCAGGGAATAAGCGAAAGACAAGAAAATGTTTAGAATCTGTACTAACATTTTTCACATCTTAATAACTCTGAGTGGTTTTTATGTGCCAGGCACTGTTCTAAATGCTTTACATTTATTAACTGATTTAATTCTCACAACGATGCTCTGAGAGCAGTCTAATCCTCATCACTTTGAGGAGGAGAAAACAAGCACAAAGGAGAGAGTCAACGACTAAGCCATTTGGCTTCTAAATCTCGGAAGTGAGATCGGAACAATCTGCTAGTTAGGTTTCGGAGGCCATGACCTTAACCATGACACCCTGTGCTCTCACTTCCTCAAGCACACGTATTCACATCCACAAACCAAATTAGACATGCCAACATCCAGAATTGAAGATTTGCTCCAGGAGGATTTCCAATTTGAGAATGCCTTTGTCATCCAATAAGTATGATTGCTTTATTTTTTTAAATATATTTTTTATTGATTTTTTAGAGAGAGGAAGGGAGAGAGATAGTTAGAAACATCGATGAGAGAGAAACATCGATCAGCTGCCTCCTGCACGCCCCCTACTGGGGATGTGCCCGCAACCCAGGTACATGCCCTTGACCGGAATCGAACCCCGGGACCCTTCATTCCGAAGGCTGACGCTCTATCCACTGAGCCAAACCGGTTTCGGCAAGTATGATTGCTGTAAATGTTGAACCGTATACAGAGGTTTGCATTTTTGTAGGTGTTTTCTGGATCACTTTGTGAAATGTCTTCAGAGATTAAGGAAGCAACTGAACCCAGATTAAAACTATTATCCTTACATCTAAAGCAGTGTGATTATGAAGACAATTAAAAAGTGGCATGAGCATTTGTTCTTTTTCTCCTTTGCCATTTTTCTCCTTTCCGTTTATACATGTATTATTTTGGCTTTCAGTTTACACATATAGTTATTTTGGACAATTTGACCTTTTTCTTGTTTAATTTATTTTTCCAATACGGATTTATAGCTTCAATGGCCATTTACCTTTCAATCTGTCATCCAAATTAAAAATATATATATATTTTAAAAAATATTTTTATTGATTTCAAAGAGGAAGGGAGAGGGAGAGAGAGAGATAGAAACATCAATGATGAGAGAGAATCATTGACTGGTTGCCTCCTATATGGCCGGATCCAGCGTGTAATGAGGCCAAAACCCGGGCATGTGCCCTTGACGGGAATCGAACCCAGGAGGGACCCTTTAATCTGCAGGCCGGCACTCTCTACACTGAGCCAAACCAGCTTGGGCCAAACTAAAAAATCTTCAACATCTCAGTGCCCATTTAACATTTAGTACTTAGGGAAAAAATGATGCTAGAATTAACATTGTAGCTACTGTCGTAAATCTACTGTGATAAATAGATGCCCAGAGGGAGACAGCTTTCTTTGACTACTTTCTACTGGTACACTTTATATTTGACCTCCCTTACAGTAACTCTCTTGACTGAATATCTTAACAAGGTTATCTGCTTTTGCCTTCAAGTACTAAGGTTAGTTTTGCACTGCAAGCCTCATAGAATAGAGCTTTCAAGAAACCATTTGGATCATTATTTCTTTCTTTGTCTCAAATTCACAATTACAAGTTCCACTTAAAAGGACAGTGTTGATCCAAATGTATACACAACAGCCATGGAAACTAGCAGCCTAGTGGTGAATTTGTAGAACAGACAACTTACACAAACACAAGCAATAAAGCATCTGCATGAAGCATCCCAACGTACCCCTCAGTCCACCAAACAAACAAACAAACAAACAACAACCCTTTCTTAATAAGACCTTCCATTTGGAATCATTATCTTTGTCATTCTGGGTAGGGTCATTAAAAAGTAAAACACTCACTTCACTCTTCATCCCAGCTAGATTGCAAAATTCTCTGGTGGAAAATTAGGTAATTTGGAGAATGCATCGACTTGTGCAGATGAAAAGGCACCCTAATGGTCTGAAGAGTTAACATGTTCTAGCACCCTCCTGCTGCAAATTGGCTTCAGGATGCCCTAGTGACCCAAAATAGTCCATGCGTACGTGCATCTTTTAACACCTAGTGTGGGAAAGAGTAATTTAGCCACTGAAGAAAATTTAAATCACAGACTGTTCCGTTGTCTAAATCATCCTCAGGAGGCAAAGGACAATTTTGAGAGCTGCATTAACTCAGTAGAAAACCTTAGGTAGTAATCCTCTAATGGCCTGAAGGAGTTAATGCTCAAGTTTCTGCTAAAATTGAGTTAATTTCTTTAGGCCAAAGAACTTATCAGGAGCCTTTACTGGCAGGTCAAAATGCACAAGGGCAGTCAGTCACAGTGCATGAGGAGGCACCCGATAACAAGCAGACATGTTGAGAAAAATAACAGTTCCCTTCGGTACCATCATCAAGCTGAGGTTCTTAACGTATTGAAAACTTGGTGGCTGAAACATGTTGGTATGCTGAAGACTTTTAAATTCAAACCTAGAATAACTTGATACTGTAGGGAAGAGAACTAGTTTTCCCAGTTTGAAATATGTAAAAATGAAACCAGCAGTTCTGTTGATGCTACAGCTTATTAAAGATGCAAATTAAAAATATCAAGAAGCGTGGAGATTTGCTTAACCTTTTACCAAGTGTAAATCTTTAATCTGATCTTAATATGAACTTTGCTGATTTACTTTAAGTTGAATAACACACTAAACTGGTGAGGTGTTAACAGTACCTTTAGTGGTCAAGTATTACATTTTAGAATTGGTAGAAAAAGGTTAATTTGAAATCCAGTCAGGAAATCATATTATATCGCACAATATATATCTGCTTTAGTGAAGACCTGACAAACTGCAAATGCCTCAGAGGAAAAATTCCACTGAATTAAAAGCAAAAGATTAATGTACTTGGAAATGAATTTGCATTCAACTGTAAAACAATACCATTATGCCATTTTCACTTTCTATATTTTAAAAATGTAACCAGTCATTTCTGAGGCTCCTGTTACTAAATTAGAAGATTATATAATGCAGAATGGAATTGAGGACATGGGTTAAAACAGAAATTCAGGAGAAAGTTTTATTTATAAACACTAACTCTCACTTAGTATTTTATTGTTGGGTTACTTTGGAAGTTTTTTTTTTTTCCATTTTATGATAAGCTTAAATTAACCATGTTACATTAAAAATTTAAATTATACCATGCCGGAATACAGCCATGCTATAGCCTTTAGAAGATGATTTAATTTAGCAATTTCAGAAGGAGCATTAATAAAAACAATATTATATCCCAATGACAAGCAAATAAGGCAGTCCCTCATGCTTATGCAGAGCATTTCTTTTATCTTTTCCAAAAATTAGACTCACATGTTATAATTGCTTGAAGTTGCCAGCAGTATCAGGAAGAATAGTTTAAAATCACTTTATCACATGCCAATCACAGTCTATAGCTGACAATGTAAAGTAGTCACTATAAAAATAAGGGATGATGATTAATTACCTTAGAGAATACCTGCTAGAATTGCCAGTCACTGGAACCAGATTTCCTACTGAAACATACTTGGCCATAATTTACAGACGTGCTTTATCACTTCACTTAGTCCAAGACAATTTTTATGATCTGAAATAAGTGCAATATTTCTGAAGTAAGTCTTTATTGTGCTGAGTAAACAGATAAGTGAAACGTTGTGTTAATGAACATCTGGTGTTATCAAATGTTAATCTTACCCATATCTTACACTATCTCATTGATGGGTGGTCCGGGAGGTTTAATGTCATTGTCAAGTCTGACTTCCATCTCAAAACTCTAATTTGATACCTCTTCCCAACCCCCATTACTTTTTAATTTTTGTTTGATTGTTTTGTTTTGTTTTTGGCATTCAGAGAGAATTCGGTCCTTCTAGTGAGATCATAATATACTCATTGGGTGAATGTATTCATGTTCCAGGATAATCTCTGGAATATGGAAGATTAATTTCCTGAAGTTAACGCTTGAAATTTAAATAGGCTTTATATTCTGATAATTAAGTCATTATTTACTTATAATATCAGATAAAATACTTCATATTTTGCTGACATTGGGCTTAACTGAACTCTGGTTTCCAATTCCTAATGCATTCAATTTGTGAACATTTTATTCCTATAGATTTGCACAGTTGTTTTTAATAAAGAATTCTGGTAACAACAAAATGATACTCTCTGAAATCTCTATGAAGAACAATGAACAAAGTTTTGTAGAAAAAGCTTTTTTATCTGGAAATTATTTAACTCCTATTAATGGAAATAAATTCAGACTATGTTTTAAATGGCTTTCTTCCTTCCCTATCCTCATCCATTTTCACATAACACCCATAAAAATTATTTTGTAATGCACAAATCAGTTCACTCCACCAATGAAAACTCTTTAAAAAGCACCTCTGATTCAATTATAACGAACTACAAAATTCTTAACATAGATTCAGTGCTCTAGAATGATCTTTCCCATGCCTACCTTTGATATTTGATTTTTAGTACTATCTCCCCTAACTGAATAAAAGCCATATAGGTTTTTAATGTGTACAAAATGCCAGGCCTTATAGGATATTTAGATTTGCTTTTTATTTTCTTTACTTGATTGCTGAATTCTCTTCCAATATCCATCCATGCTTGACCTATGTAATTAATAGGTCTCCCTTCATTCTCTAATATCCCGACCCATGGCCATCATCATCACCACTAAAATCCTTCTATTATATTCTACCACAAAACTTTGTCTATGGTAGGTCAAAAAAATTCATCACACATAGAAGTGTATGCAAAATTTATATTTATTTAGGTCTTTGCAATGTGTATCATGTTTTTATAGATTTATCACCAAATTAATATAATGAGAGTAGAGAATCGAAATGTGATAGGAAAAAGACATGTATAAAAACTTAAGATCACTCACATAAGAAGAAAAAGGCAATCTGAATAGCTTTCTGTCTATTAAAAATTAAATCAATTATTAATACTTTTTTAAAAATAGAAAACACCAGGCATAGATGACTTCACTAGTGAAATCTATCAAACATTTAAGGAAGAAATTAGACCATTTCCTTACAGTCTTTTTCAGAAGATAGAAACAGAGGGACTATTTCCTAACTCATTCTATGAGATCAACATCACCCTAATACCAAACCTTGATAAAGACAGTACAAGAAAAGAAAACTAGCCCTAACCGGTTTGGCTCAGTGGATCGAGAGTCAGCCTGCGGACTGAAGGGTCCCAGGTTTGATTCCCATCAAGGACATATACCTTGGTTGTGGGCACATCCCCAGTAGGGTGTGTGTAGGAGGTAACTGATCGATGTTTCTCTCTCATCAATATTTTTATCTCTCTCCCTTCCTCTCTGTAAAAAATCAATAAAATATACTTTAAAAAGAAAAGAAAACTACAAAGCAATGTCTCTCATAAATGTAGATACAAAAATCTTCAACAAAATTTTAGCAAATCAAGTCCAATAATCTGTAAAAATAATGAAATATGACAAGTAAGTGGGGTTTATTCCAGGTATGCAAGGTTGGTTCAATATTTGAAAATAAATTAATGTAACTCATTATATCAACTGACTAAAGAAGAAAAATCACATATCAGTAACTTCAAAAAAAAGTTTTAAAAAGTCTAATACACAATGATAAAAACTCTTAGTAAACGAGGAATAGAAGGAAACTTTCTCAACTTGATAATATCTACGAAGTACCTACAGCTAACATCTCAGTTAATCCCAAGAAATTCTGAGATTCCATTAAACTTTATTTATAATTGCCAAATTTAGATGGATCTGAAATGTCCTTTAGTAGGTGAATGGAAAAACAAACGATGGTATATCCGTACAATCAAATATTATTCAGCACTAAAAAGAAATGAGCTATTAAGCTATATAAAGACAAGGAAGAAGTTCCAATACACATTACTAAGTGAAATAAACTAATCTGAAAAAACTGTAGAATGTCATATAGTTGGATGCACAGTGTGTGAGTCCAACTATATGCATTCTGAAAAAGGCAAGATTAGTGGTTGCTAGGGGTTAAGGAGGAGAGAGAGATGAATAGAAGGAACACAGAGGATTTTGAGGGCAGTTAGACTACTATGTATGAGACTATAATGGTGGATAATTGTCATTCTACATTTGTCCAAACCTATAGACTATACACTAAGAGTGAACCCTAATATAAGCTATGGGCTTTGAATGATAGTGATCATTGTATCAATATACGTTGATCATGTATCAATATAGGTTCATCAATTGTAACAAATGCACCACTGTGTGAGATGTTAGATGTCAAACGTGGCGGAGACTGCATATGCTAGGGCAGGGGTATATGGGAAATCTGTATCTTCTGGTCAATTTTGCTGATAACCTGAAACTCTCTAAAAATAAAATGTATTAATTTAAAAAAATTGGCCATAGGTGGTCTTATTTTAAGAACAACAAAAACAAAAGTTTTATTTAAAGAGAGAAGCATAGGAGTATGTTAGCAGAATTCTACCCCATTTGCAATATATATAAATACAAAATAATGGTAGAGATCAATACCAGAATTCAATTACTAAAGCAGATACTAAAATCAGGGCAGTTTAAATGGGCATAAACATGATTAAGTTAGATATACCTATAAAATTATGGAAATATAATTAGGTAGTTTATCTTGCATCAATCTTTTTATTCTTAAAAATAGTTCTTAACCTTCCTAGCCTAATAGGTAAAATAACTAAATAATCTCCAAGCACCCCTCAAGCCTACCCCAAATTTATAAAATCTTAAACAAATGTTCCTTAAAACCAACTAAGTTCCCAAGGTTATGAAACATAATAGAAATATATGACTAAAAGTTAAGATAATAGGGGAAGATTGGTCTCAGAATAAAGGATCTAGTGAAAATAAGATATACGAAGGCTATGTTGAAAGAAAAAGTATGAGAAAGAAAAAGGCTTGGAAAAAAAGATGAAAATAATGCCCTTAAAACAATCAGAAACAGAAACATAGGTTGAGACAAGGCACAAAGAGAAAAGGGAAAGAAGAAAAATTAAAGAACAGTTCTGTTAAAGGTCAATTTAACCTTCACACCAAAGTTTAACTCAATTTCCTGGATACATTTTGAGGTTAGTAATGTCTTATTAACTTAGTTTTCTCTGACTGCAGCTAGAATCTAAATGTGATTCTTATGAGTGCTGAGCACAGAAAGGTGTGTGTCTGGCTCACAGGTATTTGAAGATTTACGGTCACATTCAGCAAGCAATTGCCACAGCAATCTCATCAGATTTAGAGGACAAGGGCACACCTAAATAAAGTCTAGAGTGTCTGGTGCATTAGAATCTTTGATATGCCATGAGAAAGCCTTTAATTTGTAACACTTCCCCCTTCATTCACAGCACAGCAGGATAGAAATTTCTAGGATAGCAACTATGATTTATAAAAAGGAATCTTAGCTTGGAAATTTCAAGTCCAAGTCACAAGTTAGCTTCTCATTAGCCATGCAAATTTAAAAAAACATTTTAGTGTGGTAAGAATAATTAACATGAGATCTACCCTCTTAATAAATTTTTAAGTGTACAACGCATGGTTGACAATAGGCACAATGTTGTATAGCATGTCTCTAGAGTTTACTCATGCCGTTTGACTGAAACTCTATTCCCATTGATGACTAACTCTGCATATCCTTCTCCCTCCAGTCACTCCACTCTGATTCTACAAATTCTAGACACCTCAAATAAGTGGAGTCATGCAGTATTTATTTTTCTGTGCCTGGCTTATTTCATTTAGCATAATATTCTTAAGGTTAATTCTTATGAATTAACGTTAACCAGTCATCTGAGAAGATGGGGACTTTTGTTGCAAAGCCAATCTTAGCATCTCAGTTGATTTAAATTCGTTTGAATAAATATCCAGATGCAAAATGCCTAGGTCAGGTTATATAGTAGTTCAAGTTTAAATTTTCTGAGGAACCTTCATACTGTTTTCTATAGTGGCTGCACCATTTTGCATTCCCAATAAGTGTGTAAAGATTTCAATTTCTCTACATCCTTGTTGTCCATATATCTATATATCTATATATCTACTAGAGGCCTAGTGCATGAATTGATGTACAGGTGGGGTCTAGCCCAGGGTTGCACCTGCTGGGGAGAGGGGCCACTGGAGGTTGGCCAGCTGGCCCCACCCCCCATTGGAGTGGGGGGTCAGTTGGGGGCAATGCCAGCCAAGGGGAGGGACTGAGGGCCAATGGGGTAGAGAGGCCAATCAGGGGCCAGGCCAGCTGGGGGAAGGGGCCATGGGAGGTTGGCTGGCCGGTCTCACCCCTGACTGGTGTATGGGGGGGGCGGGTCGATCGGGGGCAGGGCTTGCCAGAGGGAGGGGCCACAGGAAGTTGGCCAGCTGGCCCCACCCCCTATTGGGATGGGGGGCGATCAGGAGTGGGGCTGGCTGGGGGACAGGGACATGGGAGGTTGGCTGGCTGTCCCACCCTTGATCGGAGTAGGGGAGACCAACTGGGGGCTGGGCTGGCTGGGGGTAGGGGCTGTGGGAGGTTGGCCAGTCAGCTTGCCCCTGATCTAGCTGGTTTGCAAGCTGCAGTGGGCATCATAGCAACTGGTCATTCTGTCATTCCAGTCATTACAGCATTCTGGTCACTGACTTTTTACATCTATACTAATAAAAAGGATAATATGCTAATTAGAGTAGATGTCTTCTGGATGTCCTTCCAGACAAAGCTGCAGCAGCTGAAAAGGGCCCAGGCTCAGGCTGGCAGTGGCAGCAGCAATGGGGTAATAGTGGCAGTGTCTTCCCCTGATCCACCAGGTTGCCTCCTACAGAGGGAGGCCAGACTGCAGCTTAGGCCAGGGGCCAAGGCAGAGGTGGTTAGGGGAAATCAGGCAGGCAGGGGAGCAAGTTAGGGTGATCAGGCTGGCAGGGGGGCAAGTTAGGGGCAATCAGGCCAGCAGGGGGGCAAGGTAGGGGCAATCAGGCAGAGGGATTAGGGGCAATCAGACAGGCAGGCAGAGGGGTTGGGGTGCTCAGGCAGGCAGGCAGGCAGGCAAGCGGTTAGGAGCCAGCAGTCCCGGATTGCGAGAGGGATGTCCAAGGGGTCCTAGATTAGAGAGGGTGCAGGCCAGGCTGAGGGACTTCTCTCCCCACCTCCCCCCCACCCCCATGCATGAATTTCATGCACCTGGCCTCTAGTGTGTATATATATATCATGCTGACAGGTGTGAGGTGATATTTCATTATCTCCTTCATGACTAGTGCTATTAAGCATTTTTTCTTGTATGTGTTGGCTATTTGCAAGTCTTGTTTGGAGAAATATCTACTCAAGTCTTTAACCTTTTTATGAGGAAAAAAACAAACAGTTACTCTAACATGAAGCTATAACAATTATAAATATTAGGGACTTACTGCTGGAGCACCTAAATATATAAAGCAAACATGGAGAGCACTGAAGGAAGAAATAGACAGCAATACAATAATAGTAGGAGACTTCAGTACCCCACTTTATTTTTCTTTGTACTTTTTTCTTTTTTTATTGTTTAAAGTATTACAAATGGTAGTACATATGTCTCCTTTTTTTTTCATATCCCACTTTAAATAGTGGATAGGACATCCAGATAAAATATCAGTAATGAAAGAGAGGACCTGATCAACACTATAAACCAAATGGACCTTCCAAACCTATACAGAACCTTTTATCAAAGAGTAGCAGAATATAATCTCAAGCATACAGGGATCTTTCTCCAGGATAGGTTACACATTAGGTCACAAAACAAGCCTTAACAAATTTGAAGAGGATGAAATCATATCAAATATCTTCTATAATAATAAAAGCATAATATGTTAATTAGACTGGACATCCTTCCAAATGAAGCCGGGGCTTCGAGGGAAGCCTGGGTCCCTGGGTCTGCCAGCGGCCAGAGGGAGGCCTGTGTCCCAGGTGTTGGTGGCCAGAGGGAAGCCGGGGTCCTAGGTGTCCGAGGGAAGCTGGTGCCAGAAGCCAGGGGAAGGAAGACCTACTTTTGCATGAATTTCGTGCATCAGGCCTCTAGTTTCTAATAATAATGGAATGAACTAGAAATCAATAGTAAAAGGAAAATTACAGAATTCATAAATATGTGGAAATTAGGACATGCATCTTTTTCTGACTCACCTGGCTCCCACAGCCTCTTTATCTGTGGGAAGCAGTTATATCTTATAAGATTATATAAGAATTTAGAAAGGATAATGAGTACTTTACTCTTCAAAGTAGGTTTACTTCATTGGTCATTTCAGTTTTTCAGGAGCTAGTCGCTATGTGAATTTCACTCAGTACTAAAAATATCCTGCCCAGGAAAAAAAAAAAAAAGAATATTAATTAAGTTTTTTGTCCCTCTTGGGCACTTGTAATGCACTTCACATGGATTAGCACATTTCTTTCTCACAAAAATCCAATTATATCTGTTCTACAGCTCTCACCAGTTTACCAGAGAGGGTAAATGGGGATTTTATAAATGAGGACATGAGGCACAGGTGGTTTATGCAATTATATGCCCAAGGTAACAATAGTAATAGTAAGGATGTCATCAGGATTTCACTGAGGCCATCCAACTCCATTGATTCTTTACTTGTCTACAATTTCACACTTTATTTCTATATATTCCCGGGGGTGGGAAGTATTATATTTCTTCTTTCATAACGTTTTTCAGTCATTCTCTTAATTCTTGTCTCTTAAAATGTAGAGACTTATGCTAAAATAAATATTCCAGAGATAAAATCCTGCCTTCTATGGTTAAATCAGTTTAGGATATTCAATGAGTTATGTGAATGAAATTGGAGCTACTGAGATGAGGCTAACACCTGGGTCACTTGTTCCAGAATACATACAGGTTATGAGAATTACCTAATTTGAGTCCTTTCTTGGTAGCCTCATTTTCATATGAGGACATTCCTTTAGTAATGATTTATGCAGTCTCCTCTGTGATTGTGCCAGAAACTTTTAAGTTCACTAATATCTAAGTCAAACAATTTTAACTTTTTTTAAGCTGAAATCTACATTCCTTGACAGCAAATAAATTCTAAGGACAGCTTAGAGCAAGGTAGTAGCCATGTATGTCTACATATGAATGAATTTCTTCAAACCCTCTGCTGCTAGCAAGTTTTGAAGATGGGCTAAGTAGAATAACCTTGGGTGACAGGCACTGAGGGAGACAGGTGAACAGGTATCACCAATGTGATAAATTCTATGACAAGAGTCTGGTGACAGCGACAATAGACAGTCCCTCATTCCAGTTTTACTGGTGGCCTGCTTGCCCTCTCTGCTTTCTTATCCTCACCAGGAGATGACAGGTTCAATGGAAACGGAAGTGTTTCAGAAAAATTCTAAAATAAACCTCAAATAGTTACACTTGTTTAGAGAATTCAAGTGATTTAAGTAAAATGTGACAATGGATGAAAACCCGACTGTTGAAAGTGGTATCAATTCCCCTACAAGAGCTATTGAAAGAGACTACTTTTATCTCAGGAAGCAACGTTCTCAAATGTAATTCCTTAAATCAGGGTTGTCAAATCCTGGCCTACCCTTTCAATTCCAAAGGCAAGACAATATGATACAGATATAACCAAACTAAGTTTCAAGATGAATCCCTTCAGGTTCACAAATCATTGATTTTTGGTAGTTTCTTATATTTATGTAAATATATTAGTGAACAGTTCAATTTTGTTCTATTTCCTTAGGCTGCTTGAAAAATTTTTTCTATTTAATCTGTATTTCATATTTTAGCCCATAATTTGAAGCTACTTTCTGGTCAGACTGCAAATCTATTGGGTAATTTTCATCATTCGCCGAATCTGAACATATTATCATATGTTTCTTCTTATATTACCTCAACCAGACATTCAGGAAAACTATCTCAAAATTGCTGATTCCAAAAAGCTATGCAATTTGCAACAAAGGCTTGGTCAACTTGATAACTTCTGAAAAGTGAAATGAGCACTGACATAATGGTGGCAAGATGAAAACTAATGGAACACCTCATTAGTGTGCCATTCCTTCCATAATAACATTAACCCTCGTTATGCACAATATATTTATATTCACTATAAATTGTTGATGTTGATATCATCTTCTTATCCGGTGTTGTCAGCTGCTTTAACACTTTGTTGGGCTGATGGTCTAACACATGGAGACATAACTCTGTGACAGGTGCCTATGGACTTCTGTGCTGACCCATACGTGATCTTAGCAGCTGCTGAATGCCCACGCATAACGAAGGTAAATTGGGACAGTTTAACTGACACAATTCCTTAAAATTGGTCTAAAAGGAAACTCTGTGTGTAATACCCATAAATAGTATTTGCTCTCAAAAAAGAAAAATTAGATACCGACATATCCATTCAAGTGAGAAATACTATTTGGTTTCCGACCATGAGTCAAGCAATGTGCCAAGCACTAGGGACAATAGACAGGTGTAGTCTCACAGAAGGAAATATACATTAAATAAAAATCAAATAAAATGTATATCTTGGTATTCTCCTATTTTTGTTTCCACATTTCTCTCATGCGCTGTATGCTTTTTAAGCAACACTATCTCCAACACAACTCTGCTCTTTTTTGCTAAGGTAATGACAGCCCTTTGTTTCTTCTAAATTGTGCTTTAAGTGTTTATAATAAAATGCAAAGCATATGTACTTTTTAAAATTTTAACACTGACAAGCTACTGAAAAGAAGCTCTATGTTCTTTCTTAACTGCCTTTCTATTCTGGAATCTTGTGTTATATCAATATAAATTCATTCAATTTTTAAATCAAAAACTTAAGATATAACCTACATGTAATAAACATACATTACTTAAAAATAAAAGCTAATGAATATTGCCAAATATACATCGCCACCACAATCAAAATATAGAATATTTGCATCAACCCAAAATGTTTTCTCAAGTTCCTTTATAGGAAGTCCTCACACCACCAGCCCCCTGGTAGCCACTGATCTGTTTTTGTCACTGCAGATTGGTTTTGCCTTTCCTATTATTACATGCAAATTATTACATACTATTCCTAGTATTACATACAAATGGAACCATCCAGGGAGTACTTCTTTGTGATTGGTATTTTTACTCAGTATAATTTTGAGAGGCAGCCATGTTATGCATATGCATCAGTAGTTCATTCCTAGTTATTTGGGGGCAGTCAACCAGTTTGGATTTAATGCAATCTGTTTATCCCTTTACTTTGATGTACATTTGGAATGTTTCCAATTTCTGGCTATTATAAACAAAAAATTTTGCACAAATCTCTGTCAGGACATATTTTTTGTGTTTCCTTGGGTAAATAATTAAGAGTGGAATTGATGGATAGTTTATTAAGTGTATGTTTATAAGACACTAGAGGCCCACTGCAAGAATTCTTGCATGAGTAGGGTCCCTTGGCCTGGCCAGCAATCAGGGCTGATAGGGAGGGCCAGCCCCAGAGGGGAGGGGCTGCAGGAGGTTCACCAGCCAGGGGGAGGGACCGTGGGAGGTTGGCTGGCTGTGGGAGGTTGGCTGTGGGAGCGCACTGACCACCAGGGGGCAGCTCCTGAGATGAGCGCCATACCCTGGTGGTCAGTGTGCATCATAGCAACCGGTTGACTGGTCGTTTGGTCATTTGGTCCTTTGAACTGCCAGGCTATTTTCTAAAGTGAATGTTCTCTGTATTCCCACCATCAACTAATAAAAATGTCAATACTAGATGTTTTCAGTATTTTAATTTTAAAAGGTCTAGTGGATGTATAAACCTTTTCTGATGGTGGTTTTAATGTGCATTTTACTAATTTCTAATAATATTTTGAATATATTTTTAGTTACTTTGGGGCCATCCATATAACTTACTTTGGAAAGTATTTCCTCAACTATTTCTGCCTATTTTTAATAGACGTGGTCATCTTTATTTCTACTGGGAAACAGATCAATTTATTATCTATCTATCATCTGTCTATCTATCTATCTAGGCCCTAGTGGAGAAGAGAGTTCATAAGAGCCTAAGTAGAGTTTGATCAAGGAGAGAATCTTGGTCAGTTCCCTGTGCACCCTTACCCGTTGGGAAATGTGAAGAAGGCTAGGTGAACTCAACACACATGGTGGGTCGCATCATAGGAGAAGGAGTATGAGTCTTTACAATGGAAGTCAGGGAGCTTGCATCTTCATAATGGAAGTTAGTGTGTCTATCCTTTTCTCTAGAGGGAGATACTATGATATAACAGATAGAAAGTAAACCTGCTTTTGGCTGCAGAGGTAAATACTATTTTCCAAGGCATTTTATTGAAACTTGTTTCTTGTATATTATCACTTATTTTCTCCTGACATTTTATTTCATTTTTCATTAAGATGTTTTTTAAAACCAAACCATATTACTGGAACTAGTACCGTAAGTAGTAATAAATTACTTAACTCCAAATCTTGGACACTTCTGAGTTCTGAGCATAGTAAGTTACTACTATTTGACTACTCCTCAAAAGGAAACTAAAAAAGTAACAAGAAAGAAGGTTCCCAGAAACTAATTAAGGAAAAAAGGCCAAGAGCTCCCGAAGACGGTGTAAGGCTGTTTGTATTATGTATGCCTTATGTATTATGTATGTCTTACATTTTGTACCTATATGTATTATGTATGTTACCTACATGGATTATGCATGTCTGATACGTGTTTTTACCTGCATGTATTATGTGCCTCTGTTTATGTGTTGTATATGTTATGTATGCATTGTGAATAACTTGTATATATGTATATATATATATATATATAATGCCATAATATATATTATGCCCCATATGTATTGCATATGTCTTATGTATTATGTATGTCTTGTATATGTATGTATTATGTACCTGTGGGTATTATATACCTCTAGGTATTATGTACTTGCATAGGTTTTGGAGGCAGATGACTGCAGTTTTGCACAGAAAGCAACCAGTCGTTCAAAGAATGGAAATGTTGAAATGAGGCTTGTTGAATTTCATTGCCTTATGTTGCCTTCAGAAAACCATGGTGTGCACCCTCATTGCTGAAATCAAGAGCAATAGTCCTTATTGCCAGCTAACAAAATATAATTTCAGGCAGCCCTGCGTGGGGATCTGTGTGACTGTCTAGCTGCCTTTGAATTTTCATCTGCACTGTTCTCACTCTAATCTCTAAGGGTTTTTAGATTATAAATGAAACTGCTTTTTCTAAGATTTAAAGGTAAAAACGTAGCCTGAGGAGTAGCAACAAAAAGTTCTGTTTCATGTATTTAATCTCTATGCCTCTCTGCTTTCCATGTCTTTAAATTCACCAGGACAGACGTAGACTGGAGGCTGGGCTTCAAAATACATCCCAGATGATTTCAGCAAGGACAATATGAGCTCACACCAAAATGACTAGACACCAGAAAGAAAACCCTCCAAAGAAAAATAACAAATTGTATAATGCATTCTAGCTGAAGCAGAAAAATTAGAATACATCAGAATTAAAATAAGTACAATCAATGCACTTAAGCAAAAAAGAAAATATTAGCAAAATAAAATAAGAATGGAAAATATAAAAGAGGACCAAGTATAAATGCTCTGTTTAAATTGCACAGTATTTGAAATTTGATATATTTTACTGGTTTAAATGGACATTTAACTAAAACCATTTTAAGAAAAAGAAAACATAAGACAATATTACCTAAGCTCCAATGTTACTAATATTCTATATAAGTCACACTCACAGTTTGTCATCAACTTTCATATATAGAATAAATGAGAGAGAGAGAATAAGAATAAAAGGAGAAGGAGGAGGAAGAGGAGGAGGAGGAGGAAGAGGAGGAGGAGGAGGAAGAGGAGGAGGAGGAGGAAGAGGAGGGGGAGGAGGAGAAAAGTGTGGGCTGGGTACAGCTGAAAAATGAATGAGTGTGATTAAGAAACTTTTAAAAATAATAGCATAAAAAGGTAAAGTTAATAAGTTATGAAAAATGTAGAAAAAATATTGAGCCCCGGCCACCATTGCTAAGTAGTTAGAGCATCACCCCGAGCACTGAAGGGTCTCGGGTTTGATTCCTGGTCAAGGGCATGTACCTGGGTTGCAGGCTTAATTCCCGCTCTGGTCAAGGTGGATACAGGAGGCAACTAACCAATGTGTCACTCTCACATCAATGTTTCTCTCTCTCTCCCTCCTCCCTCCCTCCCTTCCATTCTTTGAAAGAATCAAAGGAAAAAATATCCTCTGGTGAGGATTTAAAAAAATATATTGAGAAGAGATGTACTTATGTCCAGATAATCCAACAAGAGAAAATGATTTTTTTAATGAGATAAGATCTTTGAAATAGTAATGAACACAATCTTCCAAGAATAAGAGAAAGATAAAGTATTTCAAATTAAAATGATTGTAATATCAAAGAAAAATAAATAGATTATTTTTAAAGAACAAAATCATTTTCCTTAAACATATTAATAGCATCTATATAAATAATAAGAGATAAATTAATATTTATAAATCACCGAAAGTAAGAAGTGTGACCATAGAAGTTTCATTTGTTTATAATAGCACAAAATATAATCATGCATACCTGTCCTCAAAAAGGTTTTTAGGCAAAAATTGGCCCTGATACATTAAAACATTAAATAAAATAAATTGAGATTCTTCTAGAGATATGAAAAGCAAGGATGAGTGATATCTAATTAAATTTTATTCCTGCCTAAAATGCATAATAAAAATAGCTAAAATAAAAAATATAGAAAGAATTCATAAATATCTATAAATATAAAAGACTAAGCAGCTAACTGACCAGCCGACTGGCCAACCGTGTGGTAGCTATGATGCGCAAAGACCACCAGGGAGTAGACACTCAACGCAGGCGATGCCGAGCTGTAGTGACTTGGCAGCTGTGATTCTCAGGTGACACACCCAGAAACAGATAGGAGGGAGACTGATTCTGGGGTGCATCACCTGAGAACCACCCTCTCACAATCGAGGACCCCTAGGAGGATGCCGGAGAGCAAGTTTCAGCCCGATCCCCACAGGCCAGGCCGAGGGACTCCACCCGTGCACCTGGCCTCTAGTAAATAACAAAACAGAACGATATAGACAATATGTATTAAATGGGGGAGAGAGAGACCAAAGCAACATAAAATAATTCTAATATTTCTCTTCGCCTTTTTCCACTTTTTATTATGTAACTAGAGGCCCAGTGCACAAAATTTGTTCATGGGGGAGTGTGTGTCCCTCAGCCCAGCCTGCACCCTCTCCAAACTGGGACCCCTTGAGGGACGTCTGACTGCCTGTTTAGGCCCAATCCTGGTGGGATCAGGCCTAAATGGACAGCCAGACACCCCTCTCACAATCTAGGACTGCTGGCTCCCTACGGCTCACCTGCCTGCCAGCCTGATTGCCCCTAACTGTCCTCCCCTGCAGGCCTGGTCGCCCCAACTGATCTCCTCTGCTGGCATGGTCACCCCTAACTGCCTTCCTTGCCAGCCTGGTCACCCCAAACTGCCCTCCCCTGCAGGCCTGGTCTCCCTAACTGCCCTCCCCTGATGGCCTGGTCACCCCAAACTGCCCTCCCCTGCTGGCACAGTCACCCCTAACTGCTCTCCCTTGCCAGTCTGGTCACCCCTAACTGCCCTCCCCTACCAGGCTTGTTGCTCCCAACTGCCCTCCCCTGCAGGCCTGTTCTCCCGCCAACTGTCCTCCCCTGCAGGCCTGATTCCCCCTCAACTATCCTCCTCTGCAGGCCTGGTCACCCCTAAAAGCCCTCCCCTGCAGGCCTGATTGGCTCCAACTGCCCTCCCTTGCAGGCCTGGTTCCTCCAACTGCCCTCCCCTGCTGGCCTGATTACCCACAACTGCCCTCCCCTGCTGGCCATCTTGTGTGTTGGAATGATGGTCAATTTGCATATTACCTCTTCATTTTTTAGTTTTTGTGTTGTTTTATATTTCCCTTACTGGAAAGTATTATTTGATACAGAACTATTATATACAGAACTGATTTTTTTATTTTCCTACTGGTTTCTACTGGAGGGAAAAAGACTTGAAATTTATATAATCCTATGTACCAATGTCACTCCAATAAATTAAATTAAAAAAGAAAAAGAAACCTGTTGCTCTTTTTACTAGTACTCTTCCTTCCATGGATAAGCCAACAAGCAGAATTCTGGGAATTTGTTTTTGTAACTATTCTCTTTCCTACAACCATTCTCTAACTGTATGCCATTTTCACAAATACCTGGACAAATGGTCAACTGCCCACAGATTTGTTTGTTTAATCTATGGAGAAGAGCCCAAATTGGATTCAGAAGACCTCCTACCAATTGTTCATCTAATTCTCAATTGCCTATTTAGGTAGAATTTTATATTTCTTTGACCTTAGATATATTTATCTGAAAAATAGCAGTAAGATAACTTTTAGATCACCTTCCAGAGTTCTTGTGATTCTAATTTTACTTTATAAACTGAAAAGACAGATGAAGAGAAGGTACTAATTAAACAAAGGTGCTTAATATTATCAGTTCCAACATCCCAGCATTAATTAATGACAATTTATTTTATATATTGAACTAGAGGCCCGGTGCACAAATGCATGCACCAGTGGGGTCCCTCAGCCTGGCCTGACTCTCTGACATCCCCACAGGGGTCCTGGAATGTGAGAGGGTGCAGGGAAGGCCCAGGGACCCCATCGGTGCATGATTGGGGCCGGGGAGGGGCATGGGAGGTTGGCCAGCCAGGGAGGGACCACAGGAGGGCTCCAGGGCATGTCCGGCCCATCTCACTCAGTCTCAATTGGCCAGACCCCAGTAGCAAGCTAACCTACTGGTTGACTGTCTGACCGTTGGTAGTCAGTGCACATCATAGAGAGTGGTTGAGAAGCCTTAGCATATCATTAGCATATTACGCTTTGATTGGTTGAATGGCTGACCAGACAACTGGACACTTGGCATATGAGGATTTTATTATATAAGATGTATCTTCCTAAGTGACTAAATACTAATTATTTAATAACTTTTTTTATAAATTCCAAATATGTCATTCATTGACTTAGCCAGTCCTCAAGGAACCTTAGATCAGCTTTAGATTATTTAAGAAACAATCGCTATTTAAATATAGGTCTATGCTTTATTATATAGGATGTATCTTCCTAAGTGACTAAATATTAATTATTTAATAACTTTATTTATAATGGTTTAAATATAAGCCATTGGGATATTTTTCTTCTTTTTCTTCTACGTCCCCTTGTAAATTTTATTTAGTGATTTGGAACTATATTATAGTATTTATTCTTAGTACATATTTACTATTTTCTTATCTCCATTGGCATCTCTCTCTTGCAGAATATCCTGACACCCTTACAGGATAGTGGCCAAGTTCCATGTGAGCATAAGCAGGGGTATCAGAACTTTGAAGGTCTAGGAATGGAATTTTCACAGCTTCACTTCACAATCTGTTGGTCAAAGCAAGTTGTAAGGCCATTCCAGATTCAAGGCAGGGGGAATATTCAAGGCTATTTCTTGATGGAAAGAGCAACAATTAGGTTTAAGGAGAGAAGGAATTGATGTTGACTATCTTTGGAGACATCTCCCGTGGCATCTAATAAATTATGGATACACATATGTGATATCTATCCCATCTAATAAAAGAGTAATATGCAAATTAACCACTACTCTGCTACACCCACAAGCCACGCCCACCAGCCAATCAGGAGCCAGTATGCAAATTAACCCAACCAAATGGCTGCGGCCACGGAGGCTTGGGTTGCCCCCAGCAATGGAGGAAGCCAAGCTTTCCACACACCCTGGCCAGCCCAGGCCCCTGCTCAAGGCTACAAAGTTTCAATTATAGAAGATAAATAAATCCCAGATACCGGGGCCTAAGCTTGGGTTTCTGGGGGGCGTAGCCAGCCTACAAATCACCACAGATCCCTCACCCAAGCCACCTGACACCCCAAGGGAACCTCCACCCTGATCCAGGACATTCTTCAGGGCAAATGAGCTGCCCCCCACCCATGCACCAGGCCTCTATCTTATCTAATAAAATAGTAATATGCAAATTGACCATCACTCCAACACACAAGATAGCTGCCCACATGTGGTCAAAGACAGCTGCCCCCATGTGGACACAAGATGGCCACCACAAGATGGCCAGCAGGGGAGGGTAGTTGGGAGGGATCAGGCCAGCAAGGGAGGGCAGTAGGGAGAGACCAGGCTTGTAAGGGTGGGCAGTTGTGGGTGATCAAGCCTGCAGGGGAGGGCAGTTAGGAGTGACCAGGCCGGCAGAGGAGAGAAGTTGGGGGGAACGGGCCTGCAGGAGAGGGCAGTTGGGGGTGACCAGGTCTGCAGGGGAGGGCAATTAGGGCCAATCAGGCTGGCAGGGGAGCAGTTAGGTATCAATCAGGCTGGCAGGAGAGTGTTTAGGGGGTGATCAGGCTGGCAGGCAGAAGCGGTTAGGGGCAATCAGTAAAGCAGGCAGGAGAGCAGTTGGGAGACAGCAGTCCTGGATTATGAGAGGTATTTAGGCCCATGATCGGGCCTAAATGGGCAGTCGGACATCCCTCGAGGGGTCCCAGATTGGAGAGGGTGCAGGCTGGGCTGAGGGACACACCCCCTCATGCACGAATTTCATGCACCAGGCCTCTAGTATATATAAAAGGCTAATATGCTGTGCCTAGCCAACCATCCGAACAGTTTCTATGACATGTACTGATGACCACGGGCAGACACTCAATGCAGGGGCTGCCATGACATGCACTGGCCATTTATGGAGAAATGGCAGCACAGACCTGGCACCAACAAAGCAAAACTCAGATTCCCCCAAGTGGGACCCAGGCTGTGCCACCACCCCAGAGCCACAGCCCACCAAATTGCAGCCAACACTGCCAAGGCGCAAAACGTGGCCCACAGCTCAGCCCAGAAATGGTGTCTGTGGGCACCACGTAATGACGTCATGTAGCAACATCCACCTTCCTCTCTCTAACAACAGGCCATTTAACAATAAATGGCACCACGGTTCTGGCATCCACAAAGCAACACTCAGCTTCCCCCAAGTTGTACACAGGCCCCGCCACCATCCCAGAGTGACACCCCACCAAATCGTAGCCGATGCTGCCGAGGCCCCATGGCACAAAATGCACCCCACAGCCCAGCTCAGACCAGAAACAGTGGCTGTGGGCGCTAGGTAATGATGTCACATAACAACACCTGGCTTCTTCTCCCTAGTGACTAGCCTCCTTGGAGTTTCTTCAGCCCAGGAACACAGCTTGCTTTACAGCCAGGTGCAAACATTTTACACTTAAACCAAATGTCTGTGAACCATTTTCCCATGCTTCATCTCATTTGATCCTCACAGAAGTCCTGGTGTAGGTAGATAGGATACTCAGTAGAATCCTAATTTTTTTTTTTTTTATTAGCTGGAAAACAGAGATTTAGAAAGCTTAGAAACTTGACCCAACTGAAAAGAAGTAAGAAATAGTGGACCTTGAAAATTACTTCAGATTTTCTCACTGTGCAGAATATAGTCAAATACTGCTGCAGTTAAATATTTTACCCTTTGTTCTCCCTGTGTGATCTATAATACTAATCTGCATCATGTTGTTATTTACTGCTGTGTTGCTGACAATAACCAGAAAGAGAAGTTGGGGTGTTTCACTGGGCTGGATTAATTAGATCTGCTTTCTGATTAGCTAAATCAGAAAGCAGATCTAATTAATCAAGTTTATTCTATATCTATAAAAGGCTAAGTTGACTCGCGCAGGCATGATACATATAAAGCTCTTGCTGGCGCCAAATTGCATGTGTGTGTTTCGATCTGTCATTCTCGATTGTGAATTTGGTTGACACTTCTATTATAAAGAAAGGGCAAATAGCGATATTAAAATATTTCTTCTAATTAATTTCCTTTCAATGTGCATGAATTCATGCACTGGGCCACTGATATTAATTACACATTTATCTTATCCTCATGAGCTAATAAGCCAGCTGAAATACAGTTTATAATTAAGAAGAAACAAATAAAATACAATACTTGGGGGGTAGAATTATGGAAGATGAAATAATTTATACTAGAAAATTAGTCAAGAAAAAAATCTCTAGGAAGAAATAATATTTGAGAAGAAATCTGCCTAAGTTAATGAAAAGCTATTACTAATTTTTGCAAATGACAAGTAGGAGTATAAATGTAGTGGGTTTGTGGGCAATATAATCTCATGGAAAAGAGAGGGGGCTGTCTGAGCTTGATTATCTGGCTTAGCGGGTGCTGAATGCAGCAGGAATCCATTAGTATTGAAAGGTATTGTCATCCTATGGCATGTAGTCATGAAATGGCAAAATGAATTATTGTTAATGGATACATAGAATGAAATGTACACTAACAGTAAAACTCTGGGGAACAAGTGTCTGTTGCCATAGAGAACAAAAGATACCAAGAATTCAAGGACTATAGGTCAGAGCGGCCTAAAATGAAGCCTTGGAAATATTGTGGACTTAAGCCTTGATATATATGTCTGTGGTAAAATAGTCTTCTATCTCTTGCAGCTAAAGAGCTGATTAATCAAAATCCAAGTTCATAATTAGTTCCTACTGATGGGTGCATATCATCAGTTGAATTCACAATCTAACCAGATGTATAATGTTAAAGAGGGGCATACACTATAAAATGTTGGGAAAGACTCTTAAAGTCCAGGTCATATATTTGTGGAATTCAGAAGACTTCCTATAAATAGCATACATCCCAATTCATCCTCTTATCACTTGGAAGTAGTCATTTAGTTGATCAGGCTGTTTCTACCTTTCTAGGAAATCCTTTAATAACCTACGGTTAAGTATCCACCCAAGAGACTTTGATTTAATTGATTTGGGGTGTGACCTTGCTATCAGGCAGTTATAATGTGCAGTCAAGTTTGAGAATCACTGACTCAGAGAGTTTTTGTTTTGTTTTGTTTTTCCTTAGTGAGCACATTGGAACAGCTGGGAGTGGTTTTAATTGTCTCCTTCGTTGGTTGATTAAAACCTAGAACCACCGATGGCACAAAGTAAATTATATTGAAATGCCAAACATTCCTTGGTATTGGTAAAAGAGAGAATACAAAGAGTATGGGAAATGGGAATGCTGGAGTGATTTTAACACATATGACATTTCCAACCATTTCTCAAATAAATAACTTTCTGCAAGTCATTATATTTCCTCTTCATAAAATGGGCTAATAACAATGCTTTTCTGAGTTTTATTCTGAGAATTAAATAAACTTATATCATTAAAGAGCTAATAAAATTTTCGGAAACATATTTAGCTATATATTACTGTTAGCAATAATCATGAAAATACTCATGATAACAAATTACAAGAGGGGATATGAACGTATTTACTTCCGTAGTTCCTATTTCTGGTATTTTTCATTACTTTCTGTAGATCTAGACTTCCATTTCACATCATTTTCTGCCTGTAAGATTGCACTGAATATTGCCTGTACTGTGGAACTATAAGGGATAAATTCTTTCAGTTTGTATGTTTGAGAGTCTCTGCCTCATTTTTGAAAACTATGGTTATTGGTATAGAATTCTGGACTGACAAGGTTTAAAAATCTTGATTCACTGACCTAAAAAATTTAACATGCTCAAAGAGAGGTCTAGCTTATGCCTTCAGCAACCAGGAGGTAATCTCTCAACCCTTGGAATATCCTGCAAGATAACAGCAACTTTGTTTACTTGAAGACATAGGGCCATGCCCAATAGTCTAATAATGTGATTTATGGTAGAGACTTTTAGTCATTCAGTATTACCATTGACCTCTGGAGGAGCTAGAGACTAAAGTAAATCACATGGACTGTTAATCATGACCACATGACCGTGTTCCATTAGCATCTCTGGACACCAAGGTTCTGGAAGCTTTCCTAGTTAGTGATACTCCATAGTGTCCCATATCATTGTCAGGAAAGTTAACCCTGTTCACAGACCTGCTGGCAAAGGACAATGGAAATTTCCATGTGTGGAACTTTTCTGGACTCTACAGATGTATCTCTTGCTTAGCTGATTTTAATCATTATAGTTTTTTGCTATAATGCACTATAACTATGAGTATTACAGCTTTCAGTGAGTTTAGTGAATTCTCCCAGCATATTATTAAAACTGAAGGTCATCTTGGAAATCCTTACACTAACAATTGGATTCAGAAAAAAAAGGGGGATCTTGTGGAATGCTCCTAAACTTTACAACTATCTTCTGGTTTGCATTGTTCCTGAGGACAATTTCCTGTCATTCTTGTCTTTTGTCCTTGGTACATCATATGCCTTTCTTTCTTCTTCTTCTTCTTCTTTTTTTTTTTTTTAAGATATTCTCTTTTTCACTGGTTCCCAGCAATAAGAGTATGTATTTTTTCATCTATGCTTCTAGTTCTTGGGGTTAACTAACTTCTTTGATATGTGAGTTTATATAAATTTGTTTTATTTTCAGACTTTCTAAACGAAATATATTTTTTATGCTCCATCTTTTTCTTGTGCTTGGGGTTAACTAACTTCTTTGATATGTGATAAAGATGATATTTGATGAAATTTGCCTAATCATCAAGGCAGGCACAATGCTCACTCAGCACTCAAAAAAAAAAAAAAAAATCAATGCATCTATTAAAGTCACCATGTTGTAACAGGGTCTTCACTAGAAGTCAGTAAGTTAAATAACTGGACAATGCTTACCAGTTTTGCAGTCTGATTAAGGAAATCTAGTAGCCCAGCTGGCAAGCAAATATGTGGCAAGCATTGCATTTCCAGTAATAAAACTGATCATGATACTTTTTTTATACAGCTTGTAATTTAATAAATCAAATTGCCTCTTCTGCATAACTTTAACTCTAGCTTTCAAACTGTTGTATGGACAGGAAGCAACATTAGAGGAATTGTTAACGTATTAGAGGAATTACTAATTACTATGGAAAAGGCTCTCTGCTCAGTTTTCAATTACAGCAAAGTCAGGGAGCCTAAATTATCCCTTTCATTACTGTAATGTTCTTTACTACTGCCTGGGCGAAACCTCTCACTGTTGTTTGATTCTGCTGTTTCTCATAACAATAAGAGCACTTCAAATCAAAGGATACAAGTAAAGGACTGAATTAAAGTGATGTGTAAATGTAAAACTTTAGATAAAAAAGAAAAAATGGTGAAGAAAAATGAAATAAGTTCTAAAAGCATGTTAGGGGATCAGGAAGTTTAAAGAGATTTAGTCAATCTGCTTAAATGTTGATTGTGATAATATTGTAAGTTAGTCATTTAAAATTTTAAAATAATTGTCTATAAATTAGAATATTTTCATCAATTTTTTTTATAATCAGCTAGCATTTTTCTATATTATGGTATTTGCCAACATTTCTCAAGGAATTAATACCAAGGGTTTTTATTTAGCTACTAGAGGCCTGCTGCATGGATTCCTGCACATTGAAAAGAAGTTAATTAGAACAAATATTTTAAAATTGCTATTCACCCTTTATCTATAATAGACGTGTCAACCAAATTCATGATCAGCAATGACAGATCAAAACACACGCGTGTGATTGGCTCCGGTGAGACCTTTATATGTATGTATCATGCATGCCCGAGTCAATTTAGCCTTTTATCTATCATATATATATATATGCGCCTAAGTGACCATCACAACTGAATGGACAACAAAACAGGCTGCGTGGGGCTATTAGGCCAGCAGGGGGGTTAGAGAGGGATGACCAAACAACTGAGCAGCAGGCTGCATGGGGTGACCAGGCCCATAAAATGGCAGTTGGGGTTGACCAGGCTGGAGCGGGAGGGCGGGGGGTTGGAGGTGACCAGGCCTGCATGGGCGGAAGTAAGGGGTGAACAGTCTGGTGGGGGGTGGCAGTTGGGGGTAACCAGGCTGGTAGGGGAGCAGTAAGCTGTGACCAGGCTGGCGGGGGGGGGGGGGTGGTGGTTAGGGGAGACCAGGCCAGTGGGGGTGGGTAGTTGGGGGTGACTAGGCTGGCAGAGGGGACAGTTGGGGGTGACCAGGCCAGCAGGGGGGCAGTTAGGGGCAATCAGGCAGGCAGTCAGGTGAGCAATTAGGAGCCAGTGGTACTGGATTGTGAGAGGGATGTCTGACTGCTGGGGATTGGGCCTAACCCGGCAGTCAGATATCCCCTGAGGGGTCCTGGATTGGAGAGGGTGCAGGCTGGCCTGAGGCCCCCACTCCGTGCATGAATTTTGTGCGCCAGGCCTCTAGTATATATGGAATAGACTTGCTTAATTAGACTTGATTTCTGATTTAGCTAAATTTTTTCCAGCCCAGTGAAACACTCCAACTTCTCTTTCAGGTTATTGTCATCAACACAGTAGTAAATAACAACATGATGCAGATTAGTATTATAGATCACACAGGAAGAACAAAGGGTAAAATATTTAATTGCAGCAGTGTTTGACTATATTCTGCACAGTGAGAAAAACTGACATCATTTTCAAGGTCCACCATTTCTTCTTTTCAGTAGGGTCAAGTTTCTAAAAGTACTAAATCTCCATTTTCTAACTAACAAAAAGAAAATAGGATTCCACCAAGTCTCCTATTACCTACTCCAGGACTTCTGTAAGGATCAAATGAAATGAAACACAGGAAAATGCTTCACAGACATTTGGTTAAGTGTAAAATGCTTGCATCTGGCTATAAAGCAAATCATGTTCCTGGGCTGAAGAAACTCCAAGGAGGCTTGTCCTTAGAGAGAAGAAGCCAGGCATTGCTGCATGATGTCATTACTCAGTGCCCACAGCCAACTTTTCCGGGCTGGGCTGGGCTGTGGGCCACATTTTGTGCCATCGGGTCTTGGCAGTGTTGGCTGCGATTTGGTGGGCTGTCACTCCAGGGTGGTGGTGGGGCCTGTGTACAACTTGGGGAAGCCGAGTGTTGGTTTGTTGGCATCAGGTCCATGGTGCTATTTCTTTTTAAATGGCCGGTGTCCATCATGGCAACTCCTGTGTTGAGCATCTGTCCCCTGGTGGTCAGAGAGCATCATAGCTACCAGCCAGAAGGTAGGATGGACACTTAGCCTTTTATACATATAGACTAGAGGCCCAATGCATGAAAATTCATGCAAGAGTAGGCCTTCCTTCCCCCGGCGGTGCCACCAAGTTCCCTCCAGCACCTGGGACCTGGGCTTCCCTCCTCCGGATGCTGGTAGTCACCCGGGACCCAGGCTGGCTTCCCTTGGGCCACCCGCAGGCACCTAGGACCCGGGCTGGCTTCCATCAGGCCCCAGCTTCGTAAGGAAGGACATCCGGAATGATGTTCGGAAGATGTCTGGTCTAATTAGCATATTACCCTTTTATTATTATAGATTAGTAGGTTTTTTCTTTAGTCAATTGTTTCCACACATTTATAATGAAATGTTTTCTATTTTAGTCTTATGTCATAGTAACTTATTTCCTTTGATAATTTCTTATTCTAAGATGAATAATTGCTTAGTCATGATAACATCATCCTGGCATTCAACAATTCATAATACCAGCTCCTACTCACACTTTTGTTTAAGTAGCCACAAGAAAACATACATTTTAATGATAATCAAAGTCAATCTTGACTCTTGATGTCTCTTCACTAAGAAATTGGATAATTACGTACTTGGCCTATGATATTATTGTGATTCATTTGTGAAATATCTAAAATAGTAACTAAATAAATTTAATAAAAAGGAAAATAAAATAAAAAATAAATAAAATAAAATAGTACCTAAATGTAATAATAATTATTATTAATGGGGTTTTAGCATATAATCTGTTTCTTCACAGTCTTATCCTATACTAGAGGCCTAGTGCATGAACATTCGTGCACTGTGGGAGGGGGAGACCCTCAGCCCAGCCTGCCCCCTCTCACAGTCTGGGAGCCCTCAGGGGATGTCCTACTGGCGTCTTAGGCCTGCTCCCCCCAGAGTCTGGCCTCCCTCTGTGGGAGGCGACCGGGTTGATCAGGGGAAGGTGCCGCCCCCATCACTCCACCGCTGCTGCTGCTACTGGCTGCTGCAGTTGCCTGCCTTTGGCACTTGCAGCCGCCGTGGCTTTGTCCAGAAGGACATCCAGCTGTCTGGTGTAATTAGCATATGTGTTAACTATGTGTCTGGTCATCTGTTCAACCAATCAAAGCGTAATATGCTAATGATATGCTAAGGCCATTCAACCACTCACTATGATGTGCACTGACCACCAGGGGGCAGATGTTCCAACAGGTTAGCTTGCTGCTGGGGTCTGGCAGATCGGGATTGAGTGAGACATGCCCTGGAGCCCTCCCTTGGTCCCTCCCTAGCTGGCCAACCTCCCACATCCCTCCCCGGCCCGATTGTGCACTGTGTGCACTGGTGAGGTCCCTCAGCCTAGCCTGTGCTCTCTCATAATCTGGGACCCCTTGGGAGTCATTGGAGAGCTGGTTTCGGCCTGACCCCACAGGCCAGGCCAAATCCATGCACCAGGCCTCTAGTTAGTTTTATATAGTACTAGAGGCCCAGCGCACAAAATTCGTGCATGGGTACGGTCCCTAGGCTTGGCCTGTGATCAAGGCCATTTTGTCCAGCTGCCCGCAACTGGCCCTGCCCCCGCCGCCAGCACCCATCCTTGGTTCCTCATTTGCCATTGGGCGATTGGAGCCGGCAGGCCAGGGAAACAGACCAAGAGGTGGTCAGTGCGCCTCATAGTGACTGGTCCAGCAGTCATTCTGATTGTTCTGCTATTAGGGTCAATTTGCATATTACCCTTTTATTGTATAGGATTTTAGCACATTTTTAAATGTTTCTGGTAACTCAACACTCAGAAGTCATCTTTTGAAAAAATACTTAATTAGATTCATTGGGATAACATTAGTGACTGCAAATATACTAGAGGAAGGAGGATGTGCCTCCAAAATGGCTTACTGAACTGGATGGCAAGTTTGTGCTTGGTTAGTAAGATTCTGGCTTTTATTTTATATGGAACTACTCAGTGTTGAGTGTTCTTACCACAGGGTGGTGTGAGCCGGCTGAGTGAACAATCAAGAATGAGAACGAGGAGGGGCAACAATGCCTTTTGCATCTTAGCCTTGAAAGCCAAGCACTATCATGCCATTCTATTTACTTAGAGACACACTGTCCACCCCACATTCAAGCTAACAGGAAGTAGTGATCACATTTAAAACAAAGGAGTGCCAAAGAATTTTTGGACACACGTTAAAGCCACCACAAGAGGTAATAAATTTTATTTCATCACATTCAAAAATCAGTTGAAGCACAATGCTTGGCACATAATTTATGAATGAGAAACTGAAGAAACAGATTAAAAAATGATTGTAGAATTTCTGTAGTTTTGGTTCCCTAGATAGTTTTAATTAGAGGTAATTCCAAAACTCAAGTAATTCCCAATGCAATATTAATTTGGTAACTATTGGGAAAATATAAAAATTCTATTAAGAAAGTATAGCATGTGCTCTTATGTAAACAAGAACTGGCAACACTGAATGCCAAGTTTTGTCACTTGATTTATCTATATCTTAACACAGTGTATTATTATGTAATAAAAATGTTAATAATTTCTTAAGATAATTTAACATTAGCTTTAAAAGTTTTTTTTTAAATATATTTTATGGATTTTTTATAGAGAGGAAGGGAGAGAGATAGTTAGAAACATCAATGAGAGAGAAACATCGATCAGCTGCTCCTGCACGCCCCCCACCGGGGATGTGCCTGCAACCCAGGTACATGCCCTTGACCGGAATGGAACCTGGGACCTTTCAGTCTGCAGGCTGATGCTCTATCCACTGAACCAAACCAGTCTTGGCTAGCCTTAAAAGTTTTGATGCATTTTTTTAAACAAAATAGACTGAAGCATTAGTAGAGAATAATTAAAGTTGTTAAAGACCTAGATTTGGTGGTAAATTTACTAAGACTTGAATCCAGACTTTATCACTTACAAACTATTCACTCTAGGGAGGTAGATTAACTTGTATATATCCTAGTTTACTTAGTTATTTAGCTGTATAATGGGGATAAAAATAGAACCTACTCCATGGGGTTTTTGTAAAACTTAAAAGTTACAAAAGAGTGTATATCTTTAGCAAGTAATCAGTCAATAATTGTCAGCTTTTATAATTATTAAAAATTAGAGGCCTGGTGCATGAAAATTCATGCACTGGAGGGGGTTTTTCTCAGCCCAGCCTGCCCCCTCTCACAGTCCAGGAGCCCTCAGGGGCGGGAGGCGACCCGGCGATGAGGGGAAAGCTATGCCCCATCACACCTCTGCTGGTGCCACTGCCGTCAGCACAAGCCTCTGCTGGCCCTGGTTACCTGAGCCTCGGGTGGCCCTGGGCGGCTGGGCAGCTGTGGAAACCCCTTTCATGTCCCGCGTGATCCAGGGTTCTGGTTCAGGGTTTGGGTTCTGAAGAAGGCCTCACACAAATGAAAGATACTTTGAAAAATATTAATTTGGGAAATGGGGGCCAGGTGGTAGTCCAACTCTAGTGGGAGAACTACTCCTTGCTCTGGTTTTTCCATCCCTTTTATTAAGATTAAAATTATAGGATACACCCATATCCCCTAGGCAGGAAACTCCAATAAAAGCCTAATCAGTGAATTTAGGACTAACACGTGGGGGCTGCTTCAACCACCAGTATCTAGTAATCAGTTTTGACCCTTTAGAGCAATTAAGGTTGACCAGCCCTCTGAATTCCCTGTCCACAGCTCTCTATTATTAAAACAATGATTGGCTTCTTGCAGGCAGCCACCATCCCAGGCTTGCCTGTGCCTTGGGCTGGCCCTGGGTGGCTGGGGGGTTGAAGGGACTGGGGGACTCTGGAGGCAGGCACACAGAGTGGCCGGGCTCTTCTGGGGGCAGGCCCAGCCATGCTGCATGCCTGCTGCCCTGGCGGGGCTGAGGGGACTGGGCGCTGCCATCTTGTGGCTGTGGGTGCTGTCATCTTTGAGGGCGGGACAGTCAATTAGCATATTCCCTCCTTTTTGGTTGTGGGTGCTACCATCTTTGTGAGGGCATGAGGGTCAATGAGCATATTCCCTCTTTATTAGATAGGATAGTAGTATCCTTAGAATAAGGCTTTTAAATTTATTTCATTTTAAAGTAGTGCAATAACCTAACATGCAGACTTTTTAAAAATTATTTTTATGAAGTGAAGTTTCCAATTAAATGAGAAAAACAACAACAAAAAGAAAATCAAATATCCTAGAATTTTCAAGACCTCTACATTCAATTTTCCATTGCCTTATCTGATCATCAGAAATCCATTTTACTGACTTACACTGCAGAGATGATTTTGTAATTATGAAGAAAATCACAGGTAATAGATCAGAAAATACATCTCTTATACATTTTTAGTGATTACTTTCATTTTTTTTTAATCCTAAGCAGATGAGCACCCCATAAGACTATTAAAAATTATTCATTAGACTTTATAAAGGTGTTCCAATGGTGAATTCAAGAAAGTAGCTTTAGGTACTCAGGTGAAACTTGTATTTCACATTTGTGAATTGTGATTGTTTTACCATTTTATTTATATCCACTGCTTTCCTCTCTCCTGTGGGAGAATTAAATAGCAATTTTACTCACTGGGGCAATTTAGATCATTATTCACTTAATTTTAAATGAAATGTTCACATTAAAGAAGACTCTTCAGCCATTGTAGTGATCATACTTAGCATCTATATTTTTCTTGAAAAAAGGTTTCTTATTCTTTCTGGAATGCCATCATTATTACACTATAATTTTCATGTGAGAAACCAGCATCAAGGTTCCCATTACAAATTAATTGTAAGTCCTGTTTTTATCATTCATTTTTTTATTCTTCAATCTATACTGATAGATGAGAATAACTCAAAATAGTGGCTTACTTTCAATCCCGGTAGTTTTCATTGATGCAGTACAAATCTATGTTTCCTGCATATACAATTTATGTATTATCATGTATCCTACTATTTTTTTATTTTTATGCTGGATGAATGACAGGAAGAATAATAATACTTTTTAGTGAGACATGGCCACATTGTTGTGCTATTTTTTCATAATATCCTTACTATATACTCTTCATTAATAAGTTATCTTTATAGTTGTAATGTTCGGATAGTGGCTGAGATGAAGTTGTAGGAGGGGGCAAAAAATTTAACTAAGTGCATATATTTCTATTATTGTTTCACACACATTTTCTAATTTATATCATACTCTAAGTTTTTCCTATTATTTTAAAATCTATGAACTATGAACTAGGAAAAACAAAAGAACAATTTAAAAGTCCCTAAATTTGATGCCATAATGCTAATAACTCTGTAAGAATACTGATATTTTTGGCATATTATTTACCAACTAGAGGCTGTTGCAGGAAGATTCCTGCTAAGGGCTTCCTGCATCGGTCTGCTTCCCTCCCTTCTCCCCTGCCCCGCCTGCTTCCCTCCCTTCTCCGCAGCCCCACTTGCTTGCTTCTCCACAGCTTCACTCCCTTCTGTATTGCTTGGCTTTTTTCTATGCTGTCTTCAGTCTTTGCTCTACTCCTGGATATTCAAATTAACTGCTATCTTGATTGGGTTGATTTGCATACTCGCTCCTGATTGGCTGGTGGGTGTGGCTTGTGGGTGTAGTGATGTGATGGTTAATTTGCATATTACTCTTTTATTAGATAGGATGAAACCATTTAAATATTTTGTGGCCAAGAAGAAAACTGAAAATATAATCTTATTCTCTAATTTTTAATGCTTTTTTAAATTTGTATTTGAACAGAATTTTACTCTAGCTTTTTCAAAATGTTTTTACATACTCAACAATGAAAATAGAAACATTCTATATTTTTTCAATATAAATAACTATAGCAAAATGGAAAGCACAATTTTCCTCTCTGATGAATCAGTTTTGATTACATCTCATTAGATCATTTTTTCAGATATTTCTTTAAGATAGCTTAGAAAGTTGTGTGGCTTTTTTTTTACTGTTTTCTCATAGCTAATGAAAGTTTAACCTGCCTGTAATTACTTGCTGCATTATATGTCCTACTTTCTGAATAATCATGTTATGTTTGCTTGAAATGATTCACTAGAGCATTTCTAAAAATAACCAAAGAAAATGTATTAATTTTCTTCTCATTATTTTAAAGCCTAGGTCTAGGAATTGATGTCATTTAATTTTAATACAGTTAACTTTTACTAACTTTGTATAGTTGTCTCTTAAATCATACACTCTCATATAAAGCACACATCCTACACATAAACTTATCTTCATCAGGTCACATAGTTGGTTTGCATTCAATTTCAAACAGAAACACAAATATCCTGACTAAAACTCTAGTTATTTACCACGACAATGTGCTTTCTATTCAGTTGTCTAACAAAACAGAGACTTAGAATATGGAATAGCTCTATGTGTCTCCTCTAAATTATAAAAGTCACTTACTACTAAAATGGTAATCAGCCCAGAGTTTCCTCCTTATAGCTTTCATTGTGGTACTCTGTGTTGTAAAACCCTAGAGGCTGGGTTCTATTGTTATGCTCATTTGAAATGAAACAAGAAGGTATTTATTTTTACAAAACTGACAATACAACACACTGGCTATTAAACAGTGCAAATGCTGATAGTTTTCAAGCCCCACATCACTCTCCCCTTCATGGCCCACATCTGGGAAGGCTGAGAAAAGAAGTTCAAGTGCTCTTTATTCTGGTTTTGGAGGGGAGTTCAAATCATACAAGCCCTGGCCTAGAACACAAAACCTAACTGTAGGCTCACTCCCTAACCATTTGCTCCACCTTGCTCTCTCCAGCATCTTCAAGCCAGTTTGGGAGTCTGCCCCGTTCTTCACAGAAAGCCTGCTGATATGAGTCATAAGCCATTTGATGTTATTTTTAGTGCATGAGTGACATCACTCTTACTATCTAAATTACATTTTAGGAGGGATTTGACTCCACCCATTGTGGGCAACAGTAGGACATGTAGCAAGTAAAATGGGTGATCTATCATGTATCTTTAATTTTCCCAGGGTTTGAAAAAATAATCAGTAGACTATTGCAGGGATCCTAACAGATTCCTAGGAGACACTAAGGTTTAATAAGCAAGTGAGGTAGAACAAACCTGATCATCTAAGAAATAACATCTATGAGTCTCTAGTGAATTGTCATCTTCCATGTATGAAGTTTAATGCTAGATTTTTTCATGTTCTCTCTTTAATTGACAGAAAAATTTGACAGAAAATATAAGATAAAACACAATATCATCAACTAACTTATTTGGCATTTATATAACAATTCACTCAATAATAGCAGAATACATATTTTTAAGAGTGTCAATGGAGCTTTGGAAAAGATAGACTATATGCTAGGCTTTAAAAAGAGTCTAAAGAATTATTTAATTAACATCATACAGAGCATTTTTTCTGACCACAAAATGATTAAACTAACAATCAGTAAAAAAGATGAGGAATATCTATGAATAGTTGGAAAATTATCAGCACAGTTTTAGAAATCTCATGGGTTAAAAATATTAAGAGGAAAATTAGAAAATAAAGTATATCAAAATTGACTTAAATTTTATTGTTTTAGACATATTTTAGATATATTTCCTTCACAGACAAAATAATTCAAATTACAAATTATATCTCACCATAAAAAGGTAATTTTTCAAAAGTTGCTATAGTCCTTAACATATTCATATTATGATTAGAGAATTGCATAGAATAATTTAAAAGCAGAATGACAACATAAATAGTTGCAGATAACTTTGGTGTTGCTACTGAGTAGCTCTCTGTGTGTTCCAGTTTAAAAGAAAGGAATTACATAATTAGTCATGAAAACAGGGTTTATGAAATTTATCTGTAAGTGTATTATGCTGAGCTTTAAGCCTACCAGAGAAAGACAAGTATCATATGATCTCACTCATATGTGGAATCTAATGAACAAAATAAACTGATAAACAAAATAGATCCAGACACATAGAAGCATGGAACAGACTGGAATCTCAGAGGGAAAGCGGGGACAAGTGGTTGGGAAGAGATTAACCAAATAACTTATATTCATATATGCATAATCCATGGTGTGGTGAAGGTGGGGGTTGGGTTAGAAGGGGTCAATGAGGGAAAAAAGGGGACATCTGTGATACTTTCAACAATAAAGATAAATTAAAAAAAAAAAAAAAGAAAGAAAGAAACAACCAGGGAGGATAGAGCAAATTAAGCATGGGTAGCTCCTGCATCTGAAAACTCTTCAGCTCAGTTTTGTAGTCAACGTCCGTCATCTGTTGTTAATACAATCCCTCTTCATCTCCAGCCACAACAACAAAATACCTTTCTGCGGGGTTGCCTGTTGCATGCTCCAAAGAACGCATGGTGCTTACTGACCAGGTGCGCACAACAGGAAGGCGCTAAGATGAAGCCGTCAGATGATAACAATCGTGCCTTGATGAGTTCTTGTTATTTTAAGACACACCTGCTCCAAGTCAGCAGGATTTCTGAGGAAAATCAGAAATGTGTTGGATGTGTCCCAAGGCACATAAAAGATTGAATTCAATTCTGTCTAGCTGATGTTTAGAAATTTACAGCAGTGCTGACTGGGCTAAACGCCTTTCTTGCAAAATTCCAAAAGACACAGTGTTGTATTTGTCAGAGAAAATTACAGTGCAGATCCCTTATTAAAAATGCATAACCTCCTCCCTGCCCTCCCCCTTCCTTCCTCCTTCCTGACTAGGTGTGTTCGATATGACCACACGAGAAATGTGACAGGATGATATACCGTTATTTATATGAAAAGACTGACATCTCTTCACAATCTCAGGGTTAATTGATGACCCTGTATTATAAACCAGAAAGATTAAAAAACAAATTAGTGCAGATATAATGTATGTGGGTTTATGTGCATATCGACACATATAAATATGCATACACAGAAAATCATTGAGTGGTCAAGTTAGATATATAAATGAAATATATAAACATATATATTATTGTCACATTGTTTTTTATCTCTGCTAGTTATCTAATTTTCTCCAAAGAAGGTCCACTAGTTTTACAATCAGAAAAAGGCAATAATGGTTTATTTGTATTCCTTTATTTGTATTTCTATAGGAAGTGTCCTATAGAAAAATATAGAAATTAGAGACAGAGTCCAACATTTAGCTATGAAATTTAAATAACATAATCCATTATCTATCATAATTTATTAACAATTAAATATTTGCTACAATATCCCACATTCTGCTTAGCAATTTTCATCAGGGAAATAGTGACAACATGATAATTGTATGTCACTTTTTGATATAAGCCAGAGCACTATGTTCATCCAAATATGGCCTGACCTCAGGAGAAACTAGTTTATCAGATCTTAACCCCCTGAGGTATTGTCAGAGTCCAACTGACTTGAGGGATGGGAAATATGCAATTCCAGCCAACTCATGCCATTAAAGAAAAGCAAACAAACAAACAAAAAACACTGAGAAACCCTTGTGAAGTACAAATCCAGAGTATAGGCTCAATAAAAGACAGAGGCCTAGTCATCAAACTATAGAATATTCCCCCTCCACCAATGCCTCACCACCACATTGGCAAAGGGCTATTAACAATAGTGTTTGTTTTTTTACCCCATACATTATGTTTGACTATCAAGACAAATTTACAAGGTACAGAAAAAGTGGAAAACACCATTTGAAGAAAAAGATAAATCATCAAAACTAGACATGGCAGGGATATTGGAACAAGTATGATTAATATACTAAGGGTTCTAATGGATACAATAGAAAGCATGAAAGGACAGATGGCAATGTAAGCAGAGAGATGGAAATCCTAAGAAAGAACCAAAAGAACTGCTAGAGATCAAAACACTATCAGAGAAATAAAGAATGCCTTTGATGGAATTATTAGTAGACTGACACAGCTGAAGAAAGAATCTCTGAGCTAGAGGGTATATCAATAGAACCCAAAAGCAAAGAGAACAAAGACTGGACAAAAACAGAACGAATATCCAAGGCCTATGAGACAACTACAAAAGGCGTACCATACATTTAATGGGAATATCAGAAAGAGCTAGAGGGACAGAAGAAATATTTGAAGCAATAATGACTGAGAATTCCCACAAATTAATGTCAGATACCAGAACAGGAAGCTCAGAGAACAGCAAGCAGGATTAATACCAAAACCAAAAGTGGGTAGCAGGCTATGTTTTAATGTGAGGTAGCCCAGAAGGTCCAAATGAGCTCAGCCTCCCTCATCAACGTTCGCATCCAGTGGCAGCTCGACTGAGCTCTAAAGTAGCTTCGGAGTTCAGCTTAAAAAATAACTTATACTTTGACAATTCATTTTATGGTAGAAAAAAACTGGAAAGCGTATCTGTTAAATCATGTACTAAATTCTCCAAATTTACAGGATAACTGATATTAGACATACAAATCTCTTCCTATGTAAATTTATATGCATTAAGATGCTTGTCTTAACTAATGACAAAATGGATATGACAATTCTAATATGATCATAGTATCACAAAAATTGAGTATTCTTAGTAAAATAGCAAGAGACAATGCAGTGGACCAAACAGCCATTTAATAGGTGTGGATTAGTTTTAAGCAACACATTCCATGACATTTTTTAAATTATTTGATATTACATTTGCTGACTTTATCAGGGTGGCATTGATATCAAATCTGATTTTACATTAATGCACATAAATACCTTTGATAATTTTATTTTGGAAGTCAAGTCCTCTGTAGTAGAAGTATGTATTTATAAATCAGAACAGAGAGTTGATTTATTACTGTTTAATTTCATTAAATAATTTTTCTTATTCACACTTGCAAAAACTAATTATTTTCAACATTTTTCCTGCAAAATAGTATTTGCTGGTGAAGATCTTTGCTTGGCATTGTTTCTTCATTTAATAATGCTCCCATGCAAATAAGATAGTTAAGCTAAGGAAAAGAATAGTCAAGACACATGATTCCATGTGAGATAATCCCCATTATATTTATTAAGTGACCCCCCCAATTAATTTAGTGTAATGATACATTGTGACTCGAATAGCCTTCCAACGTTAGTCAAAATGGTGTTCATTGTGGAGGGACAATAAATATTTGTAATTAAAGAATCTAGACCTTAATGGCTTCTTAAATAGCATTTCAAAATATATTTTTATGTAATTTGCAAACTTAGACACTTTTTTAAACAAATGACATTGGAGGACTTAAATAACAAAAATGTAATTAGATGAATAAAATTATAATATTAATTTAAGATTTAATTACATAAGTGAGGCTTGAAAATTTCACACAATATATCATTCACAGTCATTTAGGGTCAAAATATTTGTAATATTTTTGTTCAGGTTTATAAATGACTAAACATTCTTTAATCTTTAACTGAATATAATTAAGTTCCATTATTATATGCTTTTAGAAATTATCAATTCTAATTTGTAAAATTAAATAATCATCATTATGAAATTTTATGGATAGTCACACTTTGGTTAATTGTTACAACCAAAAGCCAATAATCAATCATTAAGTCAAGTAAAAAACCTACAAATAATGAAGTCAGGCAAGTCGATAATAGTTATATTTTGTATCATGATACCGTTATCATCAAAATTAACTAGTTAATATTAATAAATGAAAGAAAGCAAAGGGAAGTTAGACTTGTAAGCATGGTCACCTGGGCAGCTTCACCAGGAAGCTCCAGCTTCACACAGCACTGCCCCTCCAAGAGGGTTAACACCCCTCCCTTCCCCCATCCTGTACTGGATTGTTGCAGGGGAGGAGGGAAGATGGGCACATGCGCAGTAGAAGTCATGGTAGCATGTCAGTCTAGCCTGGGGAACAATGATTTGACAGGAGGTAGATCCCATTAGAAGCACAGACATCTTGGCAACTTCATTGGTTAGTTTGAAGAAGCTCCTGGCTAAAATCACTAGCTAGAGCTCTCTTTCACTTGCTCTCTCTTGCTCCTTGACCCACACTCCCCTGTGCATTTGTGCGTGTGTTCTCTCTCCATAGCCATGTGGCCTTCGCAGTCACATGACCCATGGCCCTGCGGACTCCATACACAGGATGCTGGACTGGACTGGGCTTTAATATGGAGCAGAAACTATAGGCAGTGGCCTTTATTGAGGCCCTACTGAAGACACGGTTGGACTTTTTCCATGGCAGGATGGAGGGAAATAGAACATTGGGAACCCAGTGGTTTATTTCCACCCAAATAAATATTAGTCATCTTCCATGCAAGTCTCAGGAAATCCTTTTGCTCAAGATATCACAAGAACTCCACTTTCACTGAAAACAATGCCAGTTAAAAATGATACAAAAATATAATTAAGGAAATAAGCATTATATCTATACTGACAAAAATTAAAGCTAGTTAAATGAAAATAAAATATGTTCATGTTTACATATGTGTGCAAAACTTACAAATTCATGCATGAAAACAAGTCACAACTGAATAAGTAATCAGACTGAGATAATTTAACATGAACACAGGTGCCTTGGGTAGTCACCAGAGAGGGTTTTTGGTATTGAAGCAATGAATAAGTCCTAATGCCTAAAATCAAAATAAATTCAGGAAGTTTCCATGATATAGACAAATAATCTTTTGTAAAATTACAACTGCTGTAGAGAAATATTAGTTGTTAAAAATAACACAATTATTTTGATGAGAGTAAAATTGAATACACAGCAATATATGCAGTGTACCTGAAACCCATTTGAAGCAGAATTAGAAATGTGCTCTTGAAAGTAATTCACTCTAAAATATTAATTTCCTTCTTCTGTTTACCTTTATTAAGGAATTGAAAAGCCCAGATATTGTGAAATATATTAAAAATACTTACTATTTCCAGAGGTTCCATTATGTGTTAAGCAACATTCTGTAAGGCGTGTATATTTGACCTCATTTTAATTAACATGATATTGGTCAGGGGTTAGTGAAATGCTGCAGGAGGGTAGAGGGAGCAATCCAGTCTGCCACGTTTTTTTTTTTTTTTTTTGTAGAGTTTTATTGGATCTCTACTTACCCATTAATTTGTATTGTCTATCATGGCTTTTACGCTACCTTGGCAGAACTGAGTAGTTGCAACTGACCATATGACAAGCAAACCCTAAAATATTTATTATTGGCATTTGGCAACAAAAGGTTGGCGGCCAATGATGCAGTTAATAGGATTCTAATTTTCAATAAAACTGAACATCAGGATGGAAGACACAAAATACAATCCCTGGAGTCAGAGAGGAAACCCAGTTTTGATTGACTTCAGGTGATTATGTTTCTTATATTACACAACACAGCAGCTCAGAAAAAAGCAAAACTACACAAAGACAGGGTGTAGATTTTTTATTAGCTGCTCACCCATAAATGTCTTGAGGTTTTATGTGACTGAAGCTCAAAAATAAGTTCATATAATCATATGCTGAGTTTATAGAGTAATAGAATCCAACCCGGAGGCTTTGGTATATACTAGTACGCTCATCTGCTTTTCGGACAGTTTTTCCAATATATTTGATTCTCAGAACCTCACTCAGTTTTTCTTTGTTTTTCTTCTCATTAGACCAAAAAGTATCTTTTTCCAATTTAAAGCTATTCCATTGACTCTACTTTGGTCCCCAATTTCTTCTGATACTCCCAAATCCTCCTTCTGCTTCTAGTCTCTTTTTTTCACAGAGAGTAAAAAAGAGACTTATATGGGGGGCTGGGGGAAGGGAGAATCAACTGTATTTACCGTGTCCATTTTTTTATCTTTATTCCTCAACTCACTGTGATCTGGCATTTATCTCATTCAATCCGCTGACGTGGTTATGGTCAAGATCAGTGAGATATCCTTGCAGCTGAGATCATTAGGCACTTTTTCAAATTTTTCCTAATTTGACTGTATTTTACACAATCGGACACTCCACTGATATTGGCACAGTTCATTCCCTTGTTTCATGAAGTCCCCTCCTTGCCTCTCCCTATTTTTCAGGCTGCTGTGCTGTTCCCTTTGACAGTACCTATTCTCTGTGCACACCTCAAAGGTCAGTGTTCTCTAGGCTCCGTAACAGAATCTGTCTTATTCTGTATAGTTTCCATGGTTAATCATGTAAAATATTTTACTTTTTATTGGTTATTTATGGCTTATCGTGTATTTTATTAATATCTATCTAATTAATAAATGTACATTTTAGTCTATATTTTCTCCTAAATCCCAGCATTATACTAGTATATCTGGTTGCATTTGCTATGTATTCACTTACTACCCTAAGGCACCTGAAAATTAACCTGTGCTAGTCCAATAGATTAAAGCCTCTGTGAAATGTATCTTCCTTTACCCCCTGTTCTATGTTCTCCATCACCGTAAATGGTATTTTACTCTACCTGGCTCAAAGCAGGCATACACCAGTATCTGCATAATGCACAGTCAGGTTGTATAAAATGTTTATATCAAACTATTAATTTAAATGACAAATGTAGGCATCAAACAGAATGGCATGTTCATGATTGTTGACTGATGCTTTTGCTCTAAGGTAGATCAATATTTAAAACATCAAAATTCAAAAGTTTTTTTGGGAGCATAAATTCATAGCTAACTTCATTTCTGGCCTTTGTATTACTGCATGAAACAAAAGTGAGGATGAACATTTGCACAAAATAAGCAACTCAAATATCTAAGTAAAAGTACTGTTAAATTAAGTTTCACAGAGATGATTAAGTATTCTAGTTATTTTATTTCATATATTTCATAATAATGATATAGGAAATGCTCACATTTAATTAAAATAAAGGATGCTTCAAGGCAGCAGATATATGATAACCTTGTATGTTATATTGTTACATATCTCTCTACAGGGAGAGATAGATAGAAACATAATAGATATATCATAATACATATCCTTTTTTTAATTTTTTATTTAGAGCACTGCCTATCAGATTAACTGATATTCACTTTTCATTCTGGCCAATTTGCTTGAAAGAGTTAATTTAGGCATTCTTTTTTTATTTTTTTGAAGGGGGAGAATTTTGCAGCATTGTATGTGTCATCACTGATATTCTGAAAAGATTGTGGTGAAGATTGGTTTAAAAACTCAGATATATAGGCTGGTATTGTCCAGCAGGAGGTTGGCACTCAGACATCAGAGCCCATCCTTAAACAGTTAATATTTTAAATGGTGGGAATATAGATATGAGCATGACAGTAAAACCCCTTTATGGTAGAACCTACATGGTTTGAGTTGGCATAAAATAAAAAAAAAAATGTACAATTTCAGGAAGTGATAAAATATAGCAGAGTTGGACAGGGTGTCTTTGAGGGACTTTGTTAGATGGGTTGAGCAGTGATGGCTTCTCTGAAAGGCGGACTTGGAGCTGAGCTCTAAAGAAAGCAGCGAGGAAGCCCGAGGCAGGTCTGGGAAGGAGCAGTCCTGCAGTGGGCGGTGATGGCAATGGCCCTCCGGCAGGAGGCCTGGACAGCAGGCTGTAGTGGAGCAGAGAGGAGGCTGGGGAAATACGAGAACAGCAGGAAACACAGCTCGGTGAGGAGTCTCACGTTTCTGCATGGCCAGGGTTCCTAGGCAAGGAGCACTGACATCTGGGTTCAAGTTGATTAAATAGCAACCCTACAGATAGAGAGCTCCAAAAAGATAGCGTCTTATCTCTCATCAGAGTCCTGTGCTTACTTTTCAGGGGGCTGGAGTTCCTGCCTCTCCTCAGAGAGGCTTTATTTGCAATGCAGAGGAAAATATCTCTACCTCTCTCTGGAGAAGAGGAGGGACCGGTGTGTCTGCTTCCAGTTTCATAATTTTGGGATCCCTCACCCATGGAGCAAACCTCATGGGAATGTACAAATGACTTTCATATCTTCCTATCATCCTTTAGGGGATTGTTGCAGATGACAGGCGCTAAGGTGCTCTGTGAGAAAATAATTGAAATCTCACGTTTCCTGCCTAAATAAACAAATAAATAAATATAAAGACAGAAAAATGTTGTGCCTCTCTGAGGGATATTAGATTTTTATTTCAGGTGAGAGATCAATGGTTACTTTGACCAAGATGGACAGTATGGAGATTTTGATATGAAGAAGAGAAATGTACTTTGATTGTATTTACTTTACTATTGATTGTATTTGATTTACTTTGATAAATGCTTATGAAAAGATGCCAAGACTATTGCAACCAGAAGTCAAAACCGGGCTCTCTACTTCTATTCCTGCCCATGTAGAGTTCATTGGTCATAGAGTAGTCTGATAATGTTCTTTAAAACCATAATTTAAGTTGTATTATTTTTTCTGCTCAAAACTATTCAACTTCCTTTCTCACGCCCCATAAAATCCAAAGTCCTTACCTCTTAGCATACTTTACAAAGTTCTTCATGAATTAGCCCTGTCCCCATCCCACCACCAATATCTCTCTGATCCCATTTTCCACCATGGTACGCCTCCGGCTGCTATCAACCACAATAGCCTCCTTGCTTTTCTTCTGGCTGATGATGTACACTCCTGTCTCAGAGCCCCTGCATACCTGTCTCTGTCTGGAAAGTTTTTAACTCAGATATTCCTATGACTTTCTCCCTCACTGCACTCAGGTACATGTTCAAGGACTACCTCAGCAATCAGGCCTGTCCTTACCACTATCAAAATCATATCCTACTCAGTTAACAAGGTCTTTATATTAGATTTAAAAAACTATTTATCATGCATATTAGTAGTACCAGTCACATTTTAGATATTTATGTCTGCTGCTTGTTTCTTTGTTTTCCACTGGAATGTAAACATATAACTAAAGGGATTTATTTTTTCATTGCTGCATTTTCAAAATCTAGGAAAGTACCTAGTGCAAAATAGGATTCCTAATCTATCTATCTATCTATCTATCTATCTATCTATCTATAGATAGATATATCCCTAATATGCAAATAGACCAAACTGTGGAACAACCGATGTGTGCTGACCATCAGGGAGCACACGCAGAACATGGCAGACATCAACTGCAGCAGGATGGTGGAGTAGGTGAGTGGGGGTGCCAGACCAAGGCAGGGTGCCAATCGCTGTCATCAGGGTGAGCCTCTGGTGGTTACTGAAAATGCTTTGTTCCCACATGCCATGGTCCTGCCCAGCACTGGCCCCAATTGCTCAGTGCCATCAGCAAGTGCCAGTGGCAGCTGCTGGCTCTGATTGCCCCTCAGGGCTTCTCCACCCCCCCTGCTCCTGAAGGGTGATCGGGGCTGGCAGCCACCGCTTGCACCCACTGCTGGCGCCAACCCCAATCATTCTGTGCTGTCAGCAGGTATGAGTGGAGCTGTCGCTATCAGCGTGTGGGAGTGGCAGCAACGTGCTGCTGGTAGACAGAGGATCAGGGGCCATGGTGGGAGGGGCCAGGCAGGGGATCGAGGATGGGCTGAGACCTGCCCCTGTGCCCACAGCAACCTCATGGTCCACAGTTCCTTTCAAGGTGCACGAATTCATGCCCTGGGCCCCTAGTAAATGAATAAAAATGTATGAGTGGAATTATTAGATTGGATTGTAGAAAATATAAAATGAAGACATATCCCAGACATCAGCCGGGTATATGTGATGTCAGTAATAGACTTATGGAAAATGATGGCGGGAATAAGTTTGAGGGAGAATTTACACTGATTCACACCATGTCAAAAAAAAAAAAGCATACTTACAGTAATAAAAATGGTTTAAATTTTAAATTCAGGGAAAAAAAAGTAAAGTATTAGAAAGGACACTAATCTTAGAACACAAATATCTGAATCTAAAATGTCACTAATACTCATTGAATTGCTCTCATCTTTCCCCTTCAGTTTCCTGGCTCCATTCTTTTAGCTTTTACACTGTCCTTTACAGCTCAGGCTCAACAGATAATAATAAGTTATATCATTCCCCATCTTTTACCTTACTCCCTTTCTGAGAAACAGTCTTTCCACTTGAAACCCTTTGCTTTCTCCAGAAACAAACTCCCAGGACCTGGTACCCATCCTCATAAAATGCCTCCGTCATAATCTTTGTGAGCACAGCAGTGTTCTCTTCTTCTTTATTAAATGAGAACAGCTATTGACTAAGTTATGGATCCATAGTGGTATTTAAAGTAAAAAGAGCACTATTCTAATTTGAGATGAACTGGTACACAGAAACACAGTGTAATTGGAATTAATTTAGACAATCAATCACAAGTGTTGATGCTGCCAACAAGGGCTCAAAGTAAGTGCCAACATTGATTGTGGTTCTTCTCTGACAATTGTTTTATGGGTATTAAATGGAATGCGTAATAGCATGGAGCTCGAAGGAATCCTGCTGCTTTCCTCCTTCAAACACAACTTGCCCCCATTTACTGTAAATCTCTGCATCCACTCATCTTCTTTTCCAGGTTGTTATAGCATTGATTCAAAATCCATGATTTTACCTTAGTTGCATCTTACATAACAATTTATCAAATGTCTTGCTGAGATCTAGGTGAAAGGTTCCCACTGCCTTCGTCCATTTGTTTCCTTACTCACTGCAAACACGGGGGCTCTCTCGGGCCTATCCTTTACTTTGGCACAATATTGGCAAACGGCACACGTAGTGTTCTCCTGGAAATTTACATTTGTTTATTGTAATTGAAACACTTACTGTTTATAAAATATTGGTTTCCAGAAGGTCTTTGTTTATTTGTTTGTTTTACAGTCAATTTCACACATCATCCTTTCAACTCGGGTTCTCAGAGTGGTGACTGAAATAGTATGCTTTGAAATGTTTACCTCTTTTGTCTCCTTTCCCCTCATACCAGTGCAAGGACTGCTGACCACTCTCTTTTTGAAACTCTATTAAGAATGCCTTTTCCACACTACTTTAAATGGTTCCCCTTCTTATTTATTTCTCTGACCATTTGCTTACTTTCTTCCTTGGTAATCTCTTCCTCCAGCAGTTATTTGCATACTGGTATTCATCAGGGTTTCACTACTCAATCTACTTTTCTTCTCCTACTATATATTTTCACCAGAAGATCTCATTTATTCTTGTCTAAACCCTCTTTTCTTCCCTAAAATTCTGTTGTCCACACTGGCTGAACATCACTAATTTGTCTTTCTATAAAAATGTTACATTCTCATTTTTCACTCCACAGTAACCCAATCTCTTATTTTATTCCCTCTTTATTTACTGCTACTATCTTCTACCTTGTTGTCCATCCCCCCACATTGAGTCATATTAAATCTCTCCTTCCCCTCTTTCCAAACGTAGCTAATTATATCTACTGAATTTTATCTGATAAAGGTTTCTAAATTCTGTTTCTTTTTCTTTGAAGGTCACATATTATTGTTTCAGAATTATACCAAGAACCTTTTAGGTATCCTGGGATAGGCCTTCTGAAAGGCATCTGCACAATGCCGGAAGACAAGCCCATCTCACATTAACAGTGAAAATCTGTCAGTTTCAATTGTTCTCCATCATGTAAGAAAGGTGTACTTTAAATGCTTCTTGGCTTTGAGGATAAAGTCTTCATAGTGTGACCTAAGTATGCAAATTCATTATCTACCACTGCCTATCCAAAAATCTAATTTCTGGCCATTGTAATCAGTTACAGTGCCTTTGCACATTGACCAATGCTGATCCTCTTATCTAGAAACCATGTTCTTCTTCATCTGAACTACACTTTATTGAGTTTCAAAAATCACATTGTCTTCCTCTTTAGTCTGGGCAATTTGTCACACATTCTGCACTCACATGGCATCTGATGGGCAAAACTTCATCTTAGTTGTCACTTTATGTTGAAATTAATCATTTCAATAAAACTCCTCCCACTAGCCTGAGTTAAATAAGGTTCTAATACTTTTTTCATTTTTTTTTTATAGCTATTATTTTTTTTTATATCATGGCTCACAGAAAGTGTTATGTAGAATTTGCCTGAAGAAAGATTCTTTCTAAGGCAATTTTTCAGTTTTTACCTCACTTGAACTTTAAAACATCTCATATTCTTGATCTCTCTCTCTTTAAAAACCAACAAAAACAATAACAACAAAACAAATTTAAAAAGCAAAAAAAAAAAAAATCTCCATTTCCTGGGTTTCTCCAATAATTCTGCAACCTATTAACAACTTTTCACACTTCATATTCTTTGGCTCCAATATGAAAGCTTCATAGTTAGTGCATATTCATTCTTGCTTCCCTCAATTCATTCAGACTGCAGTCAGAGATATTTCTTAAGTATAAGAATAATGCCCTTTCAAAGAAGTCCACTTCTAAATCTCTGAAACCTGTGTATATGTCACTTTTTATGGCAAAGGGGAATTAAATTTGCAGATGGAATTAAGTTTGCTAATCAGCTGATCTTAAAATTGAGAAATTGTTCTGGATTATACTGGTAGACCAAACATAAGCACAAAGGTCCTTAAAAGTGGAAAGAATAATCAAAAGGCAGAATAAAAAAGAAGATAACATGAGAAAACTTTGGCCTAATGTTACTGGCCTTGAAGGTGGAGGGAAGGGGCCAGGAGTAAAGGAAAGCCGGCAGCCTCTAAGCATTACAAAAGACAAGCGGATTCTATCCTCCAGCTTCCAGAATGGAATGAAGTCCTAATAGCACCTTGATTTTAATGGGTGATATCTGCATCAGATTTCTATCTACAGGCCTATTAGATGATACATGTATGTTTTGTAAGCCACTCAGCTTGCAGTAATTTGTCACAATAGCAATCAGGAAAAAATAACACATTACCTAGGAGCCAAACAAATCCTCCATCATGCCTTTCCTTACTTCTGTAACTCAATAATTTGCATCCTTCTAATTGCTGATTAATTATAACTTGCTGAGTGTAATCATCTCTAACTCAAATCTTTATCCTGTAGTCTTCCAATCTCCTAATATGTTATCTAACACTTTACCTAACTAGTAGCATCATATCAAAATCTAAATTAAATAATCCTATATAATAAAAGCCTAGTGACCCAACGGCAGAATGACCAGAGTGACCAGTTGACCAGTCGCTATGCCATGCACTGACCACCTGGGGGCAGACGCTTAATGCAGGAGCTTCCCCCTGGTGGTCAGTGCACCACTCAGCTAACCAGGGTGAGTGGCTGCTCCCGCTGTGAACCCCAGGCAGACAGACAGGAACTTGGGCTGTGATTGTTGCCTCCTAGCCCCAGGCTCCTCCTCCTCCTTGCTCTCTGCCACCTCCTTGGAACACACTCAAGCTACACAGTGCCACCTCCAGGCTTGCAGAGCTGACCCTGGAGGCTGGGAGCAGGACTGAGGTCTTCTCCACCACCTCTTAGTGCTATTGTCTCTGGGCACAGCCCTGACCCGGGGAGAAGTGAATGCTCTGGCTCCAAGGAAGATGCCAAACCAGGGAGCAGCCACTCAGAGGGTGGGTCCAAAGCCACTTGGCTGACAGGGATGAGCGGCACTCCCACAGCAGGCTGATCCCCTCAGGTCATGCCCTCCACCAGTGCACAAATCCCATGCACCGGGCCCGTAGTCTGTTACATAATTATATATTGAATCTCTGCATCCTTAATGAGACTGTGCATCTGGGAGGGTAGATATCATATTAACTTCAACTGTTTATCTCCAGAACCATCATGGTACTTTGCACTTAAGTAGGCACTTAAAGAGATGAGGTGAGTGAGTGCATAAATGTTTTTATTGACTATCTTCTCGGTAATATCAGTGTAAAACTTTTGATATACATTATTTTCTTGACATCTCACAACATCTCAATTGTGTAACTATTACATCTATTTTGCAGGCAAGAAAATAGTAGGCTAGAGTCACTAGAAATTTCTTTATAGGCCATATGGTTGGTAATGGCATAGCCACAGACAAAACTAAACCTTTGATTGTTCACTCATGTTCTTTTAACTACATACCATAGTCTTGATTGGTACTACAATGACCATTTGCCAACATCATGTTACCAATCCTGCCTGAGTCTGCTAGTAACTGAAGGCTTCTAGAAATACTAAAATAGGTTGAAATAGAAGACTTTTTGTCTATGATTTTGTATTCAGCACACAGTATAGTGTAGAGCATAAGTAATCTCTTAATAAATACAATTTGAATTAAAAACTGAACAAATGATATATACAATGAGTAAGTAAACAAATATTCTAGGCGTCTACCTGATTTTAATTAGTGTAGAAAGAATGGCTGGGCAGAAAAGCTTGGAATAAATGAAAATCTTAGCAGATAAATTTTTCAGCTACAGTGTTTTTCGTTTTTGTTTTTTTTCTGAAGCTGGTTCTGATACCTTCCTTTCTCCTCCCTAGTATCTTTAAGTATTTGAGATAGGTAAAGAAAAGAAAACCCTTCTATTATTTTTATCATTATCCTGGACAGTAAGAAAAGTGATCTTAAAGTAAATAGAATCTGTCTAAATTACTATAACTCTACTCATCTTAATATTTATGAAAAAGAAAAAGAAATGGAGAAAAGGTACTTAGTATTTGTGGTAATAGTGTCAAAAGAAATAATGAGTTGAAAATAGAAAGAGAATAGAAAACAGCAATGTATACTCTCAGTTTGAAACAAATAAACTTAACATTAGACTATGAAGATCACTTTTTAAGAGTCCCAGGAAATGTAATGTACATTGTCATCTTCATGCCCTAACCTTCTAGTAGTTTTATATTTGTAGTGGCATGACAGAGTTCATTCTGATTCATGATACTCCCTGTGATGTCCTTAGTAGCTTAAAGCCATTTAAAAGCTATAACTATTTAAAGACAATACTATCCTTCTTTAAGATATTTTAAGAGTTAATCAAATGTAGCTGGTATGTTATTTGTGCTAATGTTTCCTTGCTCCATAAAAGAAATGTGAAGACACTGTAGCGCAAGGGTTAAAACATGAGCTCATAGTCAGGAATTAAAAATAAATCCAACTTCCAAACTCCACTTAGCTCTGTTTCGTCATCTGTTGAATGCGGTTTATAAAAGAAGCTGCATGAATGGGAGTGGGGTGGGGGTCATGGAGGGGATAAGGACATATATGTAATATCTTAGTCAATAAGGGGAAAAATAGAAAAAATTAAAAAAAGAAGCAGCTGCCCAGAAGTGTTTGAGGGGCAATGAGGTAAGGTATGTAAAGTGCTATGTGCAATGTCTGGTTTGTTTTAAAAGGCAAATATGTTGAATATGAACTATCATGTTATATCATAATTTAAATTATAATATTCTCATTACTAAATACAAAACATTGTAGAAATCTCATTTAAAAATTCTAATGGTTCACTTACTAATGGTTCACTTAGTCAAGTAATAAAGCTTAGTAAATAGAACTTTAATATGTTTTGTCCTGGACAAGGTTACACCTTTTTACAGACTCCCAGTAATGGACTGGAACTCTTTCAAAGATACAGTATCAGTATTCCTTCCAATAGCCGTTCTACATTTTCTTATTTATGATGTGAAAGTTTACTTTCTTATATCCTGCTGAGTGACAGCATGTCTCATCTTCTCTGAGAATCCTGAGGTGCCTCCTCTTCGACTGATCAGAAAATAAATCTTAGAAAGGATTTTGGGTTTATGCAAAAAATAAATGCCTATTATTTTGATGTGTTAAGGAAATGTCCTGGGATAGTTCCTAACTAGTTAGCATTCTCTCCTTTTACTGTAAAACAGTGTCTAGAAACAGTCTTTTAAAATAAATTTTGAGTCTGTGCTTCATCTTCCTTTCATAAATAATCATGTATTCTGAAATAAAGATAAGCGAAATGGTAAATCCAATCTTGGAGAGAATCTAACACAAGGGGTTGATATATCAACAATCCATTCCAATTTTAGAGCCACTTCATTCAATTTGTTTCGTCATCTACTCAATTATTCACAAAGATATATTGAGGACTTATTATGCCAAGTACTGTTATGTTAGATATATAAAATTATTAAATCAGAGAGACAGTATCCCCGTGAATTCCTTCTTGATTTCTGATGACTGTTACATCTAATGACTTTGCTTCCTCTCAAACAACACAGACAACTGTATTCATGGATCAGCAGTTAGAGTAAAGCACACAATACTTCTTGTAATAATCTCAAGTGTGGTGGTTCAAGTAATCACTTCTTAGTACTTGTTTTATATTTTCTATGTATGTTTCAATATATTCTTAAGATATTTTCCTAATATACAATACCACTTGAAAAACAAAGAATCCCAAAATATGAACACACATATTTGTTATTTGTAACAGTCTATTTGTCATCAATTCAGTGTTATATAAACTTCAATTTTATTTGATTTATTGCAAAGTAAGTGCTTAATAAAGTATCTTAAGTAAAAATATATTTTTAAAAGATTTGTTTCTGACCTATGAAGAAGCAGAATATTTAAAATTGGTTTGTACCACAAAACCTATTTTCAGTACCTTTGTTTCCTTTTCATAAACCACTGTGCAGAACAGTGAGCCAATTTATTAGTTTCATTGATCCTCTCCACTGATCTTACATGACTGTAAAGAGTTTTGTCAAAGGATTCCCAAACATCTAAGTTTAAAATCCTCTTTAACTCCCTTCCCACATTTGTCTGCCTGGAGTGAAGTCCCTGAAGAATTGCACAAAAGTAGTGAGTGATTCCTTTTATTTTCTAAATGTGTGTTGTCTGTTCTTAATCAAGCTGAGCTTTTCAAAGTGGGCCCCTTTGATGTCTAAAAATAGTTTCTGAAAGTTTTCAACATAATGGAAGTCAAAGGAAAGTCTCTGAAATATCTAAATGGGTTTCTCAGACTGGCCTTCAGTTAGTATTTTGTTTTGGTCACAAATTTAAGGGCTGCTTCCTTAATAGAAAAATATGTAAATTATTTTAATACCAAGAGCTACATTCTTATTCATCTAAAACTTAAATTTGTGGATTAAATTTTTAAATTATTATTAACTTTTTATCAATGTGTATTATTTTTTCCACTGACATCAGGGAACAACAATTTTTCTCTGGCCAAATGTTAGGTCATTAGAGCACTTCTGAACTCTGACAGCTATTCTTAAAAGCAAAGGGAGGGAATGTCAATGTTTGTCAAAGATTTATCTTCAAACTATTAAAAAGCTATTACTGTTTCAAAGCAACTCACTGCACATTTCTATTCAGTATTGGATGTACTCCCACTGTAATCCTGTGTGATTTTGTTTTGAAGTATCTGATAAAAAAATGATAATGCTCAATTTTCTCTTCACTCAGGATAACCGTGTAACTTTAGATGAACAGCTCAAATTTTCTGAGCCTCAGGTTCATCCTGAAAAAACAGGTATCTGAGAAACTTCAGAAAAAGGAGCAGGATAGAGATAATAGAATGTCTTTCTTAAAATCACTGCTTTTCCCTATTCCACATGTTATAATGTGTGTACTTTCAGATATGCAGTCACACATATTTCTCACTTTTCAGCTCTGCAAGGATTAATCTGATCCCACCCCTCATCCCTACCCCAAACTGCATAAACATATTGTCCTTTTTTTTTTTTTTTTTTTTTGCAAAACTCCACGAACAGTTGAAACCGCATTGGTAGATGATTTTATTTCTTTAAGGTGAACCCTCAATCTCAAAGTGACTTTCTGAATATTAAACATTCTGTTAAGAACAACCAAGAGCCCCTTCTTCCCTAAACAGCTTATAACTCACTCAGTTCTCTTAATGAGAAGTTTGGTCATTGAATTAATAAGTCTATAACTTGAGAGAAGCCAATAATTACACAGTACTCCTTGATGTGACAACTTTGGATACTTTCAGCCAGTAAAATACTAGAATAGATTTTCTTTTTTTTTAATTTCAAATTTTTTATTTTTATTTTATTAAAAATATACTTTATTGATTTTTTACAGAGGAAGGGAGAGGGATAGAGAGTTAGAAACATTGATCAGCTGCCTCCTGCACACCCCCTACTGGGGATGTGCCTGCAACCAAGGTACATGGCACTGACCAGAATTGAACCTGGGACCTTTCAGTCCGCAGGCCAATGCTCTATCCACTGAGCCAAACAAATTAGGACTAGAATAGATTTTCTTAATCAAGCAATTATTCTTCTCTCCAGCAGCCCAATGGTTCCAAAAGGTATTACAAGGAAAGGATTTCCTGATATACAATCTATAGTTTTTGTGGATTTCTTTCTTTTTTATTTGTTTATTGAATTTATGGGGGTGAAACTGGATAATAACATTATATTGATTTCAGATATACCAGTCTATGATACATCATCTGTACATTGTATTGTGGTTTAACACTCCAAGTCAAATTTCTTTCCATCACCATTTATCTTCCCTTTACCCTTTTCTACCTCTCCCCTTCTCTCTTCCCCTCTGGCAATCACCATACTATAGTCTGTGTCCATGAGTATTTTTTTCTCTTTGCTTAATCTCTTCACACTTCTCACCCAGTTCCAACCCCTGCTCCTCTGACACCTGTCCGTCTGTTCTCTATATCCATGTGTCATTTCCACTTTGTTAGTTTCCTTTATTCATTAGATGCCACATATAAGTGAAATCGTATGGAACTTATCTTTCTCTGACTGGCTTATTTCACTTAGCATAATACTCTCCAGGTTCATCCATGCTGTCACAAAGATAGGATCTCCTCCTTTTTTACAGCTGAGTAGTAGTCCATGTGTAAATGTACCATAGCTTTTTTATCCACTCATCTACTGATGTCACTTGGGCTGCTTCCAAATTTTTGGCTATTGTAAATAATGCTGAAATAAACATAGGGGTGCACATATACTTTCGAATAAGTGTTTTGGGTTTCTATGGATATATTCCCAGAAGTGGAATTGCTGGCACATAAGGCAGGGTTCCTGGGCCCATTAAACTTTCAAAATAGGTTTTAGATAATCCACACTCTTGATAAAGTTGTATGTAAAACTGTAAGTACATGTGACTTTTAGATTCTCTGGGAAAAATGATTCATGGCTCAAATAAAATGTACCATGGATTTCAAAATACACATATGCTAAAACACTGATTACCAATTTCTTTTACTTATTATTAAAACTAGAGGCTTGATGCACAAAATTCGTGCAAGGGGCTCGGCCCTCATGGCCCCAGCTGCCCTGCCCACTGGTTGTTCCAGAAGGTCGTCTAGATGGTCATTTCAGAAGGTCATTCCGCCATCCAGTCTGATTAGCATATTAGCTCTTTATTATATAGGATATTTGTCATCAACTATAATAGAAAATAAAATTTAAAAATATTTAATTGTCTTTAGTTACTAGCAAAACCAGAGAGAAAAGTAAAGCAAATTTAATTTTACATGTTTTATAGATAAGAAAAATATTACTGATAGTCTTAACTAACGTTTCCCAAAACAAACATACAAATAAGAAGGAGGGCCAGATTCTGAATAAGATGTATCCACTATCTTACGCTTCTATTTCAATTACCCATTTACATTTTAAATGCCTAGCATAGGTACTGAAAAATCATAATTTACCCAAATTGTCTGATTCTCCTCATCTAGATTCATTATCTCATTAGGTATGTTGATTGTCCTACTGACCACTATTTCCTTCATGCATCTCATCAAATTCTATTGTAGTCTTTCTTGTTTTGAGCTTTGTCAAGTTAAATTTAATTCTGTGATTGTCCTTCAAGTTTTGCCCAATTTTCGACTTTCTACCATATACTGGATTGTGTTAAAGTTTTCTATCTATTGGCTAAGAATTGTAGGTAGTAGAAATAGAACAAGGCTAGCTAATTTTATTCTTTCATGTATCAGTTGGTGAGGTTGTCTACTGAGCTATAGGCCATTTAATTAAATTTTTCTCATTTTTCAGCTGCTAATATTTCACCAGATAAGACTTACTGGCAGACGCATTTTCCATATCAATAAATAGAATGAAATGTATTTGTCATTGATTAGAATACCAGCTACTACATTCAGAATAAGCAAGTCTGTTGGGAATGATATGGGCAAAGTAGACTAAAAATACAGAGGAATTGCAAGCTGTTTATTACAGCTAGAAGAGGGGAAGTCATATGCTTGAGAGTAATAGCATGAACTCTATCTCTAACACAGAGGGCAGAAACTGCAATAAGTGAGGCACTCATTGGCTTACTAACGTCCTGTTCTTTTTAGCTCAGGTGCTGCAAGGAACCGTTGCTCCACATTTGAGGAAGAAATTTAAATTTGTTTTATTATTATCAAATTCAAAAACATGGAGTCAGATAACAGTTGGTAACCTATCCGTTAACTGAAAACTGAGTGACTGTATGTTCAGTATAGGATAGTACAGTTATCACTAGTAACTCAAATTGTGAGATAGCTGATCGAAACCTTAAGCTGGTAGAAACACAAAAGTAGTAATTGTGATGAATTGCTGAAGAACGACTAAAGTCAAACGTGAGAGTGAGAAGCCCTGGGAGTGTAGTATGTTGGTAAGATACACTTTTCCATATTTCCCTTTGGGACCCTGTCAGGTTATGACAGAGAGAATCCTAGAAATCCTCGAAAGCTCACTCAATACATGATTCTGATGGAGAGGAAAAACAAAGTTTCCCTCCCTCCTCCCAAAAAAATTGAAACTCCCCTATCACCTCTAAACTGCCAAACATTAAGTACAGAGAGTCTTGAATGAATCCAGTATGTTGGGGTGGATTGAAGGAAGAGAGACCACTTTATAGGCAGAGGAATGGGGATAATAATTATAAGAAACTTCTCATTACGGTCAGGCAAGCAAGAAGAAACTGGGATGAATAACAATACAGCTTCTGAGCACACTTTGTAGCAAACATTTCCATGATGTAAAGAAGTAACTCATTGTGATTGAAATAAGCTGTTTTTCAATCCAGAATAAGATGTTATATTTTAGCATTGTTTTAAAAGGTTTTCTTGATTTCTCTTATTTGGTCAAAATGTCAGTTATTATAGACTGTATTAGTAAGCCTATTTGTCCTTTGCTTTTTCACAGAATCAGAAAACTCTTTTTTATATTTCAGTGGAATATTTGCCATATATTTTATATCTTTGCTATTTCATAATTTCCAGATTTTGAAATATATTTGTGCATATGTGTCTATTTGTGGAGAGTTTAATTGAAAATCAATAAAAATATTCTAGATTTTTGCTTTGTAAAAGACCAATATGGTTAACTTATAATCCTTTGAATCTAAAGAGCTTATAAAGAAAATGATACATGAAAACATATTGTTTCAATTATTCCAACCAAAAACTACTCATTAACATAATTTCAGAATATGGGAATATATCCTGTTTTATGAAATATATGTGTATGTACTAAATTATATAATATATTCTTTACTATATATTATATCTAGTTGAAAAGAAAAGTTTTTAACACATGCCAAGACCACTTGTTCTGCATCCATTTATGTTTTGTTTCACCAGCTATTATGAGATTCTGCATAATTTTAGCATCTCCAATTTCATCTTTCTTCCTTATAAATGTTATTTTTCACTTAATAACTTTGTATCAAATGATGAAACATTGCTATTAAAATTACAACTTTGGCATTACTAATATAATTGTTAGAAGAAACTATAAAGACAAGAAACAAAGGTGAAATAGACTAATTGTTAACTCATTAACACCAAACTGATCCAATAGTAATTTCTATTTTTGAAAATCCCTGGTTTCTTTGTGTATCTAGGGACATCATGGATTCATATCAATTAACAAGGCACACACCAGGGAGAACTACTTCATTTATGCATATGAGCAAGATGATTTAATTTCACAATTTTACAAATAACTGGTTTATGGAGGCCAATTTTCAGGAGTTTTACTATTATCTATTGTTCTTCCATTTTGTAGTTTATAATTCTCAAAGGAAAGTTAATTAAACATGTGTGTGTGTTTTTATGAGAGAGCTTCCTTCTGGGGCAATTCATAAGTCACTTTTATATTTCAACACTTACTTCCAACACATAAAATTGTCTTTTAAAAATTATTGTCAGATAAAGTTAATAAAGAACTAAGAGTAAAGAAATAGATACCAATAAAGCAAATGTTTGATCATCTACTGTTCTTCTATGCCCTAGATATCAATTTTCAGGTGTCTGCTGCTCATCCTTTCTAAATAATTTTAAATCAGTTAACAAATTGTATTTTTTCTTACAAGATATTTCTAATATCTGCATTTTATATTGCCATTTTATGTATACAAGCTGAAATTGTATATATAATTAATATATAATGAATTAAAACTTATGAGTGGTACTTCCTTATTCAATTTTTTACCATTCCATTTGTTCCTCACTTTTATAACTTGAATTTTCACACCTGAATGAAAGATGAAGTTATTCTGCATTTTGTCATTTTTCTAATATAAATCTAAGCTTATTTTTTAACTTGTGAAATTAATCTATTGATTATAGGGGAATACTTAATTAATTAAGATCTAGTTTACTAATATCTTCATTTTGATTTAGCAGGAGAAAATTTGAATTTATTTTTTTAATGTTTTTTACTATTTTTTTTTATTTTGTGTACATATCTAACCATTGTCCCCCATCCCCCACACTCCACTCCCATACATGCCCTCATCCCCCAATGTTTTGCATCCGTTGGTTATTCTTATATGCATGTATATAAGTCCTTTGGTTGATCTCTTATTTCCCCCACCTCTCCCTAACCTTCCCGCTGTAATTTGACAGTCTGTTTGATGCTTTACTGCCTCTGTATCTATCTTTTTGTTCATCAGTTTATAATGTGTTTTTTATTATCCACAAATGAGTGAGATCATGTGGTATTTTTCTTTCATTGACTGGCTTATTTCACTTAGCATAATATTCTCCAATTTAATTCTTAAAAAATAAAGACATTTCTAGATTATTTTAAATGAATGTAAAACTATAATTAACTTGGTGAGTCTTCAAAAGGAAATATTTTTCTAGTTGCATCAAGGATTTTTTTAAAAATAGCTAAAGATTCTATTTTAAAATGTGTGAATGTTGCCTGAGGAAGGTTTGCTAATTTAACCATTTTAATTTTCACTGAGGACTTGTGAGATATATGGCTGACAACTATTATTATCTGCTTTTTCTCTTACTCATACATTTGTGCTACACTGCAACAGAACAAAGAGTATGATAACAAAAAGGATCAAAATATGGTCATTTTACTATTGTTTACAATTTAAGAAAACATATGTATAAACAAACATGACATGCATCTTCAGGTTCTGGGTACGTATTATATTATGCAATGAGCAGAGGATACTTTTGCAAAATGTGTCTGTTATACACACTATAGGGAAGTTGTCATTATCCTTATTAAATTAATGAGCAAAAGTAGATAGAGAAATATTTAATAATTTATGCAAAGTCATAAAGTTGTGATTTGAATTCTGTTCATCTGACCCTGAAGCATATATTCTTATCTGTTGCATATTCTATTCCTCCCCAAATTTTTCAAAATTGTCTAATTTTTAGGAATGTTCCTGGATGCTACTTGGGGGAAGAAAAAAAGTTCAGCAGTGACCATTATTGCTTGTCTCATTTTCGGTTCTTATAAGTGTATATCTAGTATCACATGATCTCACTCATCTAGGGGAAATAATGAACAACATAAACTGATGAACAAAAACAGACCCGGAGACAGGGAAGCATCCATCAGACTGTCAAACCTCAGAGGGAAGGTAGGGGAAGGTGGGGGTAAAGGGGAGAGATCAACCAAAGGACTTGTATGCATGCATATAAGCCTAACCAGTGGTCACGGACAACAAGGGGGTGGGGGCATGCGTGGGGAGGGGTTTAGGATGGGAATGGGGGGGATGAGGACAAATATGTGATACCTTAATCAACAAAGAAATTAATAAAAAAAAGAATTTTGGTAAGTAGTGTTTAATCAAAACTAGTTAATTTTCTCTAGGCAAGATTTCTTAGAAATATTAATAAGCTAATGTAATTTGGGGCTTTCAAGAAGTAGGCTATACTGTTAAGGTTTTCAAAAGTAGTTTGTGCTTAACAGTTTTGCAGGTGGATTTGGCATACTTGTGTTCTGCATAACTGAATTTATAATGTTGCTATAGAATACAGTACTTGCAAGTGTCACCAGACAAATAAAATTCATATAAGTCAATAACTTCTGTGATGTATACCGAACATCATATATACCACATCCTGTGGGAGAACCCTGACTTATAGGACTTAAAATTCCTTAGTGGAGGACACTCTCTTACTAAATGATAGAGCAAGATGCTAAATAGGATTTTCAATAGGGTCTTTTTACTTGTAATTCAGAAGATAATATTCCCAAGTTTAGAGCCAATGAGTTCAAAAACTATAGAAAGGACAAAATAATATTGTCCATGCAACTGTGGCAAGATAGCTATAGCTCTGCCCTGGCCCAGGAACCAATATGCACCAGCATGTTGTAACAAATTATTTCAAATTGCTGATGTAAATTAGTGACAAATACTATTTTTGTATTTTTAGGAAATAATTTAGAAAATAATACCAATTATGCAATACAATACAAACTAGAGGCCCAATGCACAAAATTCGTGCAAGAGTAGGTGTTCCTTCCCCCAGCTACCAGCACCAGCTTCCCTCTGGCACCTGGGACCCAGCTTGGCTTCCCTACAGTCAACAGCAGTCACCCAGGACCTGGGCTTCCCTCCCAGCCCTGGCTTAGTCCGGAAGGTCGTCCAGAAGGATGTCTGGTCTAATTAGCATATTATGCTTTTATTATTATAAATATAAATACATACATCCCCCACTCCTGCTCAGAACATCCTCAATACATACACATATAGAAAGCAACAATAATGGATATGTGTTAATATTTTAAAAGTTATCTCTGGGTGAAAAGGTAAAAGATAACTTTTTAAATGCACATTGTTTCTAAATTTTCTTTTATATAACTTGTTCCATATAATGGAACCCTAAAAGACTATCAGCAGATATTTCAGCAGAAACTTTGCAACCCAGAAAGTAATGGCAGAGAATATTCAAATTGCTGAAGGAAAAACATTCCAACCAAAAAGTACTCTACCTACAAAATTGAAGGAGAGATAATTGATAACAGTTAATTGATGCTAAGTTATATAGAGTATTTCAATGCTATCATTTAGTAACAGTCTTTTAATCAACAAGATGAACACAGTATTAAGCTAAAAGAGATGAAATTCCAAATCAAGTGTTGGAATATATATATTTTGAGTCATCTGCCAGGGGCAATAAACACATTTTCCTGGCATTCATCATGATCAGTGTGCCCAACACATCCTGACATCTCTCAAGATTTTGTTTTCAAGTAACTTGATAAGTAAATTACCTTAGCTTTCAAATAAGATATAATGATCCTTCAGGCCTCTCAGAAAATAGGTGAAGCTATGGTTCATAAGAAAAATAAGTAGTTTAAGGATTTTTGTAATTGTTGGCCATCAAGTCACATTAAAGAGAAAGTATTTAATATTTTAGCATGTTCTGAAATGTTCTAAGATCAGGGAAGTATAAATGTTTGCCTTTTGGAGCTGGAATTTTAATATTATTATATAGTCATTATTTAATTAATATAGCTACTCATTGGCTTTTTGTGGTTCAGTCATAGATAACGAGGAGTAGAACATATCTTTGTGACCAGGATCCTTTCCATTACTGCTCTAGTATAACGTCTGCAGAGGGCATGTCAGAAAGTTGGCTGATGTATAAGAGGCTCATTAGGAGTCACGGGATGTGTTGACTAGTTAAATTCCTCCATTGTATGTGCATTGTAAACTACATAAAACAGGGGACTGCCATATGTGGAAGGGTAGGAAGTAAAATTTTCAAACTGGAGAATAGAAGACCTTTGTTTGAAGTCAATTATTACCTAGTTAAATTGTCAACGATTCTCACATAAGGAAAATTAGTTAGCAGAATCTGCATGTTAATAAAACTCTTCTAAAGCTCCATATGGATATTGGATAAATGTATTTGATAACTAAACTGCTAAGTCATTTATTCCCTGAATGCTGTAGTTGTGCAGATGAAAATAGATGTCAAGTATAAATAAACAGATTCTCCTGCATAAAGCCTACAGGCAGGACAGGAAGATGATCCAACAACAAATGCAACTATATTGCAAAGTTAAAAGTTAAAATGGATAAGTCAAATAATATGTGTATTAAAATGTGCTATGAGAGTTTAGGAAGAGTTAAACAGTTACTTTCATGGAAATTAGTAATTACTAGAATTTCAGTATCATATCTGTACATTGAGTCAGTCTTCCTTGAGGGATTAAAGGAATAGTACTTAAACCTCCAGAATGTGATTCTGCGGACAGACAGGAAGACCTATAGAGCAAGTATGAGTCTCTGCTCAAGTGACTAATAGAGATATTCTTTTATAGACACAGGCAAAGATATAACTAACAATTGCCTGTTTTGGAATCAATTGCCCTCCCAAAATTCATATGTTGGAGCTCTAACACTCAATGTGACTGTATTCAGAGATAGGTTCTTTAAAGAGGTCATTAAAGTTAAGTGAGGTTACAAAGGTGAGGTCCTAATCCAATAGGATTTGTGTGTTTATTAGAGAAAGAGACTGGACAGCCCCAGCCACCACCTTCAGCCCAGCCATGTCAAAGTGCATCAAGGGTCTGAGGGCAGCCAGCCAGAAGAGGCCAGAACCACCTGCCCAAGTCTAGAACCCTGTTCTCTAGCATCCCCTCCCCCATCTGCCCAAGTGATTACAACTTGAGCTGATGTCAAATCTGAGAATGTCTTTGCAGGCCACAGCTTCTGCAAGATACCTTGGTCATTTGGAAGGGGGTACGGTGGTCTCTCTGATCAAGGGTATGTCAGTTCCTCCAATAGAAGAGGAGGCTTTTGTTTTGTCTTGGTTTGTTTTATTTTAAAGGCACCTGCTGGTTTAATGTAAAGAATAGAAAATCTTAATGTCTTTCCTGCAATGTGAAGCAATAGTTCAAAGTCATTACAATTATTTTTAGTTTGAGACCAAGCACATATGCCCTTTGGATAAGTACATTTCTGAGCTGTGTCCTACAGGAGAAGTTTATGGCTTTAATAGTTTTCTTCGTGTTAGGCAAACATCAGAAATTGTTTTGTTGGGAGACTTTCTCTTAAGAGCTCAGAATCCTTGTTTTCTCTCTGGCCCCTTAAACATAAAGGTATAAGGATCCCCAGCAGGGCAGCATTCCCCTTCTTCAGTTTCCCCAGGGATTTGGCCTGGGCTGGGATTGCTAAACCAAGGAATATTCAGGAAGGTTTCTGAAGACTTTGGTGCTCCCGTCCAGTGGAAGTGCAGGATGGTGTTTCTCTTTGGAAGCGGATTTAGAAGCTTAGAAACATCTCCCTTACTAAAAGAAGCTCCCCTTCCCTTCACAGAGATGCCTACATACAGGAGAAAATCCAGGAAACGATTCAACAAGAAGGTGGCCATCTGCAAGCCAAGAAGAGAGACCCGAGAGGAAACCCACCTTGCCAACACCTCAATCAACCCCTCCAGTCTCTAGAAATATGAGAAAATAAATTCTACATGTTTAAGCCGCCTCTTCTTTAACTATGGCCATGCTAACAAACTAATACCCTGTCCTGATTCTTCTCAGCCATTTAAACAAATATAAGAAATTATAGGAAAAGAATTAAAGGATAAAATGATGTGAATATGATTTACTTTTGGGAGGGAAGCTAAATAAATGCAGCCAAGAGTTTTTAAAAAATTCTTAGCGAACAACTATTAATATTTTAATAAATGTAAATAATTAAAATGTATTAAATAAAGTTTCTGCATCTACTAGAAAAGACCCACGATTTAAACCAGTCTGAACTGGTGAAGTAGACATACTAAATACCCAAATGCAAGGCCTCTGATTTGTGAAGTCAAAGTTCAGAGCTAATACAATAGAACTATTCAGCTTGTACTTCTGGGCACTTTTTCACTATAGGGAACGATCAACAATCTGTTTCTAGGCATGCACAGCTGTTCACTCCTGTGAAGTCCAAAGCATTCCTATCGAACAAGGTCCCATTTCAATTCCATTTTTTAAAGCATAAATGTAATCAATGCTCCCAGAATTATTAGGACTTGATCAACTGAATTAAACTCTAGCAGTATTTTTATGCTGATCAATTATTTCACATTATTTACAATCATTCCATGTCTGGTGATTTATTAAAATGCAATATTCCCACCACATAGAATGAGGCAGAGAAGGAACAAATCATTCAAAAAGGAACCTTTGTCCTTATGCAGAAACATAGGTGGGCCTTGATGCTAGACTGTGTGGTTCATAGATACTTGTAAACAAGCAGATATATTAAGGTTTATGGGAAGGACTGGAGACTTAACTATTTCTATAACTGTTCAAAAGAATAGCAGTCGAATAATGGTTTGTCCTACATTGCTTAGACAAACATAAATAAATAAAATTAAGACAATTCCAACAGAATTGGAAAACCTGGATATTTCAGTCTGGTTTTTATATGCATATATAAAAAGCTATATAATTTATATCTATCTATCTAACTACCTATTTATCATGTACCTATCTATCTATTATCTATATAAAGAGAAAAGGAAATGGCTAGATAAAGGTATTAATATATCTTATAGCTATTAAACTAAAGCCCAACTGGGTAAAATCCCTTTAACTTGAAAATTTTTAGAATAACTTTTCTTTTCCCTTTAGTAACTCAACATCAGAAATAATAGCAGTGGCAACATTAATTTTAAAAGAATATGCTTTATCAGTCTGTTCCATGTTTCTATGTCTCTGGATCTATTTTGCTCATCAGTTTATTTTGTTCTTTAGATTCCACATATGAGTGAGATCATGTGATACTTGTTTTTCTCTGACTGGCTTATTTCACTTAGCATAATAATCTCCAGGTCCCTCCATGCTGTTTCAAAGGGAAAGAGATCCCTTTTTTTTTTTTTTTTTCCTGCCGCATAAGATTCCATGGTTTAAATGTACCACAGCTTTTTTATCCACTCATCTATCAATGGGCACTTGGACTGTATCCAGATCATAGTGATGGTAAATTTTGCTGCTTTGAACAGAGGGCTGCATATATCCTTTCTGATTGGTGTTTCCAGTTTCTTGGGATATATTCCAGAAGTGGGATCCCTGGGTCAAATGGGAGTTCCAGATATAATTTTTTGAGGAAACTCCATACTGCACTCCTCAGTGGCTGCACCAGTCTGCATTCCCACCAGCTGTGTACTAGTGTTCCTTTTCTCCACATTCTCACCAGCACTTGTCATTTGTTGATTTGTTGATGGTAGTCATTCTGATAGGAGTAAGGTGATACTACATTGTTATTTTAATTTGCATCTCTGATGATTAGTGACTTTGAGCATTTTTTCATAGGTCTCTTGGCCTTCTGTATGTCCACTTTGGAGAAGTGTCTATTTAGGTACTTTGCCCATTTTTTAATTGCATTGATTGTCTTCCTTTTGTTAAGTTGTATGAATTCCACATATATTTTGGATATTAACACCTTATCAGATGTATATCAGAGGAAAGGTGGGGGTGGGTGGGAAGAGATTAACCAAAGAACTTGTATGCATACTAGAGGCCCGATGCATGAAAATGCTTGCCCTTGGGGGGTCCCTTAGCCCAATTCATGCCAACCTCAGAGGAGGTCCACCTGCTGGCTTAAGCCTGCTCATTGAGAGAGCGGGCCTAAGCTGGCAGCCAGACATCCCTCTGGCAGCCCAGGAGCTCTTGGGGGATGTCCAACTGATGGCTTAGGCCTGCTCCCTGTGGAGAGCAGGCAAAAGCTGTAGTTGGACATCCTTAGCACAGCCAAGCAGGTGGGAGAGGCTCCCGCTGCACTCACAGCCATCAGCCTGGCTTGTGGCTGAGTGAAGGCTCCCCCTGTGGGAGCCCCCTGGTGGTTAGTGTGCATCATAGCAACTGGTCATTCCCTGTTGTTCCATCATTAGGGTCAATTTGCATATCACCCTTTTATTATATAGGCTATGCATAACCCATGGACACAGACAATAGTGGAGTGAAGGCCTGGGGCAGGGCGGGGACTGGCTAGAAGGGGTCAGTGGGGGAAAAAATGGGAAATCTAAAATAGTACTTTAAACAATAAAGATAAATTTAAAAAAAATAATAGTACATAATAAAAATAAAGAATATGGTTTATATATCATTGGGCAATAACAAACTCCTTTATTCTTTTCACTGAAGAAAAGAAAGCTGGTGCTCCTATTGTTATAGGTTATCAATTGTTTTTTTCTTCTTGATTTGGTCTTTAATATTCATAACCATACATTTTTGAGATTCAATACTCTCTACATTAAACTCACTAATGAGTATGTTTTGAATTTATTTCACTTATTTAGAGACTACTTAGAAAAATATGCTTTCAATGCATTTAAGTCTCAAGAAGTATTTTGCTTCCCTCAACAATGGAAATTCACCACGACCTGTAACTAGAGAAACTAGTTTATTGACAGTTTGCCTGGTTTGGTAGAAACATAATTAAACAGCCTCATTATACTCTATAAGAAGTTAATGAGAAGAGAGACTAAATGTGCCATGTTTGAATATCTACATAATATGACTTTACATAATTCATCATAAGATATATGTTTTTGGTCTATTTGATCATTAATTAGTTTTTAGAATTTGAAAGAGTTTCTTTAACAAAAATTATTTTACTTTTACCATGACTATACTTCAAGTATCAAAAGACAGGCTGAAAATTGATTAAATAACTAGAATACGGATCAAGTGCAAAAGGTCAACTGAGTTAAAATTAAATAATTTAAATTTAAAGCAATGCTGACTTTTGGGAAAACTGAAAGGCCCTGAGTATATGAGGCATTATGTGAGGTTTAAAAGTTGATGTTCTTCACCTCTAATTAGTATCTAAAGTTTAACTTTCTCTCTCATAGAGTTTTTAAACTTAAATTAGATATGATTATGAACTCATTATCAGAAACAGGAAGAAACAAGAGTAAATCATTTATCCTTGTATTTGACTTTCCTTGGGTTACTAGCCCTCAGCCCAAGGGGATAAATTAATTCAGACTATTTGAGAATTTGAAAGGCTTACTGAGGTTGTTCATACAGAATAGTTGTAAGATTCCTATGCAGGATATTATCTTTAGTAGTTGTTAAGAATAATTATTTTTTCTATGTTGGCTTAAAACACCCTTCACCTAAAGTGAATGCACATTGTATTATTTAAATAGGTCTCAATGAGCCTGACATTTGTGATTGAGGCCATGTGGCCTCTGAGCATTCTTCACATTGCCTGCATCAATAATTGATCAATAGTGTTCCTCTTAACCATCACACTCTATTTGTGTCCTAAGCCTGTGACCCATGCAATCCTGCCATTGTTGTTAAACTTAGATAACACTATATATTTATTAAATTAAATATTATTAAAATTGGTGATCACCAAAGTGTCAACTTTAGATTGTGTTGTGTTTTTCTAATTTTGTTAATTTTTATCTCTTTGCCCTACTTCACCTTGTCTTTTACAGTTCTGCTCTGGGGTTTTACCTTCTTAATTTAGTACTTGTATTACTGTATAAGATGACACTCAAACTATATGCCATCAAATTCTAATATGCCATTATAAATATAGTATTATTAAAAAGTTTTATTATTCTACATATGATGTATGCTGAAATATATGTATGCTGGCTACACTTGTTAAAAAGGAATATTTATACGCTGCTTCAGTTCTCTAACTCCAAATTGGATACGAATCCTCTCTCCAATTTTTTTTTTTAAAATAACCCAATGGCTTTCATATTCTTAGGGACAGAGATTAGTCTCCTAGCAGAGCAAAATAATCCATAATAGGAGTAGAAAGCACTGGGAATTCGAAGACTCAAGAAGTTACAGCGAAGAGCAGATAATAATTACTTTGGAGTCTCTATTTAAATAAGTGCATTTAAAATATATTTTTCTCTGTCAAGACAGATTCCATCTTTCATGTCTTAAGTGCCTCTTCCATTTGCCTTAAAATATCATTCCTACCGTAATACTTAAAAGCATTTAAAGGGTAGTTTAGTTTGCAAAAAGTGTGAAACTTTAATTTTCCATATATTCTGTCTGGTGAAAAGATAAATGCTATACAAAATAATATGTGTACATTTACATGTGATAGCTCTAAAATCTGGTTAAATAAAGATATGCTAGAACACTTACTGCAAAACCAGCTCAAACAGGCCTTATCCTGTTTTGAATAAGATGCAGAATTGTTTTTCAGGAAAAACAGAGATGAACTTTTAAGTGATGCAACTCAAGCATGCACAGAGTGGAGAATTTTGACCTTCAGTAGCACCAGGAATCAAAGTTTTGCACCGCCTCCCCTCCCCCCACCATACACACACACACACACACACACACACACACACACACACACACACACACACACACACCTTCACCACGGAATCACAGAGCTGGGACCTGACTGGGACCTAATCACTGGAATCCTTGCAGAAGCGAAGGGTCTTTTGTTCAGGCAGATGTTGCTGAAGCCTCCAATTAAAATGTGCCCTGCTAGCACTTCTGCACACCAGCCTGGCCTTCCCCAACCCCTTAAATTACACCTCAAATCCCTGAAGGGGAGGTAGATTTGAACCTTGCATCCTGTCTCCTTGCGGGTCAACTTTGCAATAAAGCCTTTTTTTTTTCTCAAAAGCCTATGTCATACTACTAGCTTCTATGTGCGTTGAGCAGCAAGCCCTTGCTGGGTAACAGAACTCAGATGACTTTATCTCATGATGTATCTTGAAATATTAAACTAAGCAATGTTATCATGTGTGATCCCCACTGATGTCCACTGTTTTGAGTAAAGCTTCTCCATTTCTACACAGATCATCCCATATTAAAAACAATTAAAAATCAACACCAGGAAACATCTCAGAGTGTTTTAAATAATGATAAATACTTAAAATATATGCATGTCATGATTTTTCACCTCCAGGCCTTTACAGAGGCTCCTCTATTTACCAAGATGCTCCTCATAAAACAATTGGTTTATGTTTTAAGTCAAGCCAAAGACTTCCTGCACAGAAACTTTGACGAACAGTAATGTCATTCTGGTCTGAGCTAACATTTTCTCAACAATGACTACTACACTGTATTGAAATAAAAAAGAAAAGAAATTGTCAATCACTTTATTATACTGCTCATTATATGGCAATTGTTCTTCAACCTTTCTGTGACCTATGCTGGCCTGATGATACTACTTGAGTCTAGTGGCTACCAGGATTGATTCAAAGAGTTGACACATAACCAAGGTTAATTATAATCTTTCTCTCCCTTTCCCTCTAGTTTTGAATGGAAGAAGGAAGATACCCAATTTCCTCTTGTGTCACCAAGAGCTTTAACCATCTCTTTTTTTCTACAGGCTGACAAGTAAAAAACCCTAGTCAGCAATAAAAAAGGAATGAATTTGCATACACAGGAAAACTAGTGTGAAGGGAAGAGGGGAAAAAAACTTATATAGGGACAAGGCCCTAGTTCTTCATAATTGTGCAATCCCATTAATCCCATTTACAGTGAAGCTAATTTGAGGTGCATCCATGTCACCTGTGATGAAAGACCCCTGACTAACATACTTTAACATACACTACCTATGTTAAGATTAAAATTTAGCTTTAGTACTGGCAAAATTTAATTCAGTCAATCAACAGTTGATTAAACACATTTTAACCACATGTTCTGTATGATTACATTTTAAGGTACTAAAGCAGAGGTTGTTCTGCTTTGGGTTCCTTTGCATATTAAATAGGAAATTAAATTATTTGACTATTCATAAAAGAAAAATATTAGAGGAAGAACTATACAGGATGGAGCAAAAGGAGGTTTACAGTTGTTCATGCAAAAAATAATACAATCATTAATAAATCTATATATATAAAAGCCTAATATGCAAAGTGTCCCCTTGTGAGTTCAACCGACCAGGAGTTGATCACTCACTATGACGTGCACTGACCACCAGTATTAATAAGAGTAACTCCATGTTTCACATTCTCACAACTGGAAACCTACTTTTGCCCCACCCTGTATAGTTCACTACTGAATAATTAGGGTTCCAAATTTGTGGATATTAATAGACTAAATGTAAAACATCATCAAGAAGGAAAAGTCTTCATGTTTCTTCTGTGTACTCCTTCTCCCTCTGTAATTATGAACCTAATAGGAAATCCCATTTAAAAAAAATAAGATGCCAACAAAAAATGTATTCAAGTTGTTGGTGTTTTTACATTTTTAATTAAAATACCCTTGTCATTATCATTGTGAGAAGAATATTTTCAATTTCTTATATAATAATAGTGAATAGGGAGTTACAGATGGTGAAATCAGTTCCTCTTGGCTTTACCATATGGAGACCTAAGTAGTTCAGAGTTAGTTTTTCCTGGCATATGCACTTTTGTGTTTTACAAGGCACCAGGATCCTATGCATCATGCAGAAATAAAAAAGAGAAAAACTTATTGGATGGTGCCCCTAGGGTCTAGCCAGTATGATTTCTTCTCAAATGGGTTGGTATTTTCTTCTAGATAAGTAATAAACATCATATTGTCACAGAATAGGGACTCATCATTAAGGAGTTAATTTCAATATAATTTTAAGATTAAAGTTTTTGCTCTCTTAAATTTGCAGTCCCACTGTAATCATACTGTAAGAGTGAATATCAACACCCCAGGGACACAGCAAAACAGAAACACATTGTGTATTCTTGTTTAGAAGGAGGACATCAGGGAGACACAAACCCATAGAAACACATCCACACGGTTGCACACACAAGCTGACTAAGATATTTTGTTTGTACTTCAAAATGGATTTTGCATAATGTGGCTGTCTGGGCAATGGAGGACAAAAGAATTTCACAAATAATCAAAATGAAGGGCAGCCCTGCATGTGCTGAGAAAGTAGAAGTCACTGAGTAAAACTGTAATGGCATTGTTGTAGTATAACCCCCATCTTACAAAGGACGCCTCAAAAAGTCGAATTATGGAGTCATTTATTGAAAGCCGGGGGCATATGAGGAAGCAAAAGCGCTCCAGACCTCGCAGCCCCGAACAGCTTGCCACAGCTGGCTTATATGCAGAATATCACAAAAGTATCGAGTACATCTTTGGGTCTAGAATGAGGAACCTGTTTTGTGAAAAGCATTCTTTACAGAAGCAAACATTGAGCAAGTTAGTTATCTAAAGTATTTACGAATCACTGAATCAACAGAAACACATTATCTGGGACCACCTGGACAATTTAGGATAATTATGCTGTCCAGACTCCGGGACCACTGAGTCAACCAAAACTCAGTTATCTGTAGCTACTGAAACAATTTGGGATAATTGTACTGTTCTGGTTCCCAGAAGAATGTGCTTCAATAACCAGTGAGATCACAATCAATGGGATATTCAAACCACCATCAATGGAGTATTGGGATAGCATACATAAGTTCAGAAAATCAAAATAACTTTCTATTGTTTTAGCAAACAAATAAGTACAGAACCCAAACAGCAGTTTCTACCTGAGTTGCTTGCTACCATACTTCAGCATAAGTTTGGCATCTACAGAAAACTCTTTTTAAATGGACTCATCTTTTTATCAACCAGTCTCATTCTAAACATATTGCTGATGTGATTTGCCTTCCAATCAGCCTGAGGGTATCTTCATTTGTAAAGGGAGAGAGCCCGCCAGAAAGAATGCTCTGGAGAGAAACTATCTGTGACTCTCGTCCGGATTCTGCATGCCACAGATTAGGAAAAAAGTTTCTAATAATTCATCACTGCTTCTTCTACATTCTACTGTCTATTTTGGTCTTATAACTCCAGGTTTTATTAAGTGGCAGAGAAGGCATGCAAGTAATTTCTCCAATTCATATTTTTCCAAGAGTTCTATTTAGAGTGGATAATATATGGCAGTCTCTCTATATATCAATAATATTTTTTTCTTTTTTTTATTGTTTGAAGTATTACAAATAGTAGTACATATGTCTCCTTTTTTTCCCCCATTGACCTACCCCCAGCCTCCCCTACCCCCCAGTACATGCCTTCACCTGCCCGCCCTCCTCCCCACTTCCCAGTGTCTTGTATCCATTGGTTATTCTTATATGCGTGCATACAAGTCCTTTGGTTGATCTCTTACAACCCCCCTTGCCCAACCTCCCCTGCCTTCCCACTGTAGTTTGACAGTCTGTTCAATGCTTCTTTGCCTCTGTATCTATTTTCCCCCCATTTCTTTCCTTTAAAAAATTTTGCCTCTGCAGACTAGAAATAAACATATAATAACAAAAAAAAAAAATGTTTGAGTCCCAATTTCAATGTCCAACAGTTCTGAGTCCCCGTTTCAATGTCTAACAGTTCCTTATGTGTACATGTCAGCAATGATATCTGGATGGTGGGTACATGGTGGCAACGCAGGTCCTACCCTCTCTGGTTTGGTCCTAGGCCACCTGCAGCAGTGCACAGCTGGTGACTGCTTGCGTGGCAAGGCGTTGTCAGCATCTTCCATCTCTGGACTGTTTTTCCTCTTGTCTTCATGATTGGAGCAGACCTGTCAATTCCTCTCTGTTGCAGGAATTCACATGGTCTTGGAGTTGTTTTCTGAAAATATACAAACATGTTCTCGACCAAAAGTTAATAAAGGAATCCTCTCTATATAATTGATTTGGGATCCTTTTTATTTTTGCCCAAACGATTTTCCTTTGTCTTATTTAGACACCATGTGTGTGTTTTCATGGGTGTCTTGCTGTTAGCATTACAAATGAAAATTAATTTTATAAAGTAAAAATTTTCTAGATGTAATTTACTTATAGGATATTTTTCCTTACATGATATTACCCTACTACCCCCCTTTTTTTTTTATTAATGGAGGTTTTTGTAAATTTTATAATGCAGTCTTGATAACTTTAAATTTAAAATTTTTTTTGCCCCAAAATATGACTGCTTTAGGTTCATTGCATGTTCAGGAATTTTACCATGAGATGAACTACCAATAGAAATTTTAGTTATTACTTTAAGAACAGCTTTTTGTCCAATACAATTAAATTTACTTGAATATTCACTTATTTCAATTAGCCTATTTAAATTAATCTGAAAACTTGATTACTATTTTACTGTCAAATGTAATACTCTACCAACAATCTTAGTTTACCCTGTAAATATTAGTGGGAAGGATTATTTGCATTCTTGAGTAGGCCCTGAGCATTCCTGATGCTAGGCTGAATTTAGATATAGGGCAGCTGCTGTTGGCCAAGTCTCTTGTCTGTTACCTGGGTCCCGATCTGATTTTGATCATCCATATCAACGCCTGGGAACTGAGACACATGTGACCTCCATGAACTCATGACACTGTAATCCACTGAGATTTAAAACAGGAAAAATACTCTACTGTGAACACTGGATAATTTGGGACCTAACATATTCAGAGACATTTTCCATTTTGGGTTTTTGTTGTTGTTGTTTGTTTGTTTGTTTGTTTTGCCAGAGGAAATAATATGGCTGTTTTCATTTTTCATTGACGCTTTCTAGCAGCCAATCAAACTTATTAAGAGATACTTGCTGAAGAGCCAGAGTTTGTAAAAGTTAAGGACTTGACAGTTCGGGTTCTGTAACTGAGATGAAATGTCTAAATCGGGAATCAAACATAAGATTTTCAAAAGGTTTACGTTTGAGGCTCTGGTGCCTTTCAGTGTTGACAGAATTCTGTGAAACAACTTGAACCTGCATAAGACAAGATGAAATATACATGCAGGATTCTGTTGTTACTTTGTGTACTTTTGGCCAAGGTTGTTGAAAGTTAAAATCTTGAACAACTGCAATGTTTCTTCTTATCTATTACTTTTGACTAAAATGAACACAAACTATTACTCCACTTCCATCACCAATTTCCCTAAATCTCTATATTAAAAGCGTTCCACGAGTAATAATTTGTCAGGTGTTTTTTTCTTCTTCTGTAAAATGGGGGGAGGAAAACCCTGGCTCTGAGAATTTACACAAACAACCCACATCATGTTGAGCATATTTTCAGAGGAAAGTTTCAAAAGACAACCGCCACCAGGGAGCTGAAAATGCTAGTTCGAACAATCCCCTATAAGGATATTTTTGGCAGGCAAAATAGTGGTTGTGCTACTCATGATGCAATTGAATCCACATGAGCGGCTTATTAATGAAATACTGGGTTAATTGACATAACAAGCATATAATCAACTAAAAAATCCTTGTCTTTTTCTGACATGGTTTGCTTGTGGGCTGAGTTCTTTCAGTCCTTTGCTCTAATTTGGCCGTAAATCAATTGGATTGTATGGTGCTGGGGATTTTGCATTTTGTGAGCTTGTCGTGGTAATCATAAAAAGGTATTGGAATTCCAACCCAGTCCTCATGTTATATGAGCTGAAAAAATGCTACGTACCAAAACATTCCAAAGGCAATCTAATATGTACACCCCTCCTGTTTTATCTAGTCCTGTAAAAAGTTGATGTTTCTTATATGATTATAAATTTGAAGCACATTTCTTAAATATAGGAAGATAGGAAATATCATTATTAGACTAAAGGCCCAGTGCACATGAAATTGTGCGAGAGTAGCTCATAGCTCGCTTCAGCATGCCTCAGCTGGCTGCCCTACCTATTGCTGCTCATAGCTCATGCCCCGCCCTTCACCACTTGTAGCTCTCCACCCCTGGTGGCTCATGCCCCGCCCAGCTCGCTGCAAGAGCAGCTGTTCCTTTGGTCCAGACGGTGTTACCACGTTAGGACCACAGGCCTTTTATTAATATAGATAGTAAACTAGAGTGTAAACATGATGCAGAATTAAATAAACCATAATATGTTATAACATTCAAACAAAACTTATTTGAAATGAATAGTTGGAACCAAATGCTGAAAAAGCCAATAAGAAAGTTACTAACCATAGCTAGAGAGACAATAGAGGCAAAAGAAAAAAAAATGTTTAAAAGAGGATAGTACATAGAAACAGAACTCCAATTAACATTTTAGTAACCATGAAAGTGACAGCCAATCAACTTTGACTGGGGGCAATGAATTATAGCCTAATTGATTTATTACGCAAAATTGCTAAGTGTTATGTTTTAGTCACTTTACTGGTTATGGCTATCAGACAAAATATAGAATGCCCAGTTAAATTTGAGTTTCAGATAAACAACAAACTTGTTTTTAGTATATGTATGTCCACTTGCAGTAATTGGGACATGATTATACTAAGAATGCATTTGTTTTTAAACACCTGAAAAGGTTTAAGTAGTTATCTTTTTTTTTTATTCACTAAATCTGGTGACCCTAAATAGATTTGGAGACAGAGTGATGAAAAATACTTAATATCTGACATGACAGAAATTAGAAACAGAGATGTAAAAAAATAGACATTTTTAAATCACCAAAATGATATATTTAAAATATGAAATGGAGGGATAAATCTTTAGGGAATTAATAGGCTTAATTCACTATTTTAAATTTTATTTAACTTTCAAAACAATTTTTTTTTCTGACCATCTGCAATCACAGACTGTCTTCACCAATGGAAGAGGCAGTCTCAAATATAATCCATGCAATAAATCCACAGAAGTAGTTATTTACTGAACATCATGGTGGCTTAAAAGGAGAAGTATATTACCACTGCATATTGTAACAGCCTTCCTTAAAATCCACATTCAAAATTCTGAGTGTTTATATTCATCTTAATATGTATAATGACCTAAATTTGGTTTAATAAAATCATTTTCCTATAGTTTAAAAAAGTCCAGGACTCTTGCTAGGATGATGCTTTCTCAGAAAACCACATATATATTAAGTATCTCAAATAGTACATTTTAATATATGTAATTTATTGAAATTTATCTAATGTACTTTAAAATTTGTAAAAATTTTGCAAATTCCAGAGGAATCATATCTAATAAAAGAGTAATATGCAAATTAACCACCACTCTGCTATACCCACAAGCCATGCCCACCAGCCACTCAGGAGCAAGTATGCAAATTAACCCAACCAAGATGGTTGTGGCCAAGAAGAGAGGAGAAGGAGGCTTGGGTTTCCCCGGCAGTGGAGGAAGCCAAGCTTTCTGCACATCCTGGCTGCCCCAGGCCTCCACTCAAGGCTACAAAGTTTCAACTGTCGAAGATAAATAAATCCCCCCAAAAATGGTGGTAGTCATGGAGCTGGAGAGAGCAGGAGGCTTGAGTTGCCCCCAGTGATGGAGAAGCCAAGCTTCTGCAGCCCTGGCCTGCCTTGCCTCCACTCAAGACTAAAAAGTTTCAATTATAGAAGATAAATAAATCCCATGTACCAGAGACTCTGCTTGGGTTGCTGAGGGGTGTGGCTGGCCTGCAAACCACCACAGGCCCCTCATCCAGGCTACCTCCCTCCCCAAGTGAACCCTGGCCCTGATCTGGGACACCCTTTAGGGCAAACCAGCCAGCCCCCACCCATACACCAGGCCTCTATCCTATCTAATAAAAGAGGTAATATGCAAATTGACCATCACTCCAACACACAAGATGGCTGCCCCTATGTGGTCAAAGATCCTGCCCCCATGTGTACACAAGATGGCTGCCACAATATGGCCAGCAGGGGAGGGCAGTTGGGAGGGACCAGGCCTGCAAGGGAGGGCAGTTGTGGGCGATCATGCCAGCAGGGGAGGGCAATTAGGGGTGACCATACCAGCAGAGGAGGGAAGTTGGGGGCAACCAGGCCTGCAGGGGAGAGCAGTTGAGGGGGACCAGGCCTGCAGGGGAGGGCAGTTAGGGACAAACGGGGTGGCAGGGGAGCAGTTAGGCATCAATCAGGCTGGCAGGGGAGTGGTTAGGGGGTGGTCAGGCTGGCAGGCAGAAGCAGTTAGGGGCAATCAGGAAGGCAGGCAGGTGTGCAGTTGGGAGCCAGAAGTCCTCAATTGTGAGAGGACTGCCCATTTAGGCCTGATCCTACCGGTATCGGGCCTAAATGGGCAGTTGGACATCCCTCGCGGGGTCCCAGATTGGAGAGGGTGCAGACTGGGCTTAAGGACACAACCCCTGTGCAGGAATTTCATGCACAGGGCCTCTAGTAAGCCTATAAAAGTCTCTGTATATAATAAATACTATTTATATTACAGATATATTTCTACTACTAATGATTTAGTTTTAGGTTGTAGGCTATAAAAAATGGTGAGAAATTTAAAAATCTCCTTTGATTGAGCTTTCAATATAGTAAGGTAACTATATAACTTTCAATAATAATTAGGATTAGTAATAATAAAATTAATGTATTCATGCCAGTTGCTATGGGAAGGCTTAGAAAGACAACTAGTATTTGTAATGCATTATAAATCATTTCTCTAAAAAATTGAATTTAATTCATGACCTGGAGATGAGAATTTTATAGTAGCTAGCTACATCATTAGTTCCAATATCATTTTTAGAAGGAATTCACATAGGGCAAGACATTTATTTGTCAAATGTTTTAGCCTTATTACATTTTATTGGTGAATATTTGTAAGGCTGCACTATGGAGAATAGATAAAAAAGGGATAAGAATGTAGACATTGTTTACAGTTGGCATATCTTTTCAATATTTTAGGTGAAAAGTGGTGGTATCTTGAATTAATTAGCATAGGATATAAAGAGAAAGAAAAAAGTAAATGACATGGAAACATGTAAGTGGTAGTAGGGTTTGTAAGACCAGTGATTGATGGACTGTGGGAAGTGGGGGAGAAAATAGAGTCATGGACTAAGGTTTCCAGTATTTCCAAAAGAGAAGAAGTTATGGGATAGATGGATGGACAGGGGGAGAGAGGGAAAGTAATAGGTTTTAAAGTGATATAGAATCCAAATGCGGATGTGTTGAGTTTAGCATGCATTGAAACTACTGGACATATATTTGGTAGCTGACTATTAAGGGTTAGAGTTCACATGAACATGAAAAAGGCAGAGATACATTGGAAAACTTTAGAGCTTATGTTTCAGAAATTCAAGGAATAAGACTTTTTTGTAAGAGAGTTGTTAAGAGAGACTTAAATAGATTTTGTTCTGTGGTACAAATAACACCTGTGTATAATCATATTTGCATATATATCAACCAACTTGTGTGCAAACAGGTTGATATCTATTTACTTACAAAACAACAACAATTTTTACAATTAAAATTCACATTTTAAAACAAAAACTTTTGTTTCCAGTCCTTCATAGAATTTTATTTTCTCTTTTCACCAAAATAATATAATATCCTAATTTCATTGCAATTAGAGGGTCTGTAGACACAGGCTTACACGGCCCATTTTACAGGCAAGACAAATACTGACTCTTGAAAAGGTTCCACTGTGGATTTTCATCCAACTCATATTACCCTCTGCTTGGCATTATCTTCACTATGTTATGTGGCCTCTTCAACAAAAAGGCCTTAAAGTTGTTAAGACTGACGAAGGATTATTGAGATAATATAAAAGGAAGAGATGAAATATATGTAGCTAATGTATATAAGATACAATGGGAATATATTATTTTTAACACTTTAAAATGTTGAGAATGGTTAAATGTTGATGAGAAAAGCCTACCTGAGAGTAATTAATATGAATTCATCATATCACCAAACCTAGCTTTGTGACTTTTTTCCAGCAGCTTTCAGAGGTCTGCAAAAAGGCCTAGAAAAAGCAAAAACCTTAGTGACAGTTGTGAGTGTGTGTGTGTGTGTGTGTGTGTGCACGTGTATGTGTTTTTCTAGAAGTTGTGACAGAAACATAGGGAAAGGCAATTGAGAAAACTGTCAAAAGAATCATATGAAGGTACATCCATCAGACAGAGATCTTCATTACTAACATCAGAACTGAATCAGAGCATTACCGTATTTTTTCATGTATAAGACACTATTTTTTTTTCTAAAATCGTTAGATTGAAAATCAAGGGGCATCTTATATATGGAAACCAGCCATGGAAGGAGCCATGAGGGTATGTAGCTGCCCATACCTTATCAAACAGGCTTCCTCCAATAATGAGCTTTATTGTTACTGACATCAGCTGATGCCATAATTGGAGGTGGAGGTGGAGAGTGTACAGATGCAACAGGAACTAGAGCATTCTGAGCCCATAAAGATGTCAAAAAACAAAAAGGTAAATACCAGTAAGTGATTGCCTTACTCTTCAAAATTCAAACTGAACATAATCAGCTATGCAAAAATAGAGCTGTAGAGAGACAATTTGTACATCCTCCCACTGAGTGTATGATCAGACAATGGAGAAAACAGGAAGAACAACTCCTTAAGATGCCAAAAAAGAAGATCTTAAGAGGAAAACCAGCAAAATGGGCAAACTTGGAGCAGAGGCTTAAGACAGATTATGGAGCAGCGTCAGAGTGGCTTATGTGTGTCAACCAAGCTTATTCACTGTTAGGCAAGAATGTCTGCAAGTGAAATGAACATTGTTGATTTTACAGAAAAGACAAAATGGCACTTTAATTTTATGAGGAGAGAAGGGTTGACCATGAGAACATGAACACATTAGCTCAGAAAATGCCACCAGTTTGTGAGGATGATCTCACATAAATAGACAGTGACTCAGAAGACAGCAGTGATACAATAGGAGTTGAAGAAATTGATATGTCTGGAACTAAAGTGATGAAGAAGAGAGCAGTGTTGCAACAGAGGCTGAATAAAGTAATATGCTGCATAATATCATAGTACTGGTATATAAATAAAAATTACCTGTGGTAATTGCTAAATAAAAATGTGTTCTGGTTTATGTTTAAAATATTGATTTCTTAATTTGGGGTTGGAAAAATGGGGAGGGGCATCTTATACATGGAAAAATATGGCACTTCATATCTGATAGCCTTTCAATCCAACCAGGAAAGCACATAGAACAATATGGGGATTGCTTTAGGAAAGGAACTACTACTGCTACCATTCTGCATTGGGTAGTTCATCAAACACATCACAGTTCTGTGATAAATCAAGGCACTGGATAGCAAAATTCCTGATTCTGTTGTCCTCCTAAAGCTGAACATATCCAAGGCTTCTGCAAGAAAAGATGAATTCTGTTACACCTCTGCTTTCTCACTTTTGAAATACAGACCTGTGTATCTCTGCTCTTGTGACTAGAAAGGCAAGTTTTGGCTTCTGCACTGATAGATGTGAATCACAGTAGGAGAAATTTACAAGCCTAAGAAAGGAGTTCAGAAGATACTTTATGATCGCCACATGAAAATTTTCTATTCTACATGTCTATTCTTATGTAATTCTTTGACTGTACTCTTATATCTTCAATGATCAATAGAAAGCATTGCCTTCAGAATGATGAATAGATACATTTCACTGTTCCCAGGACTTGCCTCACTGGTCTTTGTTAACACCAATGTTTGAAAGACATACTTTGGGTCCCTTGTTAGTAGAAAGATGCACAGATGCCTCTATGTTGACTCAGCTGTTTAAACACACAATTTCAAGCAAAGTATTTGCAAGCACTGATGCCAAATTCCTCATGACATTCACAATAATATTGAATTTGACTCAACCAAACAAGTGCAATCATATCTGGAACCAAAGTTTCATCTAGGCTTTATCTTGCGAGAGTGTTTAATCCTCATTTTTTCTAGTTTTCTGTTTGAAAAAGAATTTGACAAAAGTATTGGTGATTGAAGTTGTACAGCTATTAAATTCAAAAGGCATGATACTACTATTTAAGGCATATCCTAGCTTAATGTTAAATTGTCCTTAAAATAGTTCTGGCTTAAGCATGCAAAAAGCTTTACAATGTGCTCAGCCTCTGTAGAACATTTTTCTCAAAGGTTGAAGCTACATTACTACAACAATATCTTTAATATTATTTAAATAAAAAGTTTGACATCTCAGAGGATGTATGACAAGTAATTCCTGATCTTTGTTATATAACTATACTTAAAAACAGAAGTAGAGTTTATCTAAAAAAGACAGACTCGATTCAAAATAATTGTGTGAGGTAAGCACACACACACACACAAACACATATTTAGAAAAAATTATGAAATGTTAATGAAACTTAATTTTCCCCTATTTGTATATATTTTCAGCACAGCATTTAGAGAAGAATGTATCACAGTCTGATATCTCTCCAATTTGTCCTCTGTATGTTCTGGTTAATTCCCGTCTTCATATTTGTATGTCCTACTGCCTAGTAATATATCTCTTATTTAGGAAGTGTAAAAGGAAGAGAAACATTAAAAACAGAAGAGAAGCAAAAAGGAAAAATAGATATATAGATAACATAGACACAGCAGGAAAAGGAGGGTGGGGAGTAGGTGGAGGTGGGCAAAGGGAGCAAATGGGAATGGAAAGAGACATTGCTTGGGGCAATGGGTGCATGATGTAATGCGCAGATGATGTTTTATTGAGTTGTACACTGGAAACCTGTATGGTTTTGCGAACCAATGTTACCCCAGTAAATTCAATTGAAAAATAAAATAATGCAAGCAATCTGGGAACAAAGACATGTAGTAATATTTTCTCCTGGCCATCATATATACAGTTGTGTATGCTAGTCACGTCATTGCAAACACCAATATCACTGTTATTATGTTATTGGAATGAACACGTGTTGCTTCAAAGGAAATAAGTCTGTGACACATATTAGCATATTGATATATCCAAACTGAAACTGAGACTTGATATGTACACCCACTTTGATTTTAGGGGACAGGCTATAATCATTGGCTGAATGTATAGACTAAAGAATGTGATTAGAGTGATGAGAAAGTAAAAAGTATATGAAAAAACATGGCATTTAGGCTAGAGACAAGAAATAAAAAGTAGAATGTGATACTGTTTCTCCATGTGAAATGGAGGCAATAAAGTTGACAATACTTCTGCTCAAACAGTAGTTATGCCACTTTCGGATTGTATGACCTTGAGCATGTTCCTTAATTTTTCTGAAGTTCTTATTCCACATAAAATGCAGGAATTAAAACAACAGATAGTTCTAAAGACTACATTAAAAAACAACCAACCAAGGGCTAAATAACATTTAATGTACTAGTTGATAATTTTAAGGTATTTTGTTTTATATCCTAGACTGTATGTCATTCAATTAGTTAGACCTAATGATCTCTCTGACCTCAGAATGTGATGGTACATGGGGTAAAAAATGTTTACACTTCAAACAGATATGCCATTAGGAAAACTGGGCCAAAAGTAACAGATCTCTCCCTTGTATTATTTAATTTAATAGATATTTATTTATTGCTTACTATGCTCCAGATTTTTTTTTGTTACTTATGATATATCAGTTATAAAGCTGTAATGACATTTGCCCTATTATGCTTTTAATACAATAAGCAGTAAATATAGTAAAGTAAATTATATTGTAAAAATTGAGAAAGAAGCAGGATAAAGGCAATTTAAAATGTAGTATTAAGTAGGGTAGGCAGGAGTAGACCCTAGTTGGAAAGATAAGATTTGAACCAAAATGTCAAGCAAGTAATGGAGTTAGCCAAGTGATCACCTGGAATTGAGTGATCCAATCAGAGGAACTATCCAAACAAACTATACTGAAATGGGAATATTTCCAGCATATTTTAGTTACAGAAAGGAAGCTGGTGTAGGTAGGGTTGAGTAAGTAATGAGTGAGAAATAGATTAATTTGGAGGTAATAGGGAATTAACCCTTTCAAGATAACGGAGGAATTTTAGAAGGAGCTTGTAGACCATTTTAATGAATTTGGCATTGCATTTGTGGACTGTGGAGCCATTGTGAGTGAAGAGTGAAGAGATGCGCTTACTTTGGCTGAAGAGTAAAGAACAAACTGTGAGAGGCCAAGAACAGGTGCAGAGAAATCTACTAGAGGCTATTTGTACAAATCCAAGAAGGAAATAATGGCGGCCAGAGTGATAGTTATAGAGTAATGAGAAGTGGCAGTATTTTGGATGCATTTTGAATGTTGAGCAAATAAGATTTGTAATATATTTGACACAGGAAATAAGAGAAAGAGAAAAATCAAGAGTGACTTCAAAACGTTTGTTCTAAACAAGTGGAAAACTAGAGTTGTCAACCAATTGAAGAAAGGTTATTGGTGGAGAAGGTTTAAGGAGAAAGAGCAGCAATTCTATCTAGGCCATGTTAAGATTAAAACACATATTAGGTATCCAAGTGTAAATGTCAACAATGGTAGAATATCAGAATATAGAACTGTTCTAGGGGGAAAAAGGGCAGTTATCAATATATATATGGTACTTAAAGCCATTTTGATTACAACACCAAAAATGGTTACTCTGACATTAAATTGTTAGAGATAATAGGAGTATGGTAAATTATAGTATGGTTCCAAGGTACGAGATCTAATGGCCAAATAAAAGGGCAGGTTTGAGAGAGAATTATGGATCACTAGGCACAAAGAGTTTGTTGGCATTTTTTGAAGGTAGTTGTGTAGACATGTTAATAAGTGTCTATGGAATTTCTTCCAATTTTCCCAAAGCAAGGGCATCATCTGAGGATGAGTGTAAAAGAAAAAGTATAAAACAGTGATTCTTGATAGTGTGAGAATACCTGAATTAGCAGAGTATAGCTAGAGAGCCAGGAAGCACTAAAAAACCATGAACATGTTGGCTGTGTGTTTTCCCTCCAGCCAGCACAAGAACAAATATAGAATAGAAAGAGTTTAGGATTTAACTCTGGTTGGGTTTAGAAAAGTATGCAGTATAAATGGGGCAGAAAAGTACTAGTGAGGGATTGAGCAAAAGAGGGATCATAAAAATTTGCTATGTAATTATGTTAGGTAAAGAGCAGAAGATATCATCAAGGGGCAAGATCACCTGTATCATATCCATATTTATTTTTTATCTCCATTTTTACCACTATATCTATGTCAACTATGTTAACCCATAGGAGTAAATAATATGAAGAAAAGGGAAGAAACTATGGGACCCTATTGTAGGTCCCTCACACATCCTACTTTTTCCACAATGGAGGAGCCAATTAGTGGTGAGAAGCAGGGCAGAGTCAGGTCAGGAAATGAGAATATCCCCATTTGGTTTGAGGCATCCAAGAGAAGAAAGAGGAACAGATGTTTTTCTGTCCTACACATTTTAAAAAAATTATTGTAGCTTTCAGAAGGAAGAAATCTATTAATACTTGTAGGAAGATAAGTCTTAGACACCTTACCAAACTTTTCTATTACTTGTGGTAGTAGTGGACTAGCAAGATGAATTTCAGGGCATCTGAGAGAAACTTTATAATTGTTATGAAAAGCACTTAAGTTGAAGCAACCTTAAGGAAAATAATTGATAACTGACACAGAACAGCAGGGTCTGATGAGTGAAATACATAAGCAAAGGCAGACTTTTCTATCTGGACAAAACTTCACCATGTTTCATTACCCATAGCATTCATCTTCCACTTTTATGACCTATACTATTAAAAGAGAAACTTACAAATTAACCATCACTCCACCACACCCACAAGCCACACCTACCAGCCAATCAGGAATGAGTATGCAAATTAACCACGGCAGCTACTACTAGGCTGGAGCTGAGCAGGAGGCTTGGGTTGCCCCTGGTGATGGAGGAAGCCAAGCTTCCCACCCTGGCCAGCCCTGGCCTCTGCTCAAGGCTACAAAGTTTTGATTATAGAAGATAAATAAATCCTAGATACTTGCTTCCAGCCGGCCCTGGCCTCTGCTCAAAGAGGCGCTGAAAAAAAAAAAGAAAAAGAAGAAAAGCAGGGCCTGGGACCTTGGGTAGGCAGAAGATGATCAGGCCTGGATGGGACGGCAGGGTCCATTGAGGGTAAGCAGATGAGCAGGGGGGCCAGTTGGGGGTGAGCAGGCCATCAGTGGGAGTCAGTTGGAGGTGATCAGGACAGTGGGGGGGGGCAGTTTGGATTGAGCAGGCCAGCAGGGGTCAGTTGGGGGTGAGCAGGCCAGTAGGGAAGAAAGGTGGGGGCAAGCAGGCCACCAGGGGTGGCAGTTGGGGGTGATCTTGCTGGCAAGGGGGCATTTGGGGGCGAGCAGGCCGGCAGTGGGGGGCAGTTGGAGGCAAGCAGGCCAGCAGGCAGAGTGGTTAGGGGCAATCAGGCAGGCAGGCAGGCAGGCAGGCAGGTGAGTGGCTGGAGCCAGCAGTCCCAGATTTTGAGAGGAATGTCTGACTGCCAGTTAACCAGCAGTAGGACATCCTTCAAGGGGTCCCAGATTAGAGAGGGTGCAGGTCAGGCTGAGGAACACCCCACCACCACCATTCACGAATTTCGTGCACCAGGCCACTAGTATTACATAAGCTTTTAGGAACTAAGATGTAGTGCAAGGGAAGATTAAGTTTCTGTCGTTTAAAAACACTGGGACTTGGGATGAAGTTTACTTTTACTTACAGAAAAAAGAGAAATAAAAATTCTTGCATATCTTAATTTATAAATGTAAAGTACAACACCAAGCAATGTCATGTACAGCTGCTTAATAACTCTCCTATGAAGGAGGGTAATGGCTTGGAAGAAAAAGTGGCAATGATAACTAAACCTCATACCAAAAATGCTAAATAATTTAAACATATATTTTACCATTGACTCTCTCATCAATATTGTATGGTACTAAGGGCAACCATTAATCTCCTCACTTTACATAGTGAAAAGTAACATTATGGTACAAGATCTTTCTTTCCATTTCACCACCTACAACTAATTAGTGACAGGAAGTTAGAGAAAATGGAATTTTCATCCCATTCCCTACTCTCCCCAAAATAAATAAATAAGAGAAGATAAAGAAAAAGAAAAAAGAAATTTTAAACAACCAAATCTACCCCAAAAAGAAAAATATTTCTGATGAAACAAAATCTCCTTCACAGTAATACTTCAAGCAGAAATAGGTAGGCTTTCTGACTGGGATATTGTAACAAAGATTTTCACATTGGTTGTTGTATTAGTCAGGGTTCTCCAGAAAAACAGAACCAATAGGATGGATATATATATGACAGATAGGTAGATAATAGATTGATGATAGATAGAAGATGATAAATAGGGAGGAGGGAAGGAAAAGAAAGGAAGGGAGGAGGGAAGGTAGGAAGGGAGAGAGGAAAGGAAAAAAGGCGGGAGGGAAGAAAGATTGATGATAATTATGATAGATAGATGATAGATAGATAGATAGATAGATAGATAGATAGATAGATAGATAGATAAAAGTGAATTGGAATAAGCATTACTAACACAGTAACTTAAAAATAGAGTCAGAAGGGAAGTGGGGCCTAAGCACCCTATACTTACCTTGAGATTCAGTCCTCACAGGTGCTATTAAGTTGCCAAACTCAGCTCAAAGCATACTGGAGCCATAAATATCCTGAAACAACTGATACATGGACACATATGGACTTGACTTCATTCCTTCTGGTTTTCATCCCCCTGTTTGCATATTGGAACTAACGGATCCCTATCAACCTAGCCAGCAATTCTTCATTTGCATGAAAGAATTACATTTTGTGGTTAATGCTTTTATAAACTCTGCCTTTCCTGGGCCTCTCCGGAGCACAGTTGTGGTTGTCACTTGAACGCATCTCTTGGATTGCAGTCTTTTTGGTCAAATAATTGCTTTTTATTGTTTATTACAGCCTCATAATTGTGTGGTTGGCAGGCTGGAGATTCAGGTTGAGTCAAAAAGATATGAACTCAGATAAAAACTTGATTTTGCAGTCTGAAGGCAGAATATCTTCTTCAGGAAACACCAGTCTTTAACTCTAAGGGCTTTATCTGATTGGATGAGGCCCATCTACATTGTGAATGATAATCTGCATTATTCAAGTCTACTGACTTCAATGTTAATCAGATTTAAATAAAATCTTTCACAGCAACTTCTAGATTATGTTTGACTAAACTACTGGGCATCATTGTCTAGACAAACTGACACGTAAAATTAATTATTACAGTTGGCATTTAAAATCATTTCTGATTTATTATTCAACATCTTACTTATTGTAGAAAATAGTACATGGGGTGGTGATTATAAAGACTAATTATTGCTCCTCTAAACTGTAGACTTACAAAATGACATCACCTTTATTGAATGTACTGAAGTACAAAATTAACTCAAAAATCAGAAGTCAGGAAGTCAGAAATTAATGAGTCATATTTAAGTTTTCCTTCTAATTCAAATGTCTCATCTAATCAATGACTTGTCATAGCTTTCTTTTTTATGGCTATTAAATCATCCCTATTCTCTCAAACCCCACTGATCTCTAAGTAACTTGGGAACTACTATTATTTTCAAGGATAATTGGGGACACATTTGACTTCCTCTATCTGCCTTCCATCTGATGCAATGTCCCTATTAATATTTTCTCAACACTAAGGCAAGGATGTTGTAAAATGAAATTTCATCACTCTAAGGAAAAGGTGCTTTATCCCAGTGCTTATTATTAACACTCTGGACATATATTTTGCCACATTTCCATTAATACTCAATATTTTCCCCAATATAGAATTTTTGACCAGTCCTTATATGACATGCCTTCTTTTAACTCTAAGCTCTTGTTCAGGGTATTTCTACAGTCTGGACTATCAATGGCTTCCCCCAGGCCCACTTTGTCTTTGTTTGGAAAACTCTGGTAGGCTAAGCCCAAGAAGTTGCTGAAAGTTAAGGTGTGTTGCAATTTAGGAGTTGATAAGGTTTCTGCTGCTGTCCTCAGTGGTCTGATTTATTATTTGTTTAGTAACAGAAAAGCAGCATTTGATTTGCCAAAAGACCTTCTGAGTTCAGGAGGAAAATATCCACTAATATCAAGATATTAATCAAAAGTAAACATCTGTGATGAGGTTCCAGTGAAGACATTTCCTCCTCTGTTTTCAAACAGATGTATCCTCTTATGAAAGAAAAGAAACACAAAAAACTGAAACCCAATCCTCAATTAGGAAATTATTGCTTGAATACACTATTTTAACTTATTTTATGTCATTATATGTGAAAATTATGAGGGGAAATATTGAAAATAAAGTGTTCCTTCTGGATGGGGAAACATGATTTCAATGATAATGCTTTTGGTGCATTTGAATTTAATGAAAACATTCATTAATTCTGATTGCTATTACTTAAATTGTCTAACATCTTTTTCCTGTAGCAGAATCAAATGGGTAATTTCAAACTAAAAATGGCATACAACACTGATCTGAGGCTAGAAATATTGCTCAATCAATTTCTTCCTATGCTTTCAAAATTTAGTGAGCTCTACCATCTTAATATGATTCTTTCTAAATCAGATGAGAAGAATGGATTTTTCTTCTAATGTGTGAAACAAATGAGGGAATAAAGATTTTGTCATAGATTTTTCTGTACTGATTCAAATTTATGAATTAATGGACACCATTTCCAAATCAGTCTAAGCATTTGCAGTTTCAGCAAGTTGTTCTGTAGTTGTAATAAAATTAAAAATGTTTTGTCATCTATTTTATTATTTGGTAAGATATATTTGAGAGATTTATCTATGAATACTCATTATCTAAAACTGGGCCAGTAAATGATCTATTTCCTCTTAGATGCATCCCTAACACTTCCTATTCTTGCTTTGCTTAGCATTGTAGGAATAAAATTGTCCAAGTGCCTTTGCCTTCTGGCTAATGGTAGGAATCATAAGAAGATTATGGGTTAGGTTCACAAAAGAAGACTGCTTCTATGCTCACTATCTGCTTCCAGTGGACTCCCTGGCATCAGCTGCTATTTCCCATTACTTCTCTCCTACAAAGTAGCCCTTCCCTCTGTGCCTCACTTCCTGATGAAGTGTAGGCCCTGCTATAGACCACCAGCTTCAGAGCTCTCCTAACATCACTCTTTCATGTGTCCCCCTAGTTTTAGGACTGGTAGGGCTTCCTCTTGTTTCTAATCTCTATTTACTTTCTCAGATATTGTGTTCCTATGGTCTTCAAACACCCATGTAACCAATTCCCCATATTAAATTTTCTCTGATTGGAACATTTAGATTGTTTTGTTTCCCTATATACAAATAGGTTGTTGATTATTTTCCAGGCATAAAGAAATAAAGACTAGAGAAACTCTAAGGTGATTTTTTTTTTCTTATGAGAGTGAATCTCTTGGATAAAGTCATACTTCAAACTCAACCCTGCAAGAAAACAAAAAAATCCCATATTCTTGGGAATTAAAACTCAAAGAAATCTCATTGTGATGCCTCTGAATAACATGAATATGTTTTTCCTCTAAGTGTTTGAAGTTCATGCCATCAACTAATAAATTTCTAGTGGCTTCTATGCACTTCATAAGACCATGCTATGTACTCAGAATCCAAAGATATAAAATACACAATCTCTTTTTCTCAAAGATGTAATGGGCTGGAAAGGCACATGAACAGAAAATTGGAAACAGAATAATGAAAAAGTGATGATATGTATACAGCAATATAGGAACTTATAAGACAAAAATAAAACTTAGCCAGTAAAAGCCTTGTGGAAGGCCTCATAAAAAAACGTTAAGTATAATTTCAAATAAAATCCTGCAATCATTATCTATAACTTAAATCTCTATTTGTTAATTCCCTAGAATGCATTCCTTATACATTGCATATATTTCTGTGGAACACGATAATGAATCATATGTCTGTTTGCCTTAGTTACCTAATAGACAGAACCCAGACCCTCCTTAGCACATTATCCTGTATAGCCAATTATCTGATACAAATTCTCACACTTTCCACTTTCAAAATTCCTTATTTATTAACACATTTTTCCATATATTCAATTTTTATATGTTCCCGCTATCTTTCCTTCTTATTGTAACTTCACTGCTAGCAGTCTTCTAATGATTGATTTCCTTGAAGCCATTTTATGTGAACACTGTATTTGCTTTTCCCTTGCACTTCTATATTTAAGAACCCTGGGTTTGGGCTGATTCTTTTCTGTGTCTCATTGTTTCTAAGTAATTTCTTCTCTTGTCTCAATGACAATTTTCTACTAATTCTCCCTACAATTCCATTTAGGTTTTTCTTTTTAATGGTATCCTTTATTTATAGCTTTCTAACACCAATGATCATTTATCTTCACAAAATTTTTTAGCATACATATGAGAAAAGTAATAGCTTACTTTCTATTTTTTTTGCCTTCTTTTATTCAATACTTCATGTTTTTTGTTTTGTTTTGTTTTGTTTTTCTACTTCACTAACAGCTCCTTTTCTTTCTTTTTTGTTAGCATCTCCCTGTCTCCTGACTTGGATGCACAGTGGGTTTCCTCTCATTACTATATCTGCATGTTCTCTAACAAGTATACAGGAAGGCTCTTGGATTTAAAAACAACTGTATTCTTTAATTTTAGTTGGAATCATCAACACTGGTTGAATTTCCACAAAATTCCAGATATACATAATCAAATGCCCACTTGATATCTTCTCTTAGATGTGCAGCTTGCATCTCAAACTTAACATGAGCCCCAGAGGCTTATTGATTATTTCACAAAATTTGCATCTCTCTAAGTCTGAGAATGCTCTCTCCCTTAGAAAACTCTACTATTGGCCTACAATTTCTCAAGCCATTAATATATGTTTAGTCTTGGATAATTATTTCTCCTACCCTCCTATCAATCTTTAGCAATTAATTTTGTCTCTAACTCTAAACATATCTGGAATTCATCTAATAAAATCTAATACCTCTACTACCATTGTCAAGCAAGTCACAACCATGTACCATATATATATATATATATATATATATATATATATCATGCTTTTGTTTTTCATCCTCTACAATTCATTCTTTGAAATAAGCTAGAATGATCTTTTATAAATAACTATAGTCACAGAATGTAATAATTGAACCACTGAATAAATAAAAAGCAAGCCCTAATATATGCTGCCTATAGGACACTCACTTCAGGTTCAAGGGCACAAAAAGGTACAAAATTAATTTTAATTTTACAATTCTATGTGTCAATTATATTTCAGTAAAGCTGGAAAATAGACTCAGCAGGGTTGACACATCTGTTCCTCCGGGAAATACCAACTGCACTAGGACTTGCCCTCATCCTCACAGAGCCGACCCCAAGATTACTATCCCTCCCTCTCTACCCCCAACAGGGAACATGTGGTCACTATCTGAATGGCAAAGGTACCGAATCAGCCCCATGAACTTTGAAGGAATATCACAGCTCCAGAACTTCCTGTTGTGTTTGGCTGAGGCCTCCGCTGTATATTAATAGATAGCCTCTGCCCAATATTTCTTTTCTTTCTTACAAGTGCATCTCTTGTGCCCTCCTCAGCAAAACATCTGTGTGAAAATCTTTATTTCAGAGTCTGTTTCTAGGGAACCCAATCAAATAGACACAGCTTCAGCAATACTGTCCACTAGATCCCATATGACCAAAAGAACACACAGGCTAGGGAGTTTTAAGTCTCTGTAAGCTAGGGAGTTTTAAGTCTCTAGGCTAGGGAGTTTTAAGTCTCTGTATCTATTAGCAAAGGATCCTGATCCAATGTTTCCCAACTCCAAAACTATAAACAGAAGGCCACCCAAGTGGACTCATTCCTTCCCTTCCTGCAAACAGTGCTATAGCTGTGGGGTCCCAAAAGAGTTATCCCATGATAATAAGTACCCAACCTGATAAGTGTTCTTCATCACCCAGAGGAAGAGGGGAAATCCTACAAAAAATAGCCTTTTGTCTTCATAAGCCAGATACACCCCTCCTACTGCCAGACAGGGCTGCTGGGGAACATAAGTAGTGGGGACCCTACCACAATGCGTGCCTAATAGAGAAATGTTCTTGGTCCTCCACAGGCAGATGGCAAATTGACTGCTATCACTGGGGGGATGGAGAGGAGACGAAAAAACTATACATGGGACCTCTATTTTTTTTTTTTTTGCAAGAAGTACATGTGAATCTATGATTAAATCAATATACATTTTTTAAAATATATTTTATTGATTTTTTTACAGAGAGGAAGGGAGAGGGATAGAGAGTTAGAAACATCAGTGAGAAAGAAACATCGATCAGCTGCCTTCTGCACACCTCCTACTGGGGATGTGCCCTCAACTAAGGTACATGCCCTTGACCGGAATCAAACCTGGGACCTCTCAGTCCGCAGGGCGATGCTCTATCCACTGAGCCAAACCGGTTAGGGCAAAATCAATATAAATTTTAATTAAACTTCAGTGATAAAGAAAAAAAACACCACATTAGCAGTGGAGACCTACACATTTGATAAGCCTATCACCAGACTTTTATGGAAAAAAGGATTAGCTATACTAATGACCAAGATTAATCATTAGAGGTGATGTAAGCACAGTTTCTAAAAATGTTAAAAGATTATTAAGGGAATATGAAGGCAATAACAGCGGTTATGTATAGTCACAGAGAAAGAATCCATAATAGCTAATCATATGTTGAAGTCGGTACAGCTGACAGGAGAAATGCCTGACAACAGATAAATATTAAGGACCATAAAAGTCTTATGTTTGTGTTGAAAATAATAATCGTCATACCTGAACTCAAAGTTTAGTTAGGGAGACTAATATGTAAACATGGAGTGTCAAAATGTAACTTTCCTCCCCCCTTTTTTTCCATTTAAGACCGGTAATACGTTATCCAAACACATCAGAGAAACGGACAGCTTTTGTCTGAACATGTTTTAAAGCAGGCCCGTAATTGTATATGAGAGTATACACTGCTACATACAAACTAACTGATCAGACCACAACATTTCCATATTTAAAACAGAATAAGCTTCCTTGTAAAAGCAGTAACTTAGTGCTCTTTTAACTTTCGTGTTCCTCTCCTCCTTTCTCACTCTTTCCTTCAACAGAATCCACACCACTCTCCTCAGAATCCTCCCCAAGGGCAGCCATGTCCTCGTGGGCCTCAGAGAGCTCTCCTTCCCCTGTGCCTCACCCAGGGAACAAAGGCATGGTTGGCCTTCATCAGGACAAACTTGTGGTCCAGGTAAGCCCAGGCCTTAGCAGCTGTGGTGTGGGTCAGCATGCACACAGCTTGCTGTATTTTGGCCAGGTCTCCACCAGGTACCAGGGTGGGAGGCTGGTAATTAATGCCAACTTTGCAGCCAGTGGGGCACCAGTCTGCAAACTGCATGGAACATTTCTCTTAATGGTGGCAATGGCAGCAATGCTGTTTTTGGGAAGCACATCATCATGGTCTAACATGCAGCAAGTCATAGTTACCATGGCAAGGGTCACATTTCACCATTTGGTTGGCTGACTCAAACCATGTATTGCTGATCTCTGGTACAGAGAGTTGTTCCTGGTACGCTTTCTCTGCAGAGATGACAGGGGCATCTGTGGCCAGAGAGAAGTGGATTTAGGGATAGGGCACCAGGCTGATTTGGAATTCGGTCAGATCAACATTCAGGGCGCCGTGAAATCTGAGGGAAGCAGTGATGGAGGACACAATTTGACTTATCAACCTATTCAGGTTGGTGTAAGTTGGGAGTTCAATACTGAGATTTCTTCAACAGATGTCACAGATGGCCTCACCGTCAACCATGAAGGCGCAATCAGAGTGCTCCAGATGTGAGTGGTGAGGATGGAGTTGTAGAGCTCAGCTACAGCTGCGGGAAGCTGCAGGACTGGGTAGATGGAGAATTCCAGCTTGGACTTCTTGCCATAATTGACAGGGAGACATCCCATCAGCAGCGCGGTGAACCCAGAACCAGTTTCCCCACCAAAGCTATGGAAAAAACAAAAAGCCTTGTGTCCTGGCTAGCCAGTTTCTGAATTAAGTCCAAGACCAGGTCAATGATCTCCTCGCCAATGGTATAGTGCCCATGGACATAGTTATTGGAAGGATCTTCCTTGCCTGTGATGAGCTGCTCAGGGTGGAATAGCTGGGGGTAGGTGCCAGGGCAAACTTACCAATGACTGTGGGTTCCAGATACTGCCTTGGTCACATGCTTGCCAGGTCCTGTTACACTGAAGAAAGTGTTGGAAGAGTCATTTTCCTCCTCCCCCCCATGGTCTTGTCACTTGGCATCTTGGCATCTGGCAGTAGAGCTCCCAGCTGGATGGGGATGCACTCACACATGTTGCTGCTTTGTGGCGGCTGAGCAGATAGCAGGAAGGAGCAGGAGAAATTGTTTCTTCTTACAGTGCAACACTTAGGCAGTTGATGTAAGAGTACCTCCTCCCATCTTCTAAATCCTCCTAGTGGGGCTAATCATCAAGTTAGCATGAAACAGATTAACAGGAGAAAATATCCAAAATTTATGATGAATGTACATACAGGGGTGCCATGAGGATATAAGGAGGCATTGGGCAGTTGAGGCTTATAGGCCATTCTGGACTAAGGAGAAGGAGGCAAGAATCTGGGATGTCGAAGGGAAAGCAGGTAATTTATAGGAAAATGAGAAAGAGCCAACATGTGGCAAACAAATTCTTTCCTGGTCACCCGGAAACAATAGAGCACAGGGCAGTCTAGTGAGCAGGCTTTGCTAGATTTCTCCTTGTCTGCCACATTTAGTGTCCAGAAACAATAGAGCACAGGGGAGTCTAGTGAGCAGGCTTCGCTAGATTTCTCCTTGTCTGCCACATTTAGTGTATATTATGATGGTAAGATGATGTTCCCTTCCTCTAAACAGATATTTTTAGTCTAAATTCTTTAGACAGATCATGAAGGGAGGATCAAAGGTTCTTTCTGAGTCTTTAATACACCAAAAGGCATATTTTGGGGTGGCAAAACTTTGGTTCCCCTCACAAACATATATGCACCCTTAATATTTATATGAAAGCCAGCAATAAAATGGTATCTTAAGTCATCAGAAAAATGCCTTATGAAAAATAGTGAGAATTGTCTGTAACTATTCTTACATGAAACTCAACAATGCACTTTATTTAGGCTTTTTTCTTCTATTCTAGAATATATAGCATTTCAGATATGATTGATATCAACTGGCATTTTAGAATCTTTGAAATGTGTTAAGTTGTAGGGTAGTCAATTTGAACTTTTGTGGGAAAAAAAAAAAAAGACAACACCAGACTGAGTACTGTGTAAAGTGAAGGAATGGATGAGAGGAGGAGATCAAGAAGTGAACTGTTACAGTAATTTTGCCAAAACATTGTGGGTGCTTATGTGGCAAAATTATAGCCAGCTGTAAAGGATGGGCTTACTTATACTTCAAAGGTGAATTCTAAGAAAGGTAGTGATGGATTAGATAAGGGAGCTAGAGTTAGAAAAAAGTAGAAAAGTTGATGCTTATTTTTCTTGTTTATAGGACTGGATGTATGATGGTACTATGCTCTCAAAAAGAGATGAGGAATATTTTCAGTTATCTAAAAGTGCTATTATCAAGACAAACTTCAAAAGAGAAGTGCCAGATAAATAGCTTTATTTAATTTTAATAGATAATTCTTTCTGAGCCTAAATAAAATGGACCTCTGTTAAAATGTCAGAGGTCATTGATTTTTGCCAATCATAATAATTGATACCACTGGAAAAAGAATAACATATTCTTGACAAATTTGGCCTAGAAAAAATGGCACATAGTTATAGCTCACAAGGAAACCTAAAATGGCAGAGGGGTATAATTGATAAATAAGCTATAATAATAAAAGCGTAATATGCTAATTAGACCGGACAGCTGAACGACCTTCCGGATGTCCTTCTGGATGACCTTCCAGGTGAAGCCGCAGCTGCAAGGACCGAGGCCCTTGCACGAATTTTGTTCATCGGGTCTCTAGTTAGATAATAATGATATTAGTTTCTTTTCTGAATGTGCAATTAAAGCCATTGTTCCCATAAAAAAAAAATAGGGCAAAGTGAAAAAGTTTAACTGCATAAAAATTTTATTGAGGATTAAATTTGTTTAAGAGTGTGCTTCGAGAATTATTTCTGGAAGAAAATTCATTCATGTGGATATAATTCTTATTAACACGTTGTTTTCATAAACATGTACTAGTAGTCTAAACATTTATTAGAAAAAAATCAGAGTGAAAATGGTAGTATTCTTCATTCACCACACATATTTTGACTACCTTCTATGCATTAAGGATTAAACATATACTGAGCCTTCAAAAACTAACACCACATTATCTGTCCTAATTCAGCTGGCTGCCAATTAAGGAAACAAGGAAATATATAGGTAGAATAGTGTATTATAAGTACCATGATGATAGTTTGGAAGGCTCCCCGGGACGTATTAAAGAACAGGATAACTCTATGATATGGTAATTCTTTTTAGAATCTCATTGTTCTTCACCTAGAGCACTGGTTCTCAACCTTTCTAATGCCGCGACCCTTGAATACAGTTCCTCATGTTGTGGTTACCCCCAACCATAACATTATTTTCGTTGTTACTTCATAACTGTAATTTTGCTACTGTTATGAATCATAATGTAAATATCTGTGTTTTCTGATGGTCTTAGGCGAACCTGTAGTGACCCACAGGTTGAGAACCGCTAGCAGGGTCGCCTAAGACCATCGGAAAACACAGATGTTTACATTATGATTCATAACAGTAACAAAATTACAGTTATGAAGTAACAACGAAAATAATTTTATGGTTGGGGGTCACCACAACATGAGGAACTGGATTAAAGGGCCGCGGCACTAGAAAGGTTGAGAACCACTGACCTAGAGTATTCTAAGGATGCTCTTAAGGTAGTCTTTCTGGTTGCCACATAAGTCCATGCTTCTAGAGTACTAGATAGATTCAAAGCTACCAAAACCTGCATGCTGCAGTATAGTTGCTGTTTTGCTCCATCAGCTTTAAGTGCTACTTCACAAATTCCATTCCTGTGTGCTAAGCTTTATCTCATACATGTAAGTACATGTCACCAAAGTTCTAGTTTACATCTTCCAATTTGTCTAGTTCAGTATAAGTGCATGGCAAGTTTCCAATAGCCCTGAAGAAATTAGATAAGCGTGTTTACTCATGCCACCGAATTCACTGAAATGCAGAAAACAATACTTGCTTCATTTTCTCTCAGCTAATAAAAACATCTAGTGTGGTTTGCAATTCCAAAGTTCTTGTCCATGCAAGCAATAATAAAAGGAAGATTCCATCTTCTCTGGATGCCATGAGAATGAAAGGAGAATTTTGTTATGAGCTCTCCCTTGCAGGCTTCTTCGTGGCTAGAAATCCCAGCCTGCAGAAGAGCCAGAAGAACAATAGGCCAATCACGAGTCATTGAGCCTTTAGCAGTTGGTACAAGACAGAATAAACAATAAAGAAAACACTAAAATTATTCTCACACTATAACTAGCTATGCAAACATGGACTTCATCTCTAAAACGATACCTCAGGTGCCCAGCCAGCATGGCTCAATGGTTGAGCGTTGACCTATGAACCAGGAGGTCATGGTTCAATTCCCAGTCAGGGCACATGCCTGGGTGGTGGGCTCGATCCCCAGTGTGGAGCATGCAGGAGGCAGCCAATCAATGATTCTCTCTCATCATTGATCTCTCTCTCTCTCTCTCTCTCTCCTTTCCTCTCTGGAATCAATAAAAATATATTAAAAAAATAAATAAATAAAATGATACCTCAGGTAATTTCTGGGGTTAAGAGATTCTGCTTCTAGAATACCAAAGAAGATTTAGGAAAATGCATACAAGCATTCCTCTAATATTTAGGGGAACTATACAAAGACATTCTATTGCCCCTTCATATCTTTGCCTTGCCATAACAATTGCTCTGCATCAGGAGTGCTGCTAAATATAGTCAGGCACGGCATTAACCATGAGCAAGTAGGATGCAGTTTGACTTGGCTTGTCACTGCAACTTTATATTCTCTTCTTATTGTCCCAAGTTTCTATGTGTGTGTTTTTAATCATCAGGTTTGTGTTTGTCCCACCTCTATTTTGCAAAGCATGTAATGCTAGTGATCTAAATCTAAAAGAAGGAATACATTTCCGCTACTGGTGTTATGAGTCTAATAGTTTTACTTCAATTCAAGAGAGCTCATATACTACTTTATTACAATGAAACTATAACAAAAAAAAGTTAAAAATCAAAGCCTACTTTCTTTTGTATTGTCAGCAGTTTGTTTTAAAGCATCCAAGCACACTTATCCTAAACCAAGCCTTCAGAAATGCTGGCATCAATTTTCTATCATCTTCTGACTGAAGAGTTTCAGTAAGAATGATTCTACCAGTTTCATTATACAGACAAACTGCTTAAGTATGGAGAGATAAGTATTTTGACCTGGGTTGCACAAGAATCTAAGAGAAAGGATAAGAAAAAAAAAAAAAAAAAAAACTCTTGGGCCTTGCATTGTTAGTTTATTTTTTTAGCTATCAAACATGCATATTTCCCCAAATTGCCGATAATTCTTCCAATATCAAAGCAGCTAAAGACTAGGAGTACTAGTGCTGTTATTAGGGGAAGTGAGGAAAAGGAATTTTCGGAAACTTGCACAGGAAGATGAGAGATTTTAGGAAGCTTTATTTCTGTGCAACTACACCCCTGAGTTCCCAAGGCCCCATTTCCTTTTGTCCCATAAAGGAAGAAATATAGCTGTGACTTCAGTAGGGCTAGAATCAAAGCCAGTGTCCAGATTTTCCATTCCATGTCTGCACAGTTCAATACAGCTTCAGATTAGCTTAGTTTTACTGTTGTAGTCCATCAGTCCATTGCATATGGGGTCCACATGGCCATATGACCATGGAGGGAATGCAAAAAGCATGAGCAAAACCAAAGGAACCGGGGGGTAGGGGGTGGGGGAAGAGAGAGAGAGGGAACTCCTTTGTATAGAGGATTAGGGATTCCCAAATTTAAAGAAATTTAGAATATAGCACTAGCACATCTTTCTACAGGTGGAAAAACTGTGGTCCATGAAAGTCAATGACTGCTATATTTCCTGAACTCTTCATTAACTTTATACAGACCTATTGGAATGAGTTGCATATCTATGAAACAGGAAGAAAGTATTAACCCTGTCTAGCTTTAATGCTAAGCCTTAATGAAAGGAGTTTTTTGGGGAAAATAGGAATTTTTGGGGTGAAATAGGAAGGTTTAGGAAGTTTTAAAAATTAAGGGGTCCATGAAAAAAAAAACCCAGGGCTACAGAGTTGCAAAAGAGTACATTTCCATAAGACAAGGGAGCTGGGAGCAGCAGAAATTGCATTTCCATAAGACAAGGGAACTGGGAGTAGCAAAAGATACACATATACAGAATAAAGGGAAGGAGAAAGAAAGCCCAGAGGAAACAGGAGAACAATGAGGGAGGAGAACCTCATGTGTTTCATATAAGGTTAGATCTTTGAGCTCAGAAGTTGCTATAGTATCCAAATCAGAAGGGGATGTTGACCAATTAGAGGGGAGATCAAAACACAAAGATCTGCAGTCTTCATAAACCATAGGGAAAAGGGACTCAAATGGGACACTTCCCCCTCCCCACGTGGGAGTCTGTGCTCATTTCTCAATAAATTTGCACCTTCGCTATACCATCTTCCATCCGTGGTTTCATTCTTCGACTCTGATGAACAAAGAGCCTGGGACAAGCCAACACTGTGTATTGCAGGCCCAAATTCCTGTAGTATTAATACTTTTTTAAAATAGCTTATGGGTCTATTTTTCTTCTGTAGAGAGAACTTATTTCCTTTATATCACTGCATATTCCTTCAGGAGAGAGATTGTCTTCTATTTCCCTTTTCAGTGCTAGAATGTGTGAGTGAATGAATGAATGGGGTTTATGTAAATGAGGCAGAATGACCATAAATAATAAAGCCTTAATAAATATCAGATTTTTGAAAATTGTGTTTTTCAACATGAGATGTCCTGCATCTAACCATAATGAAAAAACAAGAAAATTTAATCCTTAGAAAATTCTTAGTAACACCAAATTATTTTCTCATCATGAAAGCTTTTATATAATTAAGACCAGAATTCATATGAAACTAACTTTGCTTTTAAACCTAGACCATATTTGAGAATTTTTTCATATACCTAGTTGCATGCAGCTTAATGTTATTTATTGTAATACATACAATTAGGGATAAATTGATGATGTATTAAACTTAAAACTGTTGTAGTGTAACCCCCATCTTACAAAGGACGCCTCAAAAAGTCAAATTATGGAGTCATTTATTGAAAGCCGGCGGCATACGAGGAAGCAAAAGCGTTCCAGACCCCACAGCACCGAACAGCTTGCCACAGCTGACTTATATTGGCAGAATATCACAAAAGTATCGAGTACATCTTTGGGTCTAGAATGAGGAACCTGTTTTGTGAAAAGCATTCTTTACAGAAGCAAACATTGAGCAAGTTAGTTATCTAAAGTATTTACGAATCACTGAATCAACAGAAACACATTATCTGGGACCACCTGGACAATTTAGAATAACTGTGCTGTCCAGATCCCGGGACCACTGAGTCAACCCAAACTCAGTTACCTGTAGCTACTGAAACAATTTAGGATAATTGAGCTGTCCTGGTTCCCGGAAGAATGTGCTTCAATAACCAGTGAGATCACAATCAATGGGATATTCAAACCATCATCAATGGAGTATTGGGATAGCAAACATAAGTTCAGAAAATCAAAATAACTTATTAGCAAACAAATAAGTACAGATCCCAAACAGCAGTTCCTACCTGAGATAATTGTTACCATACTTCAAAACTTTTTCAAGTTTATTGGAAGAAACTGTATGGACTTTAGATAAAAGAATATACATACTCTAACACACAGACAAACAGAAACACACTCCATCACTACAAAATATTTAATTCACAAGTTTGTATCTGCCTTAGAATATTAACTAATTATTTAATAACTTCTCATTCCATTGTCTTGTTTAATGTTTGACTGACATTCCATTTAACATCATGTAGCATAACTATGCAAATAAATTACAGCATCATTTACTTGTTCAGAATTGTCCTTTCCTATTAATTGGAAGTTAACATTTTTCTTTCAATCCCAGAAGTTAGAAGCAATGCCTTGAACCAAGCATACACTCTTAAAAGGAAAAAGGAGTAAAGAATATTTTAACAGTGATTGAATCAGGCAGCTTTTACAAAATCACGGGAAAAGTGAATTCTAAAGAGGAAGATAATTGTACAAGCATATTGCATAGAATACATAAGTGGAGCCCTGGAGGTCAAAATGTAGAAGCAAACCAATTAAGCTAAGTATCCACTAAATTGTTTTTCATTGTCTAATTGAAAAGTGATCACAAGGAATCAGAAAGGTTTAAATTGAAAGGGCTTTTAGTTTAAATCTGACCTTAAGCCAATGTTATTTAAATATGCTAAATAATGTATTCTGGAGGGAACTTTTCTGGAAATTCAAAATCACGCTTGGGTATATATGTGGATCCTTTCTGGATTTCTCTCACTGTTATTAAAGCATATTTTCCAGACTTTAGTTAAAGAAAGGAGCAAAACTACATCAAATGTGAATTTAATTAATTTATTTGGAAATTTTACCTTTGTCACTGTATGTTTCCAGTGAAATAAATTCATCCATTCATTCTCTGCTTTTGGTGAATAATTTGAATCATTTGAGGAAAACATGATGCATTGGCCTAAATAAATGTATCTTATTCATTCATTGCTTTTAGTGGATAATTTAGAACATTTAAGAAAAACTGAGTATATGCCTAGCCTAAATCATACAGGATTAATAGCCTCCTCAGCTAAAAAACTTCACTAGCAACCAGTGCTACTTATTACTTCATTCTTGAAGTAATTTGATTTATATGCTGGTCCTGTAGAATAATTTTACAGTTTAGGCATTAGATTTAAAAGAAAACTGTTAAAAGAAAACTGTTAACTTATTATTAATAGGAAAGGACAAGTCTGACTACGTAAAGGATGCTGTAATTTATTTGCATAGTTATGCTACACGATGTTAAATAGAATGTCATTTAAACATTAAACAAGATGATGGAATAAGAAGTTGTTCAATAGTTAGTTAATATACTAGTTTCAGATACAAACTTGTGAATTAAATACTTTGTAGTGATGGAGTGTGCTTCTGTTTGTACAGCTCACTAGGTTCTTTTATCTAAAATCCATACAGTTTCTTCCAATAAAAAAAAGAGAAACTTGTTTTTCCAAGAACCCATTCCAGGGCCTAACCCATGGTTTGCCCTTCTGTCCAATCACTTTTTCCAGGCACCACAAAAGCCCTTGGAATACAGACTTAGAAGAGCAAGAGGCACCATGTACACCTTCATCAAAAGCAGCATGTGCTTGCCTGGCTGCCCTGGCTCAGTGGTTGAGTGCCAACCAATGAACCAGAGGTTCAATTCCCGGTCAGGGCACCTGCCCAGGCTGTGAACTCTATCCCCAGTGTGAGGCATACAGGAGGCAGCCAATCTATGATTTTCTCTCATCATTGATGTTTCCATCTCTCTCTCCCTCTCCTTTCCTCTCTGAAGTCAATAAAAATATATATTTTTAAACCAGCATGTGCTCAAACCCATATTCTTCTGAGGCCTAAATCCATTTATGAAGCTACAACTTTCAAAGTGGCTTTACAAAGACTATGCTGTCTATGGATACATGGAGCAGGACAGAGTGAACCACGCATCCAGCATGGCCAGGGGTGAACCTGAGAAAGGGCGGTGAAGGATTAAAGAAGACAGACAAGAGAATACAGTTGGGGCCAGGTAGGTTCACTTGTGCCCGGAAGAGGACACAGTGACCCAGCCTGCAAGCCGAAGCTTATTTTATAGGCAGAGCACACAAAGCAAAACGGGGGAAGTGGACACCATGTTTCCAATGTTCTTGTGAGTTTCACCTTGTTTTGGCAGCACTTGCTGCACCTCCCACAGCCCATTAGCTACCTAGGAAGGAACAAGGGGGGACTATAAGGTCAAGCTTAATTATGCTAGGAAGGCTCTGCCCTCCAAGCTGGGACTTGTTTGTGGCCCTGCCACAGGTCAGTCTGAGGCTTGACCCTGTAGCCGCTCCCTACAACAGAGAAGGGTAGTTTCTGTTGCACCAGCTCTCCCAGAGCCCAGATTCTTTGCAAGCTTGAGACCAGGCCAGCAAATGTTGCATTGTGAGGTGTCTAGCTGCAGACAGAGGATGAGCTCCTTAGGCCCTAAGCAAGGAACCTTCCATCACATCCACACACCCTCCACAGATTGTGCTTTCTCAGTGTTTCTGTAGTAAATTCCGCGAGGCCCTATTAAGAGTTTGCTTAATCAGAGAAAATATAAAAGTGTTTAATTGTTTGCAATTCTTCTGAAGTTGCAGAAACCAACAGCCAATTAGTGCTCAAACTCCTCTTTTCAGATGGGAAACAAATCTCTTTTTAATAGAAAATGTTCCTACTATTTTTTATTTCTTGGAAACACACTTTGTAACCCAAATCACACTTAGAATACAATGAAACAGAATATGAAATGATATTTTTCTGCAAACTATCATCTTTTCTGGTTCATTTTCAAGATCTTTGATATTTACATATGACCTTTCCATTTTTATTAACAGTTTATTGGATTTTGTGCATTCTAGCCAGCAGAAGAGAAAGGTAATTTACAGAAAGATTTGACAGTTATACACAGACCTATAAACTTCAGTCCATTAACTTATTTCTCATGTAACCTTTAGTCAGTTCTACCAAAACATCCATATAAGCGTATGCCTTTTGCCTTTATGTTAAAGAGCTCTCATTACAGAGCTCTATTTATAGATTGTCAAATTTATCATGCCTCTTTATGGTTTACAGATGTTTATAGCTTTGACTTTTAAGGCACATAAGTAAAAGTCAAACATATTTGTGTTGCTTAGATTCTACTAGATGTGAGTGGATACATATTTGACATGTTTTATTACTTGGTTAATATATAATTATGGATTGGATGATGGCAATGTTGTTTTAATATATCTATCTTATATTAGTGGCTTAGAATATTCTCTTGTAATTTATTGCATTGTCTAAAGCAATATACAATGTTATTCTATACTAAATATAAAAAATGATTTCTTAAAATGATATCTGAGCCTTAAACTTTGCTATTTCTTAAAAATACACTCATTTTGGTAGCATTTTAAAAACCTAAAGTTGATAGACTTTTGCATAAATATCAGGACAAAACTGAATTACAGAAAAGTGGGAATGTATATTATTTGCTTTTTGTACACAAAATATGTTTCTAACTAAATATTAACATTTAAATGCATAACATAACACTCTAGGTGGGTTTTTATACCATTATCTTCAGAGATGTTTCTTTTTTAAAAAAAATAAAAGAGAAGCTGTAAAGTAAAAAAAGGGGAAAGAGAGCAGAAGAAAATATCCTTTTGATATTAATTTTGTTTCATCATTTCTAAAAGCCATAACTTGGAGTGCTTTTTTCAATACAACGGAAAACCAAATACTGTATGTATCACTGTCACTGTAGAAAGCAAATTGAAAAACAAAAAAGAAAAATTATTAAAATATAAGATGAATAAATGGAATTAAGTTATAATGTCTACATAGTCTTAATTTATCTGCATATCCTTTGTAGGTGAAAGAAATAAGTGAAATATTGGTGCAACTTGAAAATTAATAAGTAGTCCAATTAGGGCCAATTGAGCTATGTAAGCATGATACTAGGAATGTGAATATTGAAAAATTATTAGTGGTTATACCTTGTTGATGGATTTCCACAAAGTCCATGAAGTAGATAAAAATAAAAGCATAAGATAACAACTATCTCCCAGGAAGTCAGTTAAACTCTGGTCTTTCTGGAATTGCTAGGAAAACTGATTAATATGCATACACATATCTGTGCTTATAGAGTTGCTAAGGGGAAGCCCGTTAGACCGGCAGATTCCTGTGTTATGTATTAAACAGCAATGCCAGATGACCGTAGGAAACAGAAGTGAGAGACACTCAACAACGGTTTTTCACTGTATTTCATCTCTTTTATTTTTGCTCGGCCTCCTAAGGAAATGGAAAAGTTCCATAGTGCCATCTGGTGTGAATTAAGGGGACAGCTTCCTTCAAGCAGTGTCCTAGAATCTTCCTCCAAAGCTGCAAACTCAGACTGTTACAAAAAGTAATTCTTGAACAAGAAAAGCACCAATTTTATTATGACACATATGTTTATGTGCACGTTTACCTTATTATGTTTAGGGATATTAAGTTGGAATTATTAGGATATGCATATGTATTAGTTGATCTTTATGCTTTTTTACTATTTTATATATATATATTATATATATATAGTATGTATGCTAATATATATATATGTATATATATATACACAAAACACTTGCTATTGGTGCATTATCAAGCTTTCTTAACACTTGTATTTAAATTGTCATTACTGCTATGCTAATTTGCAAATACAAAATTAACAATAGTGATCTCAAATTTTTTTCTGCAAAGTTTGGCATTGTATGTGGGAGGTGTGTGTATGTGAGTATGTGAATGTTTGAACTAAAATAATCAAATGTAGACATTCATGAGATGCTATAGAGTTATGAATATTGTGCTTTCTCCATCACACACCTCTTGCTCTATGTTCATGGTTTCCACTGAAGCCTAATTTTTAAAAACGTTCTTCTCTGCCCTAACCGGTTTGGCTCAGTGGATAGAGCATTGGCCTGCAGACTGAAAGGTCCCAGGTTCAGTTCCGGTCAAGGGCATGTACCTTGGTTGTGGGCACATTTCCAGTTGCGGGTGTGAAGGAGGCAGCTGATCAATGTTTCTTTCTCATCAATGTTTCTAATTATCTATCCCTCTCTTTTCCTCTCTGTAAAAAAAAAAAATCCATAAAGTTCATATTTAAAAAAAAATCTTCCTTAACAATTTTATTCTATGTTGAAGTTTTCCTTACTTTCTAACCTCATATTCATTTACATTTTGCGTATTTTGCAAGAAGTTTTGTCCTTTACTTGTCACTTGTTTTCTCATTGCCATCTTAGTCATTTGAAGGCCAATATTTTCCCTTTTGAATCTTGTGTTACTTCCTTATATGACTTGCACAAATGCCCCAAATTATAAACTGAATGGAGCCTAGGCAAATTCTAGAGGTTCCTTTTAAGACTAGAGTCAAGATTTTTATCTTTATTTAGATTGATGCAACTAAGAAGAAAGACTCCCTTAAAGTCTTATAGAATGGAAACTGACAAAATCATAATTGAAATATTTACAAAAAGCACTTTTTTATCCAAATATTATACAGCTAAATATTTTTGCATGCAAACTATCTGAATTTCCATTACTTTTGGAGAAACTGTGCAGTAATCATTATCTATAGTACATGCCTTTGTGTGTGTGCGTGCGTGTATGTGTGTGTGTGTGTTACCCATTTCTAAGAAAAACAATTTTCAAGGAAGTTGACAAGGGGGTGGAGATCACTTTTTAAAGGTCAGTATATCTTCTCAAAATTAACAAATCTCTGTGGAAAGGCTTCTGGCTATTTAGTAACTCTTTAAAAGTGGCCTGGCCCCTGAAAGTAGCATTAATCACCATTTGAACTTTTCTCTAACATAGGAGTAAACTTCAATAACTCATGTTTACATTCTTAGGTAAATTCCGAGGCTAGGAGGATAACTAAACGATTCTCAAAACATTAAGTCTCTATTAGTATTGTATAGAAACCTAATCAAATACTGAATACCCAAATGAACCAATGGTAACTGATTGAAATAAGATGATCCATAAGAGGGATAAATTTGGTTTGTTTTCTTTCTTAAAACATCCATGGATTCATTATGCAAACTGATTAGTAAACTCCAAACAAGTAGTAAATACCCCCAAATAAAGTAATACATAATTATTTGTGATTTATACCCAAAGAACTTGCAAATGTCAGTTAAACCAAATAATGTGAGTTAGGAAAAGGTAAGGAAAACTTATCTAGAGTACTGATTTCTGAATTATATCTTGAATTAAAAGTTGAATTGGGAGATATTGCAAAGAGGTCATTACAAAGAGGTCATGTTAGGGATGGGGTACAGTTAAAGCTAAGTCCAGTAAGGAGAAGTATAGATGGAATATTCGGTAAACCTGAGAAGAACTGTCTAATGATAGCACAGAGTTAATTTCAGCAGAACAACACATGTGCTCACATGACGGTTCACATTGGACCCATGAAGTGTCTTGAAAAGAAGAGTGCTCCACTGCCTGTATTTAAAAGTTCCTCTCTTCTGTGTATTTTCAGTAAGCTGTCAAACCCTGACCGAAAACATTCTGTCACCAAGTATTGCAGTGAGAAACAGGAAAAGAAAACTTAAGACAGCACTGCTCACAGATGTGTGGTAGGAGGAAGTTGAATAGTGACTCGTAGCTAGAGATATATTTCTTGGCATTTGGAAGTGAGCTGTGGGGAGGAACCACAGATAATGGTCCTAAGTATTACAATAGGCTCACATATTAGAGCTGACTAATCTCTGTTAACATGTAGAGTTCAAGAGATATTATTATATCAGTGTCAAGTCAGAATCTGTCTTAGAAAACCAGACTGCGGAACAGTTATTTGAAGATGTTATGTGAATCATCAATTAATATTCACATTAGTACTTATTTAAAACCATCAAGATGTGTAAGTTGCAAGTTCATGCCAAAGATGCTACTTTGGAAAATAATGAAAGGCATTCAAGGACATGAGTATTGGCAATGGTATTTTACAGCTGAAATTAAATATAAAATAACTGTTTCTTTGTCTATGCCAGTGCTATTTTAGCACAATGATATTTTTCTTTTTATGAGTACAAGAAAATAACGGCAGGGAGAAGTTATTGGTTCAAGAAAAGGCTCTGAGGCATTTACATTTTGATACTAAGGCCTAAAATTAAGACTATATGCTAATGAAGAGGATGTACCATAATTCACTTTAATGCAGAGCAGACTATAAAACTTTGTCTCTATATACAAAAAGTACTGAATAATGAGAAAAAAACAAGACTTGGTGATGGTGTTGGCTCTGTATTTATCATTGTATTCATGAAGTGAAAGTGTGCAACCTTGTTAGCAGTAAGGATCCGAGTTGATATAAAAGATACTCATGATGCAGTACAAATGACATGCATATGTATATTAAAAAGCAAAATTTTGTTCTTTGTCTTATTTGGTTGATAACATATGTGTTCTTAAGGGAAACTCAATTCAAATATTTCCATGAAGAAGTGCTATATTGTCCCCAGTTGCCTTCTGATTGGGAATATAAAGGTGACAAGTGGCAACTTCTGAATCCCAGAGGGGGCTATGCTGTATGTTTAGAATGATGGGGAGGCTCCAGAAATACTCCACATCAGCTTGAAACATTAAAGCAGCAGAAATCACTTTAAGTGTCCATTATACAAAGAACATAAGCTAAAATGACAGCTGCCTAGAGGGGTTGGAAAACTTTAAACTTCTCATTGTTCTCCTCTGGTCTATTTTCTGAAGTCATTCAAGGTGGAGTTAGCCATCTGAGCAATCATTTACATTTTTGGACTCACTCGGCAAATGCTCATGTATAATCAACCTAATTCCTGAGAACGTTTTAAAGGCATAATGATACTGAATATTTTAAACTAGATCATAATACTGTACTGTGTTGCAATGTTACAGCACTTTTCATATTAAATTCACGGGTCACTAAAATTCATTATTTGGAGATTAGAAGCCTCTGTCACAGATCAGCCTTTTATAAATGAGGATATGCCATCAATCTAGTCAAAGAAAGCGATTTAAAATTGCACAACATTGCAAACCAAGAAGGAAGGAATATTGGAGCTTTTAGAAATTATCTCTGTCCCTCAAAATGTATTTATAATGGTTTTATCTATTAACACTTTTCCCTCGAAATAAAGACTGATTTCCAAACATTTGCAGCTTTCACCAGCAATGACGCCTGCTGGATTCCACATGGTCCGCCAGACCGCACTTCATCACCGCTCAAGCCTCATCTTGTGCCATGCTTCCTGTATATCTCTGCACTCCAGCCAGTGCGGGAGCCTCTGTATTTCAGGATCATGCCCTACTTTGCCTCTGTATCCGATTTTCTTCCTGAAACGCCAACTCCCAAATTCTATCTTATAAATTAGATCTGGATGTAGAGATCAGTATCCTTAAAGAACCTTCCTTCGACCCTCCCCAAAGTTAGGCACCCTTCCGAAATGCACTATCACTCTTGAACTGCTGCTTGGAAAACCCAGGCACTCAGCTGGAGCCCATGATCAGCCTTTGGGGCACTGCGACTGCAGGAGAAATTTAGTTCTATTAATAGCAGATGCAGAAAGAGATCATTGGTACCAGAGCGATCACAGACAAAAAAGTAACAGTGCTGTCGCTTTCAGATGTCCTTCCTTACCGCTTCTGTTTCTGTTTCATGCTGGTGAGCTGAGGCAAAAGGGAATTTAGAGTTGAGCTAAGCGTTTCAGATTAAAAAACATAGTTGAGCCGAGTTGAGTATGTGCTTTTGTCTTTGCAGCAAAGCCTACCTGGTCCTTCATTGGTATTTCAGACCCCAATGGACCCATTTAATTTAAGCTGTGGATATACCACACAGTTCACTCCACACTAGATATTGAACCAGCAATGAGGAAGACCTGTGCTGAGCTTTGTGATCATCACATTTCTTTTTTCTGACTGATATTGCAACAGCTGGGAGTTGTAGAATTTAGACAAATGAAGGTAAAAATATTCCTGTATTAATAAAGTTATTCGGTGAATGCAGCTGCAGCTCTGTTCAAGGACACTTGCTAATAACTTCACTCACGAATATGACATAGTTAGCCACCTGAACAAGGCAAATGGTCAAATTCAAGGCAAGCCACAAGACTAGAAGTTGTACTGCTAAGCTTAAAAGGTAAAATAAATAAATAAATAAATAACATAAAAAAAAAAAACCACACCCAAAAAACAACAATGGGAATGCACACTTTTTCTGGGAAGAGTTACACCTAAAATGGATTTAGGAGTTTTGAGTCATATACACCTATTTTCTCCCAAACTGTTCAGTCAGAATTCCTTCCCAAAGGCCAAACAAGCAAGGAAATCAAGTGTTAAATCTAGGGATCACTTCTTCATGAAAACATGAAGAAAATGGGCTTCAAATCATAATAGAAATATCCTTACTGGGTAGCTCAATAAACAGAAGACATGCAAATCACACCTTATGTCTCACCTTAATTTCTTTATTGGCTTTATTATTTTATGGTTAATTAGGTAGGGTTTAAAGAACAGTCTGTGTATTTACTTGAAATGAACACCATTTCATTCGTATTTAAAATGAAACACACTGAGTTAGAACTCATCAGTTCCATTTGAATTTCTTATTTTTCCTCATTATTACAAGGATCTTTAGAAGTAACTATATGCTACCAATACATTTCTTACTAACCTTTACTCCCCATGAATTATTTGATCAAATTCAGGCTCCAGGTTTAGTTCTTTTACCGGTATATTGTTTTAACTATAGTTATTTTTACAGCTTCAGACTCCCTGATACTCTCTAAATTAACTAGTGTCTTCATTGTTTACATTCTCTCACATCAATCTTTAAGTTAAAAAAGCACCTTTCTTCATATAACAGTTTTAATATAGCCATATATTGAATTATACACCAAATCCAGTCTCCTCACCTTCCTCAAAGTATAGCTTATATTAGCCAAAGCCATCACCTTCTGTCTAGTCTGATTCATCACTTTCCAAGTGTGGAAATTGAGGCAAAGAGAGATGAACTGCCTTGTTGGAAGCAACGTAACTATGTAAACAGGTTTTGCTAAAATATGCAATAATAAGGATGCGCCGTATGACTATTTCTTTTAATTCTAAATGTATCTTAAACACTCAACATTACTAAAATATAACCTCTCCTATATAACTTAAATGTTACTTCCTATTAGAAACTCTTCACAAATTGATTAAAATGAACTCTGTTTACCCACTGATTAAATATAAACTCAGAACTTTTACAGGTCTGCTGAAATGTAGTTTTTGATTCTTATATTCAAATACTTTACACTGTCCTCAAATCACATTGAAATAAGATGAATTTTTGGTTCTACCCTCCATCACTACTCAGTTGTACTACTCTAAGCACAATGTCCTTTATGCTTGCCATGTTAGACCCCATGCCCTTTTGGTAGAGATTAAAAGACCTTCTGCAAAGAATTTTTCTAAAACTTGACATACAGGGTCACTGGGCCACAGGATCACCTGCCAGGAACCCTTCATCTGTACAGAGCTCTGCCCTACTCCCCCCATGTTGTTGTTTTCCTGGAGAAGGGGGATGGACAGCTTCTAAAAGCACCCCTAGCAGGTGGTTATTGACTCGCTGGCTTGAATGGTATCACCTACAAGGTCTTCACTATGTGTCATAATATATCACATTATAAACAGGCTGATAAAAGCATAGCCAATATTATTGGCATTTATACATCGTTATATAAAAGTACCATTTCTTATGACATATGGTGTTATATTTCTAAATATAATTCTACTTGGAAAAAACAGCTTTATAAGTGGATAAAGATGAAATTAAAACCATCAAAATATGGTCACACAGTTGGGTGCCTTGCACTACCTGCCCCTGCACACTTTTCTGCCTTCATCTCTCCAAAGAAGGCACAAAGCTTTAAATCTCACTTTCACTGCAATCTGGAATTAGTGCCAGGTGATGTGTACACACTGTAAGGCAGGCCATTGGCCCGCAGGTGCTTGTGGTACTATCAAATGTCAAACTGAGTTCTTGCTAAATTAGAACACAATCTCAGCACCATTCTCTGCCAGCTACTACCCATTCTCTGCTTCCATTCATAACAAAACAACTCTTTATTTGACTGTCTCTGGTTTTTATTCTCCTGTTCTTCCCTGAGGTTCTTATTGGTGCTTTCTCCCAACTTTCACAGATAATGCCATTGATAAGTATGTTAATGTCACTTATGTTGCTTAAACCAATGGTCAAGTCTAAGTTTTTGAAGCCCTTATCATGAGTATTTAACCCAGCAGATTGCTCCTTTTCCCTAGAAACAATTTCTTCAATGGGCTACAAGGAAACCACTATATTCTCCTTTTATCCATCACCCTCATTGGTGCTTCCCAATGCTTCCTTGTCTCTTCTTATCCTCCTGATCATTTAGTAGTGGAGTATTCCAGGTCCTAGTTCTAGTGCCTCTGATGTCACTTTCTTCCTGAAATCATTCAATCTCATACTTTAAATGGCATATATACACTAATGCAGATAGTTTCCAAATTTATATTTCCCACACAAATTTCGGCTTTCATGTCTACACTCAAATGTTCAACAGTGGATTAATGATTGATCTATTTAACAAAAATTCTGTCTCTACTTGAATCACTAACAAGCTTCTCAAATTCAATGTCTAAAACCAAATATCTGATTCCATCCCCTTCCATTCCAAAACAGGCCTCTCCCGTGGTCTGCCTAAACTGAGTGAGTAGCAACTCCATTATTCCTCATGGAAAAAACCAAAAACAAAACAAAACAAAAAAAAAAGAGGTTATCCCTGGGTAACCTCTTTCTTTTGTACACATGCAAATAGTGCAAAATCTGTGGTCTCTGGTTTCAAAATATATGTAGAAACAGATCACTTCTCACCACTACAATCCAGCTCCAACATGTCATCAATTCTCCCTATCTGTTTTACTGAGAATAATATTCAAAGTGTTAAGAATGACAACAAGGCCTTGCACAATCAGAAGCCTTCTTCCATTTTTAATTGTTTTCCTACTACTCACCCCTTGCTCACTCTGGCAGTCTCACTTCATGATTTTTATACTCAGTGCTTCCTCTACCTATCCCTAGGGTTGGCTTTACAGTGTGTGTTCAGTGCACTTCACATTCAGAAGGGGGCTCCTGCCCTGTGGTTTAATGTTTACAGTCGCCCTTCTGAAATTACCATTAATTTAAAAGCTGAATCTGTGTTCTGTAACTAAAGTGCAATGGAAACGCGGCGCATGTTATACACTTGGTGTTTTGGATTATGTGGGGTCCATTCTCTTGCTCCTGCCTGTCTGCTGGGAATAGATTCTCAAGCACCCACTCCTCTATGCCACCCAGCAACCGCTTCCACCCTTCACTCCCAATGGAGACTTAGATGTGAATAGGAAAGAGTCAGTGATTGGACTGCAGGGATTTGTGAGGGTTGGCACTTATATAGGAGGTATTTCAAGCCCAAAGGACTGTGACATGATATAGCAAATAAAAAATCTATGGCAAGTTAAGACACATCATTAGAGAAAAGAAAAGGCTTACTTTGTGCTTTTTAAACAAAAAGCCCTCACTTTCATTTTAAAATGCTCCCAATAAATTATATAACCCTCCCTGCTTGACATTGTATCCCAGAAATCCAAATGGGTGACTCAATCACCTACTTAAATTCTTTTCTCAAAAATAGACCTTCACAGTGAGGTTTTGCATGACCAGCCTTTTGAGAATCAAATTCCCTTACACACACACACACACACACACCTTCAGTCCCAGGAATTCAAACTATATCTTTAATGTTTTTCCAGAGCATTTGTTTTCTCTAGCATACTGTATAGCTTCTCTGTTTATTTTTGCTCATCTGTTTCCCCCCACCATGATGTAAGCACTGTGAATTGTGCTTAGTCAGTCCTACTAGTTTGAAAATAGTCATATGTTCACAAAACTTGGCTGCCCTTTTTTTATAGGGCAGACTTTGTATTAAAGTCTCTTTGTGTTTCACTTGTGAAAGCACTATCAATTGTGAAGGGCAATGTGCCGAGGAACAACGCTAGGTTTATCTACTCACTGAATTCAGCTACAGAGCCTGGCAAAGTCAGCCTAGGGCACATTGATATTATAACAATTCAGATGAAGAGGATACTTGGTTCCCCCATCTCAAGTTATAAAAAACAACAACTGGAAAACAAAATAAAAACCTGTGTATTTCCAGTTATATATCAACAAATATTAAGCCCTGCTGGCATGGCTCAGTGGTTGAGCATCGGCCTATGAACCAAGAGGTCATAGTTTGATTCCTGGGCAGGGTACATGTCTGGGCTGCAGGCTTGATCCCCAGTGTGGGTGTGCAGTAGACAGCTGATCAATGATTCTCTCTCATCATTAATGTTCCTATCTCTCTTCTCTCCCTTCCTCTCTGAAATAAATAAAAATGCAATTTTAAAAGGGGCAAATAATTATTAAGATATAAATTCATCTAACTATCTAAACTACAGAATATATTTAAGAGGTATATATATATATATTACATGCATACACATTTATATGTATATATTACTAACATTATAGAGGAAATTTATTTTATTTGGTTATTTTTAACAAATGTATGTATTTACTATTTCATGTTTCTTTTGAGATTTTTAATTCTTTTTAATCAGGGTTTTAGAAAGTCAGGAATGGATGGAATCAAAACATTATCCTATATAATAAAAATCTAATATGCTAAGTGTCTGGTAATCCATTCAACCAATCACAGTGTAATATGCTAATGATATGCTAAGGCTGCTCAACCACTCGCTATGATGTGCACTGATCACCAGGGGGCAGATGCTCCAACCAGTAGGTTAGCTTGCTGCTGGGGGCCAGCCAATCGGAACTGGGCAAGATGGGCTGGACACGCCCTAGAGCCCTCCTGCAGTCCCTCCACAACCCCAATCATGCACCAGTGGGATCCCTTGGCCTGGCTTGTGCCCTCTCGCAATCTGGGACCCCTGGGGGATATTGGAGAGCCAGTTTCAGCCTGATCCTGCTCAACGCAGGAGCTGCCTGCTGGTGGTCACTGCACTCCTACAGAGGGAGTGCCACTCTGTCTGAAGCTGGCTCTCGGCTGGCGAGTGCAGCGATGGTGGCAGGAGCCTCACCCGCCTCTGCAGCAGCATTAAGGATGTCCAACACCATCAGTTGGACATCCACCTGAGAGCTCCTGGACTGCAAGAGGGCGCAGGCTGGGCTAAGGGACCACCCCCCCCCCAGTGCACAATTTCATGCACCAGGCTTCTAGTAGAGTCATAATGGTGTTGGGAGAATGATAAGGAACAAGATTACAGAACAATGCACCACGTTAAAAATTATAAAGTATATTTTATATGATACTACATATTAAAAACTATTTTTGTTCTACTTTTTAATCCCATCTCTTTCATTCAAACTTAAAATCATAATTAAAGTTTTCTTTATTGATTTCATAGCAAAGGCACAGAAAGCTGTAGTGTGTTTGTAAAACTATAAGAAGCAGTAGTATAAATAAAGGAATTCAAACTGATCAAAGTTTAGTGCATATCTTGGTAAGCCATTACAAATAAGCAAGGCAACATGGAAAATTGAAATAGGTTGTGTAGAATCACTTTAATTCATTGCTTCTGCATGTATTTATTAAACACAAACTACATGCTAAGTACTCCTTTATGCATTTACAACAGAGCAGGGAGTAAAACAGGAAAAGATCCCAGCCTCAGCCATCAAGCCGTGAACTAGAAAAGGTGAAAGTGATGACCAGGAGAAAACAATATTTGGAAGGAGAGTTGAAAGAAGCTAAATACACAGTACATGTGTGGCAAGACATCGGCTGAACAAAACAAATCGCCCGACACTTCCAGAATGACTCACAGCCTTGGGGAAATACAAAACAGAACACAAAGAAGAGGGGAAAGTCACCAAAAACTGCAATCATAACAACCATGAGAAAAATGGCACTGAAAAAAGGAAACTCAGTAAAAATGTTGTAATAGAAATCAACCCCATGCAGCACACAAATTAGATTTCCTAAGAAGCTAGGTAGGAAAAACCAAGTGTAGGTAGAGAATATGATGAGCCAGGATCAATGCATATATGAGTATATATACATTTTGACACAGTTCTATATGTACATGCATATGTATACACACACACACACATATATATACATTTATACACACACACACACACAAGCCTTTTAACTGCATGGCAAACTTAGTATCCCAAGAACTTTATAAAAAATAATTCATAAATACTTTCTTTTAAAGTTTCATCGTATATATATGGCTTCTCATTCTACGTGAAAATGGTATATATATATTAATATATATATATACATATATATATGTATATATATATACATATATATATATATATGTATATATATCATACCATTTTCACGTAGAATGGTATATGTTGTCCCAAATGCAACTGTCTTCCATAAAATGGTTTCTTTGAAAATTCACTGGAGTGTTTTCTTCTCCCTCTCTTGGCCCCATATACTCTGGAGGTACAAATATTAAGTCCAGATTCATATTTAATATGATCTGGTTACAATATGCAAACTATCACACCCAAAAGTGTAGGCGAGCTATTTCTCAGGAGCTAACCTGAGCTGGAGTGAGAGCTGGACTGCCAGAGTAGCCAATTACAGCAATCATGATCCAAAATGAAAGTGATATTGAAGCCTTCAAGCACAGCCACATTTTGCAAGATGCTACAACCAGTAGGAGCACCAACTCCTCCCTGTTCATTTCCCCTGTGGAATGAAGCACTGGCCAAGCATCGGATGGATCAGTTCCGATGTGGCATCATCTGATCTGTGTCCTATTTTATTGATGAAACCCCAACCGAAAAGCTCTTTAGTGTTCTGGATCCTGGGATTGGGGAGGGGTGGCGGGTGAGGGGAGTAGGTGAGGAGCAGGGAAGTACTGGCTACCCAGTGGAGTGGGGCCAAGTGAAAGTGTCTCAAGGTACCCCCCTCCTCTCCTCGTAAGGTGGCTTTGACAGAAGCACGGAGGATGCTCTCTACCAAAGGGCCCAGATAAAGAGACCAAGAGAAGGGCATCTGGGTGAGGAACACCGACAATGCACAGGGCGTGACTCTCCAGGAGGGCCAGCGTCCTTGAGGGCAGCTCCCTTCAGAGACTGCGATGCATTGGCTCTGCACCAGTTCGGGTGGGAGGGCGGCTTTCCTGGGTGAGGACTGACTGATAAAACCTCTGGAACTGCCCACGGTTGGAATTGAAAATCACACAACAGTTTTCAACCATGAGCCAGACTCCTCATTATTAAACTCAACATGAATCGTAAGAACCCCAAAGAAATGTTAACGATCATGTAACGCGCTTAAAAATAAACAAACATGGTGGCGAAATCACTGTTTCTTAAGAAATCAAAGTGGCTGATATTTAGAATGATGGTTGCCAGAGGGGAGGGGAGTTGGGGGGCTGGGTGAAAAGGTGAAGAGATGAAGAAGTATAAATTGGTAGTTTCAAAATAGTCATGGGGATGTCAACTACAGCATAGGGAATATAGTCACTAATATTATAATATCTATATGTGGTGTCAAGAGGGTACTTGAAATATCAGGGGAAACATTTTGTATTTAATTGTCTAACCACTATGCCGTACACCTGAACGTAATATTTAATGTAAATTGTAATTGAAAAAGTAAATTAAAAGTAAAGAGTGGCTGACATTTTGCCCTATGATTAGAATAATATCCCTCACAATTTTAGGATGTAGTTTATGCATTTTGAGAGACAGTGCTTATCTTCCTAATTCATTCTGCTGCTTGTCATAGGAATCAAGATATCCTTCTTGATAACTCTGACTTCCAACTTTTCAGGTTAACTTATGAGAATGTACTGTAACTTTTCACTCCTTAATCTTCAATACCTCTGCTTTCTGTCTACTGTTAGGCATTTTTTTTTCACCCACCAGCATGTGTCAAAGTAATGTCATCTCTCACCTGCGTAACTATTATTGTCTATGGACTGATGTCCCTGAATCCACCTCTAAACCAGTATCTGCAAAATGTAATTCTGATCATGTAATCCTCCACCTCCCAAATCCCCTGTCAGTAGCTTTCCATGGTTCTGAAAACACAGTTCAAATATCTATCTGGCTCTCTGTGACACACCCACTGCCTAAGTATACAGATTTGTGAATGGGGCAGTGAGTTACAATGGTAGTGTAAGCTTTATAAAAATAGAAGTGTAGTGCCCTTATGAAAATCTTCTAGGCCTGATAGAGCTCTTTTCCTCCATGAGAGGATCTTTACAGTCTTGGCCTCTAGAACTGTAAGAAATAAATTTCTGTTTATGAACTACCCAATTTATAGTTTTTTGTTACACCAGCCCAAACAGACTAAGACAGAAAACCACTTGATGTGTAGTTACAGCATAATATATTCATTCTGTGTAATACTGTGTTTATAATTTTTATTATAGGATGTGGATTAACTATTATCTATTATTTATTATTAACTTACTAAAATTTTTTATAATCATATTTTCTCTGTTTTAATTAGGGACAGGCTATCTCACCTTAACTCAGTCTTTACTTATTGTTTCTATCTCCTTTGGTTTTTACTCTTCCAAATTCCCCACCCTTCAGTAAACACAATAATTAATTTCAGTGACTAGTGTACAGTTTAATTTTGGCACTTTGGCCTTATAAATAGAACTATAGTTATTAATCAGCATTCTTGGAACGAAATGGCTCATAAATCCATTGATCATTTCTCACATCTATATTCCACACCCACTGAAGAAAAAGGGTACTTGTTATTAATGTAATATTTCCTAATGGTAACTGAAGTGTCCATTGAAATGTGTATAAGTGAGATGGGAGAATGAGAGGAGAAATTAGACTAGATGATGCTGTGACCACTGGTTGAATTATTTTGCAGTTGTGTAGGAAGGTTGGGCATGATAGTGACTTCAGAAGAATAAATGTTCTTCCATGAATATCTTTATTAAATCAATAAAGGACATAAATACTACAGGGGCTAGAGTTCCAAAAGTTATGAGTGGAAAGACCAATCTATGATGTAGTCAATATTTATTGCAAGCCAAACACACTTTAAGATTGATGTCCTCAACACTTCCCTCAAGGCTTACACTACCATTTTAACTCACTGCCTCATGAACAACATCAGGCTGTTTTATGGGTGGTATAAGCCATTCTTCATTCCTTCTGTAGATGTCTACTATTGAGAAATAGGTTGCCTCTCTAAAAGTAGGCTTCTCATGCTGTCAACTAGAGTGACATCATCCAGGTGACAAAAATTCTCAAATAATCAATCATTAATAATGATAAATTCCAGCATCATATTATTAAAATCACATCATTTGATAAGCATGTTATAAAACACAAATGTTATTAAGGCATGGGATCAAAATTGATTTTATTATTGTTAGGACAAATGATTCATCCATTTGACAACTCAGTTAAAATTACAACTCCAGAATACTAACCCAACTTTGCTTTAAAAATGAAGTATGCTTTATACTTATTTAAGCATAAGATATAATTATGAGTTAGTGATAATACACCAATTAGAGGCAGTGACATGCAAAAAAATTTTAAAAAATAATAATAACTATATACTATGTTGAAGGCCATATTTTAAAAGCAACTTTTCCTCTCAACTATGATAACCAGGAGTAATTATTTGGCCTTTTCAAAATAAAATGTGATGTGCTACTAGCTAATAACTTTGCCTAAAAAAATTACAAAATTTAAAACACCTCAAAATAATACTTATATCCAAGTAAAGGTACAATAAATATATAATCATACAGAGAGTACCTGCAATACATAGGATGAAGAGCTATACCAACAGTATAATTTACAAACAGATAAACATAAATTTTTCTGTAGAAAAGAAATATAATGATCTGTGAATAGTTCTTTACTTTCCTAGAACTTAGTATTCACCTTCCTTGCATCTGCTAAATTGTGTGCTACTTATCTATCTCCTCTTCAACTACCAAATTTTCTTGGTATTTCTTCTCTCTATTTTACCCCATTCTTGGATCCATGTTTCTTAAAAAGACCCTGAGCAATAGTTTTAGTAAATGTTGGAATAGACTGAAATTAAATCCATATGTTTATAATTATTTTTTTGTTGTTAATCTTTACCAGAAGTTATTTTTCCACTGTTTTTCAGAGAGAGTGGAAGGGATAGAGGGTGAGAAAGAGAGAGAGAAAAAAACATTGATATGAGAGAGACATATCTACTGGTTGCCTCCTGCATTTGCCCTGACCAGGGGCCTGGGAACGAACCCACAACCCAGGTACAGGTATGTGCCCTTGACTGGGAATCAAACCCAGGACCCTTAGGTGCAAGGGCTAACATTCTAACCACTGAGTTACACAGGCCAGGACTACAGATATATATGTATACACACACACACATACACACATATATATATATGGCCTAATGCATGAAATTTGTGCAAGGGGCTTGACCTGAGCAGCTGTGGCTTCATCTGAAAGGTCGTTAGGCTGTCAGGTATAATTAACATATTACACTTTTATTATATATATAATTTAATTCAGACATTTTGCTCCAGATTCAGAATGTATTTATCCATTGAGGCTTTATATACTCCTTAAATCTAGAAAAATATCACCAATGGTTTCTTTAAATAATTTTGTACCATTTTCTACATTTTATTCTGCTGTGACTTTTTATCATCAAAATGCCAGATACTAAAAATTTCCTGTGACTCTTAAGCATTTTTCCCTAATTTACCTTTTGTTCCTCTATACTAAATACTAAGGTCCTAAATACTATTTGAGTTTATTTCTGTCTCTGCTGCAGTTTAGCATCTGTTTGTTTATTTTGACAATGAATGGATTATTCAATGAAAGTATAAAAAATGTATTGAAAGGAGTATTTTAATCAGTTGATCAATTTCTTCCTATATATTTATAATTAGAAAATGTACTTTGCACTGGTTATTACAAAATATTGCTAGTATTGTTATTGTTCAAAGAGAATAATAAAATTGTAAACATGACACCTTAATGGCTGAAAGGCAGACTGTAGGAGCAAAGCTTACATGTTCATAAAGTTATATGTATGTGTATATGGAAATAGACTTTTCATTAAAAGGCACTAGGACAACTTAATATTCACATACAAAAATAATTAGGCTTGAGTTTTATTTTAAACCAAATAAAAAAATTAATCCATGTAAGAAAAAAATAAAAATTTTAGAACAAAATATAGTAGTCTATTTCCATGACCTTGGAATAGGCAATGGTTTCTTAAATCTGACACCAAACAAATCTATATATATAAAAGGCTACTATGCTAAGTGTCTGACCATTTGACCACTTGACCAGTAGCTATGATGTGCACTGACCACCAAGGGGCAGACGCTCAACACACAGGCATGGAAACATGGAGCAGACTGATGAATTTCAGAGGGAGGAGGGTGGAGAGGGTGGAAGAGATTAACCAAAGATCTTATATGCATACTAGAGGCCTGGTGCACAGATTTGTGCACTGGTGGGTTCCCTTGGCCTGGCCTGTGGGGATTGGGCCAAAACCAGCAGTCTGACATCCCCCGAGGGGTCCTGGATTGCAAGAGGGCGCAGGCTAGGCCGAGGGACCCCACTGGTGCACAAATCTGTGCACCGGGCATCTAGTAAGTGATAAAGAGAAAAATATACAAAAAACTTCCTTAAAGTGGAATATGTTTGTGCTTCAAAAGAAAATGTCAAAAAACTGAAAGGTGAAATATGGTGAGTTATTATATTAGCAAATCATATTTGATAAAGAACTTGTATTCAGAACACTTACAACTCAATAATAAAAAGACAAATAACTCAATGTTAAAAATAGGCAAAGGATTTCAAAAAATATTAATATGCATACCTTGCCAATAACAAACATATAAAGATATATTCAACATCATTATTCTTTAACAGTATGTAATTCAAAACCAAAAATATATGCTACTTCACACCCAATAGGAGAGCTTTAATAAAAAATAAATAAAAAGAACAGATATTGAAAAATGTTTGAGAGGATGTGGAGAAATTGGAATCCTTATGTATTGTTAGTGGGAATGTAGAATGCTGTTCCACACTGGAAATTTCTCAAAATGCTAAATGTAGAAGTACCATATAATCCATGAATTCTACTCTTATGTGTATAAACAAGAAAAAATTTATAGTAAGAAAAAAATTGCACATTATACTCATAGTAGCATTATTCCTAACAACTAAAAATTGTAAACAATTTAAACATCCATCACCCAATGAATGGATATACAAAATGTATGTTATCCATACAATAGAATAGTATTTGGCAAGAAAAAGTACTAAAATAGTACTAAATACTACAAAATTGATGAACCTCAAAAATTATGCTAAGTAAACTAAACCAGTCTTACATTATTTATATGAAATATGAAAAAGTGACAAATGTATAGAAATAGAAAGTAGGTTTGTGGCTGTTAAGCGTTGGGCAGGGTGTTAGAAGTGACTGTAATAGGTATGGAATTTCTTAGTGGAGTGATAAAAATGCTTTAAAATGGACTGCAGTAATGATGTAAAACTCTGTGAATATAATAACATTTAATGAATTCTACACATTAAATGGGTGAATTATATGTTATGTGAATTATATTTCAAAACTGTTCAAGAAATTAGAGGACATTGCCACAAAATTATATTGAAAGGGTCAATAAAATTTTATAATTCCAAAAAGGAGATATTTTTCTAGTTATTTTTATAAAGAGACTGATTTAACATCACTGGCAGCATTCTTGCTGACAACTATTCTATGCTCTCCTATTTTTTAATTTGGGGATTTAAAATAAAGTAACACTAAAGTTAATCGTATCTGCTTGGAGAATAGTAGGTTCCATATATTTGAATTTAAAAAGTTGTGTTTCTGAAATATTCTCCTGTGTTTAATATTAATATAAGAATAATAGCAACAACTAAACTAATGGGGCAGTGAGTAATGATTAAATATTTAGTATGTTTAATAATAATAATAATGCTCAATAAGTATTGTTACAAGTATAAGTATTTTATAAGCATTAACTTCTTTTTTTAAAATGTATCTTTATTGTTGAAAGTATTGCAGGTGTCCCTTTTGTTTTTCTTTGTTTTTTTCCCATTGCCCCCCTCCACCCCACACCTGCCCCTCCCAGGCCTAATCACTCTATTGTCTGCGTCCATGGGTTATCCATCCTATCTAATAAAAGAGTAATATGCAAATTAACCATCACTCCGCTACACCCACAAGCCATGCCAACCAGCCAATCAGGAACAAGTATGCAAATTAACCCAACCAAGATGGCTGCAGCCACAGAGCGAACAGGAGGCTTGGGTTGCCCCCAGTGATGGAGGAAGCCAAGCTTTCCACACCCCCTGGCCAGCTCAGGCCTGCATTCAAGGCTACAAAGTTTCAATTATAGAAGATAAATAAGTCCCAGATACCAGGGCCTCCACTTGGGTTGCTGGGGGGCATGGCCAGCCTACAAACCATCATAGGCCCTCACCCAGGCTTCCCCATGCCCCAAGGGAAACCCCACCCTGATCCAGGACACCCTTCAGGGCAAACCAGCTGGCCCCCACCCATGCACCAGGCCTCTATCCTATCTAATAAAGGAGTAATATGCAAACTGACCATCACTCCAACACACAAGATGGCTGCCCCCATGTGGACACAAGATGGCCATCACAGATGGCCAGCAGGGAAGGGCATTTGGGAGGGACCAGGCCTGCAGGAGAGGGCAGTTGTGGGCAATCAAGCCTGCAGGGCAGGGCAGTTAGGGGTGACCAGGCTGGCAGGGGAGCAGTTAGGCATCAATCAGGCTGCCAGGGGAGTGGTTAGGGGGTAATCAGGCTGTCAGGTAGAAGTGGTTAGGGGCAATCAGGAAGGCAGGCAGGTGAGCAGTTGGGAGCCAGGGGTCCTGGATTGTGAGAGGATGTTACAACGGCCCATTTAGGCCCGATCCTACCAGTATTGGGCCTAAATGGGTAGTCGGACTACCCTCGAGGGGTCCCAGATTGGAGAGGGTGCAGGCTGGGCTGAATGACACACACCCCCCGTGCATGAATTTTGTGCACCGGGCGTCTAGTATCCTATATAATAAAAGGGTAATATGCAAATAGACTGAATGGCAGAACAACAAATCAAATAGTAATATGCTAATGCTATGCTAAGGCTGCTCAATTGCTCACTATGACATGCAGTAACCACCAGGGGGCAGATGTTCCAACCAGTAGGTTAGCTTGCTCATGGGGTCTGGCCGATCAGGACTGAGTGAGATGGGGCAGACACACTCTGGAGCCCTCCTGTGGCCCCTCCCTGGCCTAATCGTGCACCAGTGGGGTTCCTCAGCCTGGCCTGCACCCTCTCGCAATCTGGGGCCCCTTTGGGGATGTCGGAGAGCCAGTTTCAGCCTATTCCACAGGTCACTCCTCTTGGGAGGGCACCAGATGCAGAGCTCATGATTAGTGTACACTGCTGCGGCAGCATGAGCCTCTCCCAATTGGAACTGATTGGGCCATAGCCCATGGCTGGTGCAGTGGGGCTGGGATGAGAGGGAGCAGCAGGTAGGAGCTGCAGGCAGCGTTGGACGGCAGGTTTCAGCCCAATCCCTGCAGGCCACCCAGAGGGACCCCACCTGAGCAGAAATGTGTGCACTGGGCCTCTAGTATGCATATAAGTTCCCCAGTTTTTTGCTCCCTACCCACCCACTATACCTTCCCTCTGATATTCGTTAGTCTGTTCTATGCTTCTATGTCTCTGGACCTATTTTGTTCACCAATTTGCTTTGTTCATTACATTCCACATATGAATGAGATCATGTGCTGGTGTTGTGTATTTTTTTTTTTTTTTTGCTTAATCCCTTCTTTTTCATCCAGACCCCCAAACCTCCTCCCCTCTAACAGCTTTCAGTCTTTTCTCTGATTTCTAAATCTATTTCTATTTTGCTTGTTTTGTTCATTAGATTCTAAATATACGTGAAGTCATATGATAACTTGACTTTCTCTGACTGGCTTTTGTCACTTTGCATAATGTTCTCCAGGTCCCTCCATGCTTTTACTAATAGGAAGAGGTTCTTCTTTTTTATAGCTGCATTATATTTCATTGTGTAAATGTACCACAGATTTTTTATTCACTTATCTGCCAATGGGCACTTGGGCTGTTTCCAAATCTGAGCTATTGTAAATTGTGCTGTTTTGAACATGGGGGATGCATATATTCTTTCTGATTGGTGTTTTGAGTTTCTTAGGATATATTCTTAGAAATGGGATCAAAACTACTAAGTTTAATAAGTGAATTTGACAATGTAGCAGGTTACAAAATTAACACCCTGAAATTGATGGCATTTTTATATACCAATAGTGAACTCTCAGAGAGAAAAATGGAGAAAAAACAACAACACAATTCCATTCATTATTCATTGCAAAAAAAATTAAGATAATTAGCAGTAAACTTAACCAAAGAGGTAAAAAAGCTATACTCAGAAAACTACAGAACACTGAGAGACAGAGGAAACTATAAACAAGTAGGAAGAATATACCATGTTCATAGATTGGCATAATCAACATCATTAAAATATCCATACTACCCAAAAATAATCTATAGATTCAATACAATCCCTATTAAAATACCAATGGCAAATTTCACAGATCTAGAAAAAACACTACAAAATTTGTATGGAACCAAAAAAGATCCCAAATAGCTTTAACAATCTTGAGAAAGAAAAACAAAGTTGGAGGGAATCACAATACAAGATATCAAATTATACTACAAAGCCACTGTACTCAAAACAGCCTGGTGCTAGCATAAGAACAGGTATATAGATCAATAGTAGAGAACAGAACACCCAGAAATTGACCCAAAACATTTTGCTTAATTAATATTTGACAAAGGAGGCAGAGCATACTAGTACAAAATGGAGTAAATAAAGTCACTTTAATAAATGGTGTTGGGAAAATTGGACAGGTAAATGCTAAAAATGAAACTAGACCACCAACTTACATTATACATAAGAATAAACTCAAAATGAATAAAATACTTAAATGTAAGTCACAAAACCATAAAAACCTTAGAAGAAAACATGGACAGCAAAATGTCAGACATCTCTCATAGCAATATGTTTGTGGATACGTCTCCTAGGGCAGTGGTCGGCAAACTCATTAGTCAACAGAGCCAAATATCAACAGTACAACGATCGAAATTTCTTTTGAGAGCCAAATTTTTTAAACTTAAACTTCTTTTAATGCCACTTCTTCAAAATAGACTCGCCCAGGCCGTGGTATTTTGTGGAAGAGCCACACTCAAAGGGCCAAAGAGCCGCATGTGGCTTGCGAGCCACAGTTTGTCGACCATGATCCTAGGGCAAAGGAAACTAAAGAGAAAATTAACAAATGGGACACATCAAAATTAAAAGCTTCTGCACAGCAAAAGAAACCATCAACAAAATGAAAAGGGATCTCACTGTATGGAAGAACATATTTACATGATACATCTGATAAGGGACTAATATCCAAAATATATAAAGAACTCATACAACTTAACAAAAGAAAGAAAAACAATCCAATTAAAAAATGGGCAAAGAACCTAAATAGACACTTCTCCAAAGCTGACATACAGATGGCCAAGAGACTTATGAAAAATTCTCAACATCACTGATTATCAGAGAGATGCAAATTAAAATGACAATGAGGTATCACCTTACACCTGTCAGAATGGCTATCATCAACAAATGACAAGTGTTGGTGAGAATGTGGAGAAAAGGAAACCCTAGTATACTGCTGGTGGGAATGCAGACTGGTGAAAAACAGTGTGGAGTTTCCTCAAAAAATGAAAAGCATTATCTTCTCTAATTCTCACCATAGCATTGAGAGATTGGAAACATTAGACTGTCCATTTTACAGGTAAGCACCAGGAGGTTAAGTAAGTTGTTTAAGGTAACCCAGCTAGCCTAAAATAGTATTGGAATTCTGACTTTCTGGGTTCAGAATTTATGCTCTTAATCATTATATTTTCAAGAACAATGTGATAGAAAATGGCAAAGAAGCTAGTTAAGGAAACATTCTTTAGTTCAGTGGTTCTCAACCTTTCTAATGCTGCGACCCTTTAACACAGTTCCTCATGTTGTGGTGACCCCCAACCATAAAATTATTTTTGTTGCTACTTCATAACTGTAATTTCGCTACTGTTATGAATCTTAATGTAAATATATGTGTTTTCCGATGGTCTTAGACGACCCTGCTAGTGGTTCTCTACCTGTGGGTCGCAACCCACAGGTTGAGAACCGCTGCTGTAGAGCCTAAGACCATCAGAAAACACAGATATTTACATTACGATTCATTAACAGTAGCAAAATTACAGTTATGAAGTAGCAACGAAAATAATTTTATAGTTGGGGGTGACCACAACATGAGGAACTGTATTAAAGGGTCACAGTATTAGAAAGGTTGAGAACCACTGCGTCTAGTTAGTTTAACTATGACCATTTTATTTAAAGCAAACAACAACTATATCAACACTATAAATCTTTTCACAATTACATGATAATTGATATATTACAATTAATTTATATTGTAAAGAAAAATCATTCAAAAAAGTATGATATAATATTTGTATGATTTTAATAATAGGAAAAGTGCTCATTTATAGTTTCATATAAAATTAGAAGATGAAAGGGGATTCTACCATCTGAATTATATTGATTGATTTTACACAAAAACTAATTAGAAAGAGGGCATAACAGTATATTTAAATGATAAATTAGACAAATATCCTAAAAGATGATAGTTAATATGCAGGCATAATTCCTACTCTCATAGGAAATTAAAACCTCCTGTAATTATAATAGTTCTTACTAATTATTATAAAATACGAATGAAGAAAAATATACATTTTTAACAATACTAATAAATCAGCTCTACATGTGATCATGACAAGACTGTATCTCAGGTATTTCTGTCTATACAAAAGTTAAGATATACTTAAATGATGGAAATGGAAAAGTCAATGATTTTAAAATTTACAATCTATATGAAAGATATCAGTCTAAAGTTTTATTATATTATGTAACAAGTTTACTTGGGTTATATTATATAACAAGTAAAGTTTTTGTCTTGGAAATATCAGACTTCTGAGATTTGACCATTCCACAAGGTCCAGGTTTCAAAGAAGGTGAAAAAATAAATAAAAAACTTATACCTAGCCAATTTACCTAAACATTAGAGACCATAAAAGTCTCAGTTACACTAAGGTATAAGAAAAATAGTTAAGCATGTGTAAATATAATTTAACTCATTAGCATTAATAACACTTTAATAATTGTCTTCACATATAAATAATCTATATCTTTTGGTGACTGAAAAGCCCACTTGGATTATCATTTCTATTTTTCAAGTATATTAATTTTATTAATCAATTTATAATCAATAACTAAAGTTTTGAACAAAATAGTTGTCAATATCTTAATTAGACATAGATAATGGGACACTGAATAAATACTAATAAAATTTTCCTTTAGTATATAAAACTATCTCTGACATCAAGTGATTCAGCAATAGTATATGTAGCTGGGATACTAAAATATGAGAATGGGAAATCCTCATGGATTACAAAGGTAAAGAACAGTATATATGAAGTTCAAACCATTCAGGAAAAATAATTGGATGCATTATACATTCCATCTCTCATTGGTTTATTCTATAAGTAATTTTTTACTGATTTAAAATAAAACGTATTTTCATAAGCATGTATATGTTAATATTTTAAGGAGGAAGAATTAAGTTAATTACATAGTTGTTAGCTATAATATAGTTGTTTCTTGGAATTAGCTTGGCTTTTGGATTTTACTTTTAGTATAAATACAAACTTCATAATATAAATGTAAAATTATTAATACTTATGCATTATTGGCTATTGAGATCACACATAGAGATAGTACAAGCTCATAGTCTTAAGATTACAATGATTGGGTGGCCATTACTATATAGTCTGAGATGTATATTCAATGGGCTATTGATATTCAAAGTCTCAGATTAAACTACCGAGTACATGGACTATCTCATCACAAAATTATAGTTATTGAAAAGGAGCATAAGTAAACCACCTTTGTTGGCAGTGTGGAGTGAATAATAATAGGTAATCTGACTTTTAAAATTTCAGTGACAAATATCTATTTTATATAAAGAGAAAATAATATATAATTAACCAAAGAAAAATTGATATTTTTTTAACAGTAGGCCCTGACAATACAAAATATAAAATTTCATTTCTAGGTAGAAAGTAGCTAATGAGGTTAATATGTAGTTTTGATAAGAATTTTATTGATAGTCCAGAGGAAAAAAGTATTTTAAATAGAGAAACATTAGAAAGTCACTAGAATCTAGATAAAATGACTTATTGTTATAACCACTTTGGGATACACTGCATAACACACACACACACACACACACACACACACACACACAAACACACAAAGCAAAGGATACTAATGAAAAACCAGAGATGAAAGAAGAAAACTATGAGTATATGGTATCCTAAAGCCAAGTAAGTAAAGTGTTTCAATGAAGGGAGAGTGATGTTTTATATGTCTATCAATAGGTAACTCAAGGTTAGGATGGGTCATTGACTTTTGTATTTAACACTGTGAGGGTGATTTTTGATTTTTATTGGGGCAGGTAGGGTAAAAGTTTGATTGAAATAGGTTTAAAAAAGAATGAAAGGAGAAAAATATGAGACGGCAATATAAATGGCTCTTTCAAGGAGTTTTGGAAAAAGAAAAATAGAGGGTAGGAAAAGGGAAAATGTGATCACCAAGGACTTTGTTTTTAACCTTGAAAAAATTGTATCATGATTATATGCTGAAATGAAGAATTGAAAAGTAAAGATGAGAGCCCTAGCCAGTTTGTCTCAGTGGCTAGATCATCAGCTTATGGACTAAAGGGTCCCAGGTCTGATTCCAGCAAGGGCATGTGCTTGGGTTGTGGGCTTGATTTCCCCCCACCAGTAGGGGGCGTGCAGGAGGCAGCCAATCAATGATACTATCTCATTATTGATGTTTCTATCTCTCTATCTCCCTTCCTCTCTGAAATCAATAAAAAAACTATTAAAAAAAAGAACAGAGTCTTTTTTAATATGTCACATCAGAATAATGGGAAAATGGTAAGAGGAGTAATATTTTTAGTATATGAACATAAAGATTTTCTCAGGAACATGCATTGTTCAACCATGGAAATGGAATGAAAGTATAGTATTTTGGTACATATCCAAGTATACTCTTAGAAGTATTAAAATAAGGATCAAGGTCTTCAGAAGAAAATGAGAGTAGTGAAAGATAAGTTAGATGTTTGAAAAGAGAGAAAACACAAAATCTCTATTTAAAGAGGGTGAAAAAACAAAGTATATATATCATGATAACACAGGGGTCCAGTTTTTAAAATAATGATATAATATACAAATATCTATAAAATAAAAAATAGAGAACATTTTATAAGTTTTATTCAAAAGGAATAAATGGGTATATTATGTCTATAAACAGATTTTAAGGCCAAATGAATGACATTCTAGAAAAACCTATATATGCAACACATATGCAATAAAAGTTAACAACAATAACTTGACTGAACCACCAATAATTTAAAGAAGTGGAAATTTAAGGATAATGTGTAGTCTCAAGGGTCATGGCCATTGAAATCAGATTATTCATACTGTATGCCCTTAGATAATTTTTATTCCCCATTTCCATCTTTATAAAAATTGACATAATAACAATACCTGATTCACAATACTTTTTGTTGTTCTTGTATGAATTTAAAATGGTCTATGTAAAGTTTTTAGTGTTTAACATATAAGTTAATAGTATTATTATATCTACTCCCTACTCCTTTAAAAAGCCCATGGCCATTTAGTTTTAGTAGAAGTCATTTAAAAACTTTAGGAAGTTAAAATGTTAGCCTGGTCAGAGTGGCTCAGTAGTTGAGCATCAACCAAGGAATATGGAAGCCATGGTTCAAATCCCAGTCTGGGCACAAGCCAGGTTTTCGGGCTTGATCCCCAGTGTGGGGCTTGTAGGAGACAGCCAAACAATAATTCTCTCTCATCATTGATGTTTCTATCACCCTCTCCTTTCTCTCTGAAATCAATAAAAACATATTTTAAAAAACGTTTAAAATGTTGGAGTATTTTAGACAATAAACATCTCATATTTCTACACTGAGTGGCCAGATTATTATGACCACCTGATGTTTTTAGGCAAATTAGCCGTACACTGCATCGTATGGGATATGGAAGCTGAAGGCCTTTTCGAACACCTTTGCTGTCTGCAGTTACCAAGATAAAACGTCTCCAATTCGCACAGGAACACAAGGATTGGACAGTCGAGCATTGGAAAAAAGTCATGTGGTCTGATGAATCACATTTCTATTTGTATCATGCAGGTGGCAGAGTGAGAATTTCATGAAGACATGCACCCCACATGCATGAGTACAACCCTTCAAGCTGGTGGGGACAGTGTTATGGTTTGGGGCATGATTTCCCTGGCATGATTTGGGCCCTTTAATTAGTGCGGAACAACGTCTGAATAGCACAACATACCTAAGTATCCTTGCTGATCAAGTTCATCCTATCATGTTGATGGCGTATCCCAATGGAGATGGCTTCTTCCAACAAGCCAGTGCGCCATGCCACGGTGCTCGTATTGTGCAGGAGTGGTTTCAAGAACATGATGGAGACTTTACCTTGCTTAGGTGGCCCCCACAATCACCAGATCTCAATCCAATTGAGCATTTGTGGGATGAAGTTAAAAGAGCCATCAGGCAACTGATTCCATAACCATCAAATCTCACAGAACTGGACAGTGCTATTCATCAGTCATGGTGTCAGATTCCTCGCATCACCTTTCAACATCTCGTGGAGTCAATGCCAAGAAGAATCACCAAAGTATTGAAGGCAAAAGGTGGCCCAACGAAGTACTGAATAAACTAAATATACCAAAACTAAGTTTCTTAAAGCATCAGCTGTATTTTGTTCTTCATCTTGTGGGTCAGAATTTCGGGAAGAGCTCTGCTAGACAGTTCTCTTTCAGATCTCTCATATGGTTGCAGTTGAGTGACTCCAGGGGCTGCTGTCATCTCAAGTCCCAAAGGGGCTGGCCATGAAAGACTGGCCAACATGGCTAGCCATTGATGCTGTCGGCTGCAATGCTGCTGAAACTGTCCATTGAGGCACCTCCACCTGGCCTCTCTCAGAAAGTGATCTTAGTGTGGTTGAACTTCTCCCACTGCAACTCAAGAGTCCAAAAGTAAGCGTCCTTGCAGCCAAGGCAGAAGCTATGTGGCCTTTTATGGCCTAGTCTTAAAAATCTCATACTGGCACTTCAGCTGTGCTCCAATGGTCAAAGCAGTCACAAGCCTGCCATGTTCAAGGGGTAAGGTATAGACTCCTACCTTTTGATAGAAATAGAGGCAAAGAGTTTGTAGACACTTTTTTTTTTTTTTTAACCAGTACACATACCTAAAAGTAATTCATCTAAAGAATGCAGGAATAGTTTACCTTAAAACTTTAAATGATAAAGAAAGTTATCTACTCAATAGAGGTAGAAAATATATTTGATAAAATTCAATGCTTATTTCTGATTAAAAATTTGAAGAATAAGCTAGAAGAAATCTTGTGCAAATACTATTGACTGACAGGAAAAAACACTAACCTCAAAGTTAACATGCATATTCATTTAACAAATATTTGCTGAACATTTATTATGAAAAAGTTATTTTTCTTTAACAAATAATTACTGAACATCTATTCTGTGTAAAGCATTTTTTTTCATTGACTATAGAGCAATGAGTAAACAATGTCTATACTTACATGGAATTTGCCAGAATAGGAGAGAAAAAAATACAACCCCAAGACCAGATGGATTCCTGCAACAGAGAGGAATTGACAGGAGTGCTCCAACCACGAAGACAAGAGGAAAAAACAGTCCAGAGATGGAAGACGCTGACAACGCCTTGCCATGGGAGCAGTCAGCAGCTGTGCACCGCTGCAGCTTACCTAGGACCAAACCAGAGAGGGTCGGACCTGCATTGCCACCATGTGTCCACCATCCAGATATCACTGCTGACATGTACACATAAGGAACTGTTGGACATTGAAATTGGGACTCCAAACATTTTTTTGTTTTGTCTTGTTTTGTTATTATATATTTATTTCCAGTCTGCAAAGGCAAAACGTTTTAAAGGAAAGAAATGGTGGGAAAAAGATACAGAGGCAAAGAAGCATTGAACAGACTGTCAAACTACATTGGGAAGACAGGGGTGGTTGGGCGAGGAGGGCTGTAAGAGACCAACCGAAGGACTTGTACGCATGCATATAAGCACAACCAATGGATATAAGACACTGGGGCGGGGGGGGGGGAGGGAGGGTGGGCAGGTGAAGGCATGTCCTGGGGGGTAGGGGAGGTCAGGGGGAGATCAAAGGGGGAAAAAAAGGAGACATATGTACTACTATTTATAATACTTAAAACAATAAAAATAAAATTAAATTAAAAAAAATACTATATCTGATCTGATCTTTATGAATTAGGGAAAGTCTTACTAATTTTTTCAGATGCAGCCCATTTATCAATGCCTATATGAGGGGTTGGCGTACTATAGCCTGCTGGCTAGAACCATCTCATTGTGTAAATAAAGTTTTATTGAAACACAGCAACACCCATTACTTATTGTTTCTGACTGCTTTGATGCTACATTACATTGACAGAGTGCAGTAGTTGAGACTGAGACCAAATGGTCTGCAACTTGTAAATATTTACTAACCACTTTTTTAAAGAAAAAGTTTGCCAACCCTTTGTTATGTAGATTTATTGGATTTGTCAAGCAAATTCTTTTGTTACATAAACAATATACTTGGACTATGATTTTCATAGTTTCTTTTATACTATTTTAATTTTATGTTTCCTTTACCATACAAAAGTTTTTGAGGGTCATGCCTATAATTTCACCATCTTTGAATACTGAGCTACCAATCCGGTGTCCTTAGGATATAAAAGGCTAGGTGATAATTATATGACAATGAATAAAAGAGTTCCAGGTCTTTAAGGCATCTCTGCAGACTAAAATTAAAAATGAAGGGATGAGGACAAATATGTAATACCTTAATCAATAAAGATTGAGAAGTCAAACAAACAAACAAAAAATAAACAAAAAAATGAAGTTCAAAAAGTTAAAAATTATACAAATATACATGCAGGGATGGGCAAAAGTAGGTTTATAGTTGTGAGTACACAGAAGTTTATTCTTCTATCATTATTTATTAAGTACTGTATTATTTATTTGTATTATAATTATAAACCTACTGTAGATGTATATATTCACATATGTGTACATGTTATGATATTATTTTCATCATTCTCATAGTGTTCTCATACACTATTAACCAAAGAAAATCAGCTTAGCACTGTATATTGTACATTCTTATCCAATGGATGTTATGAATTCTGCTTATTGTACTTGTTCTCAGCCAGGGACTGCTACACATTATAATCTCCTGATTTCATTGTGCTCTTGATCTTATGTCATTTACTTCTCTATAAACTCTCTTCCTGCCTTAATATTTATCTGAGGGAATATTTTTGACTCATGATGCCAAACAAATGGTCAGGAAGTTAGTTTTGTAATTCTTCCAAAGAAATAATTCTAAATGTGAAACATATTTTACAGCTACATGAAGAATCTCTAAGGAAATCATAGCAGAAACAGATATAAATTCAGAAAAAATTCTGGCTTGTTAAAATTTCTAAGTAATTTTTAAGAACATTTATAAACATTAGCATTGCCTAGAATTGAATCCCAACTGTAGACAGACTGCAAATAAGCCAGGATTTCTGTTGTGACTTATGGAGACCCACCAACATGGTATAAGGATAAAACAGTACTGTTCAAAAAATAATCTTATTTTTGGCAACAAATTGTCCAATATAAACAGAATATATTTAAAATATTTATACCACTATAATGAAGGTGATTATCTCAAGAGAACAAAATTACAGTTGATTATAATTTATTACTACATATAAAATTATATACACACTAGAGGCCTGGTGCATGAAATTCATGCATGGGGGTGTGTCCCTCAGCCCAGCCTGCACTGTTCCCAATCTGGGACCCCTCAGGGATGTCCAACTGCCTGTTTAGGCCTGACACCGGTAGGATTGGGCCTAAACAGGCAGTCGGACATCCCTCTCACAATCCAGGACTGCTGGCTCCCAACTGCTCGCCTGCCTGCCTTCCTGATTGCCCCTAACCGCTTCTGACTGCCAGCTTGAACACCCCTAACCACTCCCCTGCCAGCCTGATTGATGCCTAACTGCTCCCATGCCACCCTGTTTGTCCCTAACTTCCCTCCCCTGGAGGTCTGGTCACCCCTAACTGCCCTCCCCTGCAGGCTTAATCACCCCCAACTGCCCTCCCTTGCAGGCCTGGTCTTTCCCAATTGCCCTCCCCTGCTGTCCATCTTGTGGTGGCCATCTTGTGTCCACATGGGGGCAGCCATCTTGTGTGTTGGAGTGATGGTCAATTTGCATATTACTCTTTTATTAGATAGGATTAAATGTTGATATTATTGAAGCTAACAATTTTAAAATATATTTTATTGATTTTTTCCAGAGAGGAAGGGAGAGAGATAGAGAGTTAGAAACATCGATGAGAGAGAAACATTGATCAGATGCCTCCTGCACACCCCCTACTGGGGATGTGCCCGCAACCCAGGTACATGCCCTTGACTGGAATCGAACCTGGGACCTTTCAGTCTGCAGGCCGACGCTCTATCCACTGAGCCAAACCAGTTTCGGCAAAGCTAACAATTATTTTTTAAAAATTAGTTTTCTCTTCATTTTGTCATATATTTTCAATCATGTTTCTTACAATTAATTAAATGTCAAAAGTAAAATTATCATTTTGAAAGTGATCATTTTAAATTGGAATTTCCTACCACAACTGCAAAATCACTATTTGCTTAGAAAGAACTATACACTTAAAATGTTTATTAAATTAAAGTCACTTTTAAAAAACAACTAAACTTTATTATTTATCATAAATATAATTTACATTTACATTTAATACTATTCTTTACATTAACAATATAATCTAAAAATATATTTCAATGTTTGAAAGCTTATTTATTCACGTGCACTTTTTCTTACTACCGTAAAATACCATTCAGAGTACTATTACAAGGTGCAAAAGAAAAACTTCATTATTGATTAGAATACATATTTAAAGGTCAACTCTAGCAAAGCATTTCAAAACTTGATTAGGTTATGCTCATTAAAGTTTCTGCACACCTTTGAATTTCAGAGTAATTACACTTAATATATTGGCAGGAAAAATTATGGTTATGTTGCAAACTGTGACAGCATTAGGTCAAATAATGCATTTCTAAATCTATGGCATTTATAGGTCCTGCTATTTCAAAAAGAACAAACATTTAGATATATATTGATTATTATATATAAACTAATTAGATACTTTTATATATTCTATTTTCTCTAGTAAGGAAGTTACATATCTATTATTTAATATTTATATACTTATCAAAACTTTCAAATATTACAGTTTAAAGTTTCTAAAATATCAAGAAAAATGTAAAATTTCCAATAGAGTCACATTAGAGATAAATATACTTAATAGGAATGCCATGTACATTTTGTTCTGTGTTGGTTCAGCCTACTGATAGTGACATTATTGGCTAGAAATGCCTGGGGCACTCACCTAGGCCTGTACTATTTGCATTAGTCCCCACAGACATTTCCCTGACCAGATCCAATGTCATGTTTGGACCAGCCATAATGGTTGCTACTGTTAACGTAGGAAAAAAACAACACACCCAAACTTGTAAAGAATTTTTCTGAGTTTATTTGAGCCAATCTGTCAACAATTGCCAGGAAGCAGAACCTCAATGAATTGAAATAATACTCCGGAGAATGGCGGGTTACATCTATATTTATACATTGCAATCAAAGGAAGGATATATATATATGAATAAACAAGTAATCCTACGTAATAAAGAGCTAATATGCTAATCAGACCAAACAGCGGAATGACCGTCTGGGCCACCTTCCAGACGACTGTCTGGACAACCTTCCGGAGGAAGCGGGGGCTGCGAGGGGCCGAGGCAGCTGCAGCTGTGAGGGTCAAGCCCCTTGCACAAATTTCATGCATCGGGCCTCTACTATGTATACATATATATCCGGTACATGAAATTTGTAATTTGTGCACTCAGGGGGAGGGGGTCCCCTCAGCCTGGCCTGTGCCTCTCACAGTTCAGGACCCCTTGATCCTTACCACTTGCCTGCTCGCTGCTCCTAACAGCTCAGCTTGTTCCTCCTTAGCGCTGTGGCAGAGGTAGGGGAGGCTCCCACCACCACCAACTACGCTTGCCAGCCATGAGCCCAGCTTCTGGCTCAGCAGCGCTCCCATTGTGGGAGCATACTGACCACCAAGGGGCAGCTTCTGCGTTGAGCGTCTGACCCCTGGTGGTCAGTATGCATCATAGTGACTGGTCATTCTGTAGTTCGGTCGCTTTGCATATTAGCCTTTTATTATATAGGATACATATATATGTGTGTGTGTATATATATATATACACACACATGTATATGTATATATGTATGTATATGTATATATGTATATATATTTGTATATATATATGTTTAATATAGTTACATAGGTTCAGTATCTTAGAACCCATGTATTAAATGCACAAAACCTACTAATGACTATGGCTTTTTTATTCTTACAAATAGATGCTAATTATTCTTTTTATTCCCAAGGAAGTATAGAGGTCATAATATGTACACTATGTATGATTATCATATGAATAAACAAGTAATATAATACTATTGAATATTGGTCTGATACCACCTGAAATTACAGTTTTCCTTTAACAGCTTGCAAATGTTTAGGCACTGGTAGCTGAATAAGAAAGATATATTCCTCCGAGCAGTTTTAGGCTCATAGTAGTGCAGCTTTTACACTTCCAGTATTTACCTGACTTCCAATGTCGATATAAGTTCAAATAAATGTGTTGCACCTGCACGGGAAGAAAGGGCCCCAAAGGAATCTAAATATCACGGCAACAGGGACAGGGCTATGTAGGGCAGACCTGACTCCTGGGCTCCCCGTGTGCTCCAGAATAGATTAAACGCTTGAATATGTTTTGGCAGCATTGCTAGATCTATATCCCTAGGGCAAAATTGAAGACATAGTTGCATTCAATACAGACATAGATCTCCAGAAAGATATTTTCATAAACAAGCATTGCAGGCACTCGGCTGTGTGTGCCAAGAATATCTCATGAAACAGAGCGCAGGGCTGGAATGAACATGCTGGACTACAGAGCAGGCTGTTGAAGCAGTAACTGCTTCAGTGACACCCACAGCAGCAGGAGATGGCAACGATGGTGGGAGCAGCAGCAAAAAGGGGCTACTTTTCCATTTATAAATGCAATTGAACATATGGCTAGCTTAATTAGGACTTTTCTCATTAACTCGGAATAGGCAGCCTCTATTGAAGCACCCTCGATAGAGAGTCTGCATGAGTAACGATCTATAGGTTTGCAAAAAGACCATTTAATACGTTGGAAACCAAGAAGTCAGCTATGAGCATCTGTGCAACGTTTGCTTATTTTGACCATATTTAGTTACTCTCTGCTGTGCACCAAGAGCCTTCAAGCCACATTCACCACTCCCATTGATAAGAATGGTTCATTTAAAGCCACCCTCCCTGGAATCTGCCTGTAGTTAGAAGTTGGAGCACCATTAAAACGCAAGAAAATATTAGCAGAGCTGTATGCAAAGAAAGCATACATTTGTATGCTGCAATTATGTTAATGTTATTGGTAAAGCAAGGGAAATAAATTTGGGATTTTCCATTAAGAAACCTCATACTGCCAGAATGGGTTCTCTTTTCTCTCCACAAATAAATAAGAGGAAAGTTTAAAATGCTGCTAGCCTGTAAACTTCTTACACTATGGATGCACATAACAGCAATAGCATGATTTTGAGGACGAGGCATTCTTTGGCATTTCTTTGTGTACCTAACATTTAGGATGTGGAGTTGGCAGGGATAGAAGCCTGATTAAGGAGCTGATCCTTCGAATTATCATGTCTGGATGAACTTGGACTAAGCAAAGGTGGATGCTATTTATATTTTAAATGTAAAGAATTAAGTTAGTAATGAAGACATGAATTTAAAAGTCCAGATTCCAGTTGTAGCAGAACTGGTTTCAAACATCCATTACTCCACTTTCACCTTAGACAAATTACTTATCTCTACTGAGCTCATTTCACAATCAATTAGATGGCTGTGATAACACTGCCCTGCCTCATTGCATGGGTGCGAGTAGTAACCAGGATAAGACATTTAAAATATTTAACAACGCTTCTACCAGAGGGGCAAAGCTTAGTAAATGAATTTTGGTATTTAAATTACGTGGATTTGAGACCCAATCCTTTTTATTTCATTTATGTAGATGGAGCCACAAACTTAGTTGCTCTGAGCCAGTTTCCAAACTTGTTTTAATGATCAAAACCAGCTAGTGTACTTGTTAAAAATTCAGGTTCCCAAGGCCTTCTCTTGGAGATTTCGATTTAGTAGGAATAGGTAGGGCATGGAACTCTGCCAAGGTTTAGAAATACAAGCCATGTGGCTAGAAATTAAACAACCCAGGTAAACTTTTCTTAATGCCATATAACAAAATAGGTAATAACCTGGAAAAGAAATATAAAGTCACTGTGTTTCTACTATTTCTTAAATATTAAGTAAAAAAGAAATACTTTATAAGTGATATTTTAAAAATCTATAGAATTTATCAATTCTCTGAAATGATAAATTTTTAAGGGAAGAGCAAATGCCTAAAATACATCTGGTATAGTAAATTGAAATAATTAACCACCATTACAAAAATAACCTTAACAGAGTGCTCATTATATTACCTCATAATGATCCAAATGGCCTAGAAAATCAAGTTAGTATCATTGATTTTAGTTTATGAAAACTTAGGTAAGTTTAGGTAAACATCTATTTAGTAGTAGTTGGGTAGACATTGTAGGCGAAATGCATTAGAATAATTTTGTTTTGCTGTTATTATTTATACATTATTACTGTTCACTTCCTCTAAGAAAATTCTGCCTTCATTAATAAAACAAAACTTTGAATATCTGCATTTGACATTAGGTTGTGAAGTTCCTGGTTCTGACCTATGAAATATCCCATATCTGATATTCACTTGTCCTTAGTAAATTTTATTATAATCAGTGCCAACACTACCCTGACATGTGCCTTTTGTTGATCTGGCTTCAGCAGAGTTAAAATTCCTTGTCTTCACCCTTCTTCAGGTAAATGAAATGTAATGGAAATTTCAAAAAATACTTTTAGCATTCCAAGCACATAAAAAAGCGGCTTACCAGTATAAGATTCTCAATACATCCTAAGCAAGATGCTGTTCAGGTTTTCTCTTACATTCTCTGGACTGTCATCCATTATTTTGAAAGAGAGGCTTACTTCTACCTTGTAGGCCTATTTCCTTAAAGCAGTCACAACCTAGCACTCTCTCCTGAGGGGTGACATTGTGATGCAGACTCCTGCAAAAACAAAATCTATCATAATGAAGTCTCTCTCCTGCCTATCTAGGTCTTACTTTAGCCATTCAGGTGCTAGCCAACATATTAACTCTTCAGTAGAAAATGTATACAAATATGTTAACTGTATTTTTGAAAAGATGATATAATTCTTCCCACAGAACTAATTGCTAATCCTCTCTCATTCTCTCTCTCTGTGTATACATCTTCTGGCATTGTCATTATAAAAAAAAAAGTAATTTATTGAAGACCATTAAGTACATAATTATACATTTACAGAGGTGAAGTTAACATCAAAGCAACTTTCCCTTTGTACCACTGAAATCTACGCTCAGTGTATTTCCTTCCCACTTTTGAGATGGCACACAATTCTCTATGGGCTTTTTGTGTTTCTGCATATCTTGGAGCAGAAGCACTGATTTAACTTTGCTCCAGACTATTTTTTTTCAAGGAGAGTTGTATAGTGAACAGACTTGGTCTAGAGATACTGTATCCCTCCAGAACAAAGGGCAGGCAAGGTTACTACCATTATTAAAGTATGGGTTTCCTAATCTCAGGGTTTCTCTCCTGTGGTGACACTTGCTGTATGTGCAAGTATCCTCTGGCCCTCTTTGCATGGTCCTATAGAATTTGGTGGTCAGAGGACTAATGAAAAGTAATAATGCAATGAGTAAGGTCATTGCTGTGAGAGACAAATTGTCTCTTTCTCTGACCCAGGAGACTCATGTCTTCTACCAGCATCCATGAAAGTGTGGCATACTAATGTGTTGACTTGCAAATAGAGTAAAATCTAAAGCACTTCATAGTTTTTGACCAATGTAGACAATTTGTGTAAGTTGCTTTTTAATTATACTAAACTAGAGGTCCAGTGCATGAATTTATGCACCAGGGGCGTCCCTCGGCCTGGCCTGTGGGATCGGGTCGAAACCTGCTCTCTGACATCCCCCGAGGGATCCTGGATTGCAAGAGGGCACAGGCCAGGCTGAGAGACCCCACCGGCGCACTATCAGAGCTGGGGAGGGACATGGGAGGTTGGCCAGCTGGCGAAGGACTGTGGGAGGGCTTCAGGGCGTGTCCAGCCTGTCTTGCCCAGTGCTGATCGGCCAGACCCCAGCAGCAAGCTAACCTACCAGTCAGAGCATCTGCTCCAAAGCGGTCAGTGCACATCATAGTGAGCAGTTGAGGGGCCTTAGCATATCATTAGCATATTATGCTTTGATTGGTTGAACGGACAATCGGACACTTAGCATATTAGGCTTTTATTATATAGGGTGTGTCCTGTGCAATATGTCTTGAAAATCTAAAGTTAATGGGAACCCTGATATTAATGGCATTATGAAAGAAAAAAAATTAAAAATGGCTTAATTTTCGTGTTGCAAAAAATGTACTTTGAGCCTACCTGGTGTGGCTCAGCGGTTGAGTGTTGACCTATGAACCAGGAGCTCATGGGTTTGATTTCCATTCAGAACACATGCTTGGGTTGCTGGCTTGATCCCCAATGGGAGACATGCAGAAGGCAGCCAATCTATGATTCTTTCTCATCATTGAGGTTTCTGTCTCTCTCTCCCTCTCCTTCCTTTCTGGAATCAATAAAAAATATTTTTTTAAAATGTACTTTGATTTGCAAAATCAAAGATTTAAAAAAAAAATGAAAGAACATTTAACGTGCCAAACAGCTCTCTGGTAATATAATGACATACCTGTAAATGAATTTGCATCTGTTTGGCTATGATCTGCTTCAGATCCACTTGTATCTCCTTTTGATTCTGATCAGATATAGTGGAGAAGCTTTGCTGACTTTCTACTGAGCAATTTTTTTTTTAATTTTTTTTCTGGATGAACCCTACATAAGGAGCAAATTCTAAGTCACACATCAGGCAACCAAACTGATCAACAGTAAGAAATTAAGTTTAGAAATAAGTTTTAAGAAGAGATTCCTAGTTTAGATAGTGGGGAGCGGGGTCGGGGGTGGGGAGAGAGGGGGAAAGGAGGTAGGGGAAAGGGAAGAAGAAGGAGATAAAATAGATTAAGATCTCCAAAGCTAGTCAGACAATCAATCAGTTTCAGATAAGAAGCAATGACATGAAGTTTATAGCTCAAAGATAAAAACCAGTGTGAGAAAGATCACCTAGCAAGGGAGAAAATACCTAAGGTTTCAGAAACTAGAAGATTACTGGCACTGTGGTTCCTTCACTTGATTTATCCTTCAGCAGCCTGAAAAATTCCTATGTCTATTTTCTTTTGGAAAAATTTCAATATAACCTACTCTTTTTTTTTTCCTATTTTTGAGAAATATTCTCTTCCCACAATGTCCCAATGCCCTGCCCACTTTAACTTCTGAGTAAAGGAATTTTTCCATGACCGTGATATATTTTTAAAACTTATCTTTATTTTTGAAAGTATTACAGATGCCCCCTTTTCTCCCATTGACCCCCTTCTACCCTGTACCCACTCTCCACGCCCCTCCCAGGCCTTCACTACACTATTGCCTCTGTCCATGGGTTATTCATATATGTGCATATAAGTTCTTTGTTAATTTCTTCCCACCATCCCTTTTACCATGATATTTTTTAAAGTTAAATATAGTATCACTTAATGAATAAGAACCATTCACAACTCATCTTTTTCATCTCTCAAGCTGTTATTTTTACTTCCCATTTATGTTATTGTATTTTCTTTTGCATGTAGATTCTGCTTTCTAGATGTGCCATTCCTTGGGTTTATAAATGTGGATTTCAGATTATCCTTACTCTCTTATTTGTTACTAGTTTCTGAAGGAAAGTGATAGAGATTTTGAATTCTTTGAACCGTCTCCCAGCATGCACTGCTAAGTTATGCTAAATGATGATGAGACCTGCTGCCTTCAGTAGACTACTTCCTTGCTGCTTTACCTCTGATATTCTTAATCTCTGAATTATGATGCCATGGGAAAATATGTCATGGTATTGGTGATATTTCTTTTTATTCTATTTAATTCTCCTGAGTGTTTGTGTCATTATCACTAGAAATAATTTCCATCCAAGAAGGCACAAGTTACATGGAGTAGTGACATTTTCGTAAAATTACCAGACAGTATTGCCAAAGCTGAAATCAACAGGACTGATGCCAAGAAAAATTAACATGTAGCTCAATATTATCCTTCATGGGAAGAAAGCCAAAAAGAATGGTGTGACTTGCCAAAATTCTGTAACCTTTTCATGTGAGCACTGTTTTTCAGTATTATTTGTTTTTTGTGGGTTTTTTTGCAGAGAAAAATAATCACAAACTCACTTTTTTATGAAAACAGTTTGTCTCTTGCAAATGAGGTGGAGCATTGAAAAAAAAGCTTGGATAGAGTTCTATACTGTACATTCCTTTTCTATATCATTTAAAACATTTTTCCAAATATATATTTTGTAATAGATTTATAAATAAATTGATTTACTAGGTTAAGATGTATCATAAAAGGTGAAAGCATTGTTCTAGACCCAGCTAATCCTGGCTTGTAAGTGCTAATTGTCCACATTTTTCCCAGCTCCAAGTTTTGATGACAGCATTTGATAGATTAAAATTGGCCATTATGGGACTATTTATACCACAGAAATTGGCTCATGCTATATTAGATAGGGCTTTTGAACTTTAATTATTTTTTTTTCTGAAGAGCTGGATTACAGTAACACAGCTATTTGCAACTAAACATATAAACACAGGATCATGGGCCATTATTGAACTTCAGATGTCATTTCTCCTATTCAAAAGGCTAACCTCATACACAAGTTTAAGGATCTATATGAAGGTATCAACTTGTGAATTCAATGTGCATATCAATTAGTGTTGAACATTTCTTACTTTAGCAACTCCTATTCAGATTATTTCTAAGTAAAAAAAATGTAATAAAGGAAATACTAGAATTAACTATATTTCTCTGTAGATATGTTCTCAACTTAAATTAGAAAACTAACAAAACAAGTGACTTAAAAGACTGATTTAATATCTTTTAAGATTTTTATTCTTTTAAAATATTCAATTTGAAAGATTATTTTTCAGTGACAATTCATTACAGTACCTTCAAATATTGAACAGAGTACTACAGTTTGTTTATTCAAAGAATTATCACATGTATAAAATTATTTAATCACAATTTATTAAACTGCCACATAATTTGGTTAACCTTCTATATCTCAAAGTTTTAATCCATGGTTATAAAATATAATGGTCAAGTCAATCTATGTCATAAAATCTATGTGATATAAAACATAGTTCCAAATTATCTCCTTTGTGGCATATATATTTGTGTAATTATTAATCAATACTTGACTCTCACAGGATAGAGCCTGATTCTGTTTTTCTCACTATTGTGTTTCAAGGACTCATTCAATGCCTTCCAAAAATAAATATTTTTGAAAGAATGAATAAATGAGGAGAAAAATTTGAATAAAATATCTTTAATGTAATCTAAATATTTTCTTCAAATAATTTTTCTCCAGAATAAATTTTCCCAAATATAGCAACTTGATGATTCCCAAGTTGACCTTCTACCTTACAGTCTAAACTTCTAGCTACTCTTGTCTCTGCGTGGAATGTTCAACCACTGTTTAGATCACCTGGTACATGTGATTCATTTTTAATTGTTAGTTATTTGATACCTTCATTGGTGAAGCCAGCCTAAGCAAAATTCATCCCTCTATCATTTGTTTAACTAGATCTTGTTGTAAAACATCAAAAATAATAAATGAAGGTTAAATTAAGCTATGAGTATTACATATCACAAAAAATGGAATTATGTTATGAGCATTGATTGAAAGGTTTATTTTCTTTTGCGCATGTCTTTGCATATATTTTAATTAACGACTTAAAAATTGGATAGAGTTACCATGCCTTTCTATTTACTAGTCTAATTTCTTAGTGTTTTAGCTACTTTAATTATTGCTGATCACTGACCTGAAGCAAAGAAGCAATTTTCTTGTAAAAGTACTAATTACCAACTAAGTGCTTGGTATTTAGGGCATAGAAAGCAGGAAAGAAAAGCAAGAGTTAAGATGCCAATATAAAGTGCTTAAGTTTGTATGCATTTCCACTTTAGGAGACTAGATACCTTTTTTTGTGAGTAAATTTCATGAAGAATCTCTCTTCACTTAAAGGATTCTACCAAAATATAGTATTATAGTGTATTAATACTCTGAGTCATATTTTTAAATATATAAATAGAACATTAAATTTCCACTCTATTATTGGTTACTATAGACACTGTTGTTAAAGAGATAAAGAGAGGAAGTGAAATTAAGATTTATAATCATATATAAAAGCTCTCAAAATACTTACTACTATGAAATTTATTGGATAGGTATTTCAGAGGAGAGAGTATTTGAGTTACACATTAGCAAGTTGGAGAGACAGACAAGAGGGAGGAAAGTAGAAGAAGCAACATGTTGGGGAACAGGAGCCATAACAGAGCAACTGAATATTCATCTGTGTGTACCAGTCAGGGCTCTCATGTGATAGAAACCCAACTCAAACTAGCTTAAACCAAAGAAAATGAAAATTAATAAAAGCCAGGATTTGTGGTTTCAGGTAGCACTGAATCCAGATGCTCAAGCTGGATCCTTAATATTTATCTCATATGAGCATACAATCTGAAAATATATTAATGTTATTATTAAATAAATAATAAATTGGAATATATGAAAGGTCAGGGTTTGGCATTTGGAAATAATTAGATATTATAACATATGAAAACCAATTTAAAATTAAAAGATACTCTGATAGCCATCTAATTGTAACCAAAACAATTTAAAAAATATGAGTGCTCTACTATTATTACTATGTATTTCTTAAATTGTTATTCCTATCTTATATGCTAAATTTCACTTGATTCTCTAGAAATATATTTATTTTTAATTCAAACTCTATGATATTTAGCATTTTAGTTTTATAAAAGAATGATTCTTATCTCTTAAAAGGCCTCTTGTTTGTATTAGGGACCTCTCCTTTGGACCAATTGTCTGTTTCTGCATGCACCAGCTCTCATGGACATTAGAAGCCCTTCACCTCATCTCTTTCTTTGGCATATTTGCATTTTGAATCAGGTTTTTATGCTTATCATGATTTGACCCATTCTATTTCTATCTTATAATTCATAGCAACACATTTTATTACCAGTTTTGTTGATATTTTCTCTAGGATTTTTGTTTTGGCATTTTTGGTGGAAGGGGAAATAAATAATCAAACAAAACACCACAAAACAGAAAAGACACCATTGCAGAAATCTTGTTTTCTTGGTCCTTTGTTACTAGAGGCCCAGTGCACGAATTCATGCATGAGTGGAGTCCCTCGGCTTAGCCGGCAATTGGGGCCAATTGGGGCTGTCTCGTCCAGTCCTGATCAGAGTCGATCAGGGCCGGCCGGCCGAGGGTAAGGATCACTGGAAGTTGGCCGGCCACGGGAGGTTGGCTGTGGGAGTGCACTGACCACCAGAGGGCAGCTCCTTCATGGAGCGTCTGCCCCTGGTGATCAGTGCACGTTATAGCAACCGGTCAACCGGTCGTTCAGTCGCTTAGGCTTTTATATAGATATATATTGCTTAAACAGTATTCACCCACCCATGTGCAGTTTAGTATTTGTGATCTAAGCTGTATAACTTATTTTATTTTGAGAGGTGCCAACTTTACTACTAAAGAATGACGTTTTTAACTATAAAATTATATATTTTCTTTTTAAAATCATAAAATTAATTTATATCCAGTTTTTCCCATGTGTAACAACCTCTCACAGACTTTGGTCATTTTTTGGCCTATGATAACTTTACTATATATGTTTTCATTGTCCATTAGTAGAAGTCATTCAGGGATCAAATAATGCTTGTGTGATTAACTTTATTTAACAAAATTAATATAACCATAGAAGTGACCTAAATAACTTTATTGCTATCTTAAATAATGAAAGTGATTTGTGTAGCTGAATATTGACCATTGAAACATACGTTTGGTATGGTTTTTAGTTTGTGTCATTACTTTTTCACAAATCACTTAAAATGACATAGTGTAAACTTTGGCATTACATAATAATATTTCAATATTTTTACTGTGGTGTGTGTTCAGAAGATTTTTGATTCAACAAAGACTTATGAAGACTACCATGTGCAAGGCCTTGTTCAATAAACCAATGATGAATATGAGAAGTAAGGTGTCTGTTCTAGATTGGTTATAACTATGATAAATTACTTGAATGTGGTATCAATGGGGTTGGAAAACAGACTAAATGTAATCAGAGCTAAAACATTCCTTTGAACATGATTTCTTGGATAAAAATTTGGTTTAGGTATATTTGTTATCATTTCCATTTTTAATATATGTATCAAGAAAAATTGTTGGCTACATTATTTCCTGACATAAACAGTTCTACTTTGCATCTGACACGTTGAATCCAATATCAGGAAGCTTTCCCTTAATTTGTTCCACTCCTTCACTAAAATTCTCTTTGCTATATTTAAATTTGCATTTTAAGTATTCATGGCACTTTTCTCACCAGTAACTATTTTAATGCAATTCTAAGTTACAAATTTCTTCCTGAACACATATGGACAAATTCCTTCTTCTTGAAAATGAGACTTGATACAACTTATTTGGCCTGGCATGATGGGTTTATTTATAAGAATACAGTAATTACTTTTGAATGTGGTCACTTTTGTTCTGTTTTCAGTTTCTGATGAATTAAAAAAGGATCCATTAAACCCTTGTACACTGCTGGTGGGAATGTAGACTGATGCAGCAACTGTGGAAAACAGTATGGAGTTTCCTCAAAAAATTAAAAATGGGACTCCCATTTGACCCAGTAATCCCACCTCTAGGAATATATCCCAAGAATCAGAAACACCAACCAGGAAGAATATATGCACCCCTATGTTCATAGTGGCACAATTTACATAGCTAAGATTTAGAAACAGCCTAAATGCGCATCAGCAGATGAGTGGATTAAAAAACTCTGGTACATGAAACTTAATTTGGTAAAGTAAAGCTTTTCTAGATGTAATTTACTTATAGGATATTTTTCCTTACATGATATTGCCCTACTATCCCCCCCTTTTTTTTTTATTAATGGAGGTTTTTGTAAATTTTATAATGCAGTCTTGATAACTTTAAATTTAAATTTTTTCCCCCACACATATGACTGCCTTAGGTTCATTGCATATTCAGGAATTTTACCATGAGATGAACTACCAATAGAAATTTTAGTTAATACTTTAAGAACAGCTTTTTGTCCAGTACAATTAACTTTACTTGAATATTCACTTATTTCAATTAGCCTATTTAAATTAATCTGAAAACTTAATTACTATTTTACTGTCAAATTTAATACTCTACCAACAATCTTAGTTTACCCCGTAAATATTAAGTTTCATTTGCAATGCTAACAGCAAGACGGCCATTAAAAACACACATGGTGTCTAAATAAGACAAAGGAAAATCGTTTGAACAAAAATAAAAAGGATCCCAAATCAATTATATAGAAAAGATTCCTTTATTAACTTGTGGTCAAGAATATATTTGTATATTTTCAGAAAACAACCCCAAGACCAGATGGATTCCTGCAACGGAGAGGAATTGACAGGTGTGCTCCAACCACGAAGACAAGAGAAAAAAACAGTCCAGAGATGGAAGACACTGACAACGCCTTGCCACGCTAGCAGTCAGCAGCTGTGCACCGCTGCAGGTTACCTAGGACCAAACCAGAGAGGGTCGGACCTGCATTGCCAACATGTGCCCACCATCCAGATATCATTGCTGACATGTACACATAAGGAACTGTTAGACATTGAAACGGGGAGTCAGAACTGTTGGACATTGAAATTGGGACTCAAACATTTTTTTGCTTTGTCTTGTTTTGTTATTATATGTTTATTTCCAGTCTGCAAAGGCAAAACTTTTTAAAGGAAAGAAATGGTGGGAAAAAGATACAGATGCAAAGAAGCATTGAACAGACTGTCAAACTACATTGGGAAGACAGGGGAGGTTGGGTGAGGGGGGCTGTAAGAGACCAACCAAAGGACTTGTATGCATGCATATAAGTACAACCAATGGATATAAGACACTGGGGCGGCGGGGAGGGCGGGCAGGTGAAGGCATGTACTGGGGGGTAGGGGAGGTCGGGGGGAAATCAATGGGGGAAAAAAAGGAGACATATGTACTACTATTTGTAATACTTAAAACAATAAAAAAAATAAAAATAAATAAATAAAATTTGAAAAAAAAAAAACCCTCTGGTACATATACATACTAGAATACTACACTGATGTAAAAAAGAAAGAAAAAAAAAAACTCTTATCATTTGCAACAGCATGAATGGACCTGGAGAGCATTATGCTAAGCGAAATAAGCCCATTCGAGAAAGATAAGTAACACATGACCTCACTCATTTGTGGAATATAAAGAACAACATAAACTGATGAACAAAAATAGACTCAGAGACATAGAAGCATCGAATAGACCATCAAACCACAGAGGGATGATGGGGAGAATGGAAGGAGGGGGTAAGAGACCAACCAAAGGACTTGTGTGCATGCATATAAGTATAACCAATGGACACAGACAGAGGGATGAGAATTTGTGCTGGAGGGGTGGGGCGTGGGAGTGGGCGGGAAGAGGTTAGTGGGGGAAAAAGGAGACATATGTAATACTTTCAACAATAAATAATTTTTTTAAAAAGAATCTATTATTATTTTTTAATTTAATTTTACTTTTATTGTTTTAAGTATTACAAATAGTAGTACATATGTCTCCTTTTTTTTTCCCCCTTTGATCTCCCCCCGACCTCCCCTACCCCCCAGTACATGCCTTCACCTGCCCACCCTCCCCCCCCCCCCCCACCCCAGTGTCTTATATCCATTGGTTGTGCTTATATGCATGCGTACAAGTCCTTCGGTTGGTCTCTTACAGCCCTCCTCGCCCAACCACCCCTGTCTTCCCAATGTAGTTTGACAGTCTGTTCAATGCTTCTTTGCCTCTGTATCTTTTTCCCACCATTTCTTTCCTTTAAAAAGTTTTGCCTTTGCAGACTGGAAATAAACATATAATAACAAAACAAGACAAAACAAAAAAATGTTTGAGTCCCAATTTCAATGTCCAACAGTTCCTTATGTGTACATGTCAGCAGTGATATCTGGATGGTGGGCACATGGTGGCAATGCAGGTCCGACCCTCTCTGGTTTGGTCCTAGGTAACCTGCAGTGGTGCACAGCTGCTGACTGCTAGCATGGCAAGGCGTTGTCAGAGTCTTCCATCTTCCATCTCTGGACTGTTTTTTCCTCTTGTCTTCGTGGTTGGAGCACTCCTGTCAATTCCTCTCTGTTGCAGGAATCCATCTGGTCTTGGGGTTGTTTTCTGAAAATATACAAATATATTCTCGACCACAAGTTAATAAAGGAATCTTTTCTATATAATTGATTTGGGATCCTTTTTATTTTTGTTCAAACGATTTTCCTTTGTCTTATTTAGACACCATGTGTGTTTTTAATGGCCGTCTTGCTGTTAGCATTGCAAATGAAACGTAATTTGGTAAAGTAAAAATTTTCTAGATGTAATTTACTTATAGGATATTTTTCCTTACATGATATTGCCCTACTATCCCCCCCCTTTTTTTTTTAATGGAGGTTTTTGTAAATTTTATAATGCAGTCTTGATAACTTTAAATTAAAAAAAAATTTTTTCCCCCCACACATATGACTGCTTTAGGTTCATTGCATATTCAGGAATTTTACCATGAGATGAACTACCAATAGAAATTTTAGTTATTACTTTAAGAATAGCTTTTTGTCCAGTACTTGAATATTCACTTATTTCAATTAGCCTATTTAAATTAATCTGAAAACTCGATTACTATTTTACTGTCAAATTTAATACTCTACCAACAATCTTAGTTTACCCTGTAAATATTATTGGGAAGGATTATTTGCATTCTTGAGTGGGCCCTGAGCATTCCAAAAATCCAACACCCTTTCTTGATAAAAACTCTCAGCAAGGTGGGAATAGAAGGATCATACCTGAACATAATAAAAGCCATATACGACAAACCCACAGCCAACATCATACTCAATGGGCAAAAACTAAAACCATTTCCCCTAAGAACAGGAACAAGACAGGGATGCCCACTCTCACCACTCCTGTTTAATATAGTGCTGGAAGTACTAGCCATTGCGATCAGACAAGAAGAAGAAATAAAAGGCATCCAAATTGGAAAAGAAGAAGTAAAACTGTCCTTATTCGCAGATGACATGATACTGTACATAGAAAACCCTAAAGACTCCATAAAAAAATTATTAGACTTAATAACTGAATTCCGTAATGTAGCAGGATACAAAATTAATGCCAAGAAATCTATGGCATTTCTATACACCAATAATGAACTTACAGAAAGAGAGACTAAAAAAACAATCCCATTTACAATCGCACCAAAAAAATTAAGATACTTAGGAATAAACTTAACTAAAGAGGTAAAAGACCTATACGTAGAAAACTACACGACACTGAAAAAAGAGAGAGAGGAAGACATAAACAGATGGAAGAACATACCATGTTCATGGATTGGTAGAATCAACATCATCAAAATGTCCATACTACCCAAAGCAATCTATAAATTCAATGCACTTCCCATTAAAATACCAACAACATATTTCACAGACCTAGAACGAAATTTCCAAAAATTTATCTGGAATAAAAAAAGAACCCGAATAGCTACAGCAATCCTAAGAAAGAAGAACAAAGTAGGTGGGATCTCAATACCAGATATCAAGTTGTATTACAAAGCTACTGTTCTCAAAACAGCCTGGTACTGGCACAAGAACAGACATATAGATCAATGGAATAGAATAGAGAACCCAGAAATTGACCCAAATCAATATGCTCAATTAATATTTGACAAAGGAGGCATGAACATTCAATGGAGTCAAGACAGTCTCTTCAACAAATGGTGTTGGGAAAATTGGACAGATACATGCAAAAGAATGAAGCTAGATCACCAACTTACACCATACACAAAAATAAATTCAAAATGGATAAAGGACTTAAACATAAGATGGGAATCCATGAAAATACTAGAGGAATCCACAGGCAGCAAAATCTCGGACATATGCCGAAAGAACTTCTTCACTGATACTACTCCTAGGGCAATGGAAGCTAAAGAGAAAATAAACAAATGGGACTACATCAAAATAAAAAGCTTTTGCACAGCAAAGAAAACCATCAATAAAACAACAAGAAAGCCCACTGCATGGGAGAACATATTTGCCAATGATATCAATGATAAGGGTTTAATCTCCAACATATACAGAGAACTCATACAACTTAACAAAAAGAAGATAAACAACCCAATCAAAAAATGGGCAACTGATCTAAGTAGACACTTTTCGAAAGAAGACAGAAGGCAGGCCAAGAGACATATGAAAACCTGCTCATAGTCACTAATCATCAGAGAGATGCAAATCAAAACAACAATGAGGTACCATCTCACACCTGTCAGAATGGCTTTTATCAACAAATCAACAAACAACAACTGTTGGCGAGGATGCGGAGAAAAAGGAACTCTTTTGCACTGCTGGTGGGAATGCAGACTGGTGCAGCCACTGTGGAGAACAGTATGGAGTTTCCTCAAAAAAATAAAAATGGAACTCCCATTTGACCCAGTGATCCCACTTCTAGGAATATATCCCAAGAATCTAGAAACAGGCATCAGAAAGGAAATATGCACCCCTATGTTCATAGCAGCACAATTCACCATAGCCAAGATTTGGAAACAACCTAAATGCCCATCAGCAGATGAATGGATTAAAAAACTGTGGTCTATCTATACAATGGAATACTACGCTGCGGTAAAAAAGAAGGAGTTCCTACCATTTGCAACAATATGGATGGAGATGGAGAATATTATGTTGAGTGAAATAAGCCAGGCAGAAAAAGATAAATATCACATGATCTCACTCATTTGTGGAATATAATGAACGACATAGACTGATGAACAAGAACAGATCCAGAGGCTGAGAAACGTCGATCAGAACATCATACCTCAGGTAAGGTAGGGGAGGGTGGGGGTAAGGTGGAGAGATCAACCAAGGGACTTGTATGCATGCATATGAACCTAATCAATGGACACAGACAACAAGGGGGCGGGGCATTAAGAGAAATTGTTTCATGTGACAAAAATTTTTAAATGAAACTCTCTGTAGACTGAAAATTATTTTGGAAGGAAACAAAGAGAAGTTTCCTTCAAAAGTCATAAGGATTGTAATTGAAAGTCAATATATTTGGCCGCTTGAACTAAAGTAAGTAATTTGTGTTTTTGCCTCCCTGACAAAGTTTATATAAAGTTACAAAAAGAAATTGACAGCCAGTTTGAAATGGAATTGCCAGGGCCTAGGGCAAAGAATATCCTTACATGATATTATTCTACAATCTCATTATAGTCTTAGATATTTTACAACAGCATACTTTACAGTTATTCCAAACAAACTTACAAACTAATTCTTTGAATGGTGGGCAGCAATTTAAAAAAAAAAAAAAAAAGGGTCATGAAAGGATTTAATCCCTTGCAGAAGGAATTAAGGCACTGGGATGGCACTTGAGCATCCTATATTGGCCCCTCTTGCCCTTTGTGCCAAGAGGGACCTTCTTCTCACAATCCAATTGCCCTCAGCTGTTACCTGAGCTTTCTGTTCATGCTGAGCTTGAAGCCTCGTGGGGGCTGGTACCAGGGATCTGTCTCACATCCAATTGTGTGAGCTGGGCCCTCACTGGAGAAGAAACCCGAGTTCCCCGAGATATGTGATCAGCACCGGGACCCTGCCAGCAGGCCAGGGATTCCCAAGGCAGGTGCTGGGTGTGGAGGCCATGGGGTCATAGGCTACCAAGGAGACAGAACTGAACCTCACAGCACCCTGCTTGGCCCCGGAGGATGGCTGGTTAGCCAGAGACGGGTAAGATTCCTCAAGGAAGGAACAACCTAAGACAGGCACAGTCGCAGAGGGGCCATCAGGAGAGAACTTGGGGGGGCAACAGAAGTGGGGCACAGACCCTCACCCCCCCAACATTGCAGGGGCTTGAACCCTCACCCCCTTCTAAAGGAGGTCTCCTACCCCCATGGCTGCTTCGCGCTTCCCACACCCAGCTCAGATCGGGACCCAGGCAACAGAAAGAGACTCGGCCCAGCTCACATTGAGATACAGGTGACAGACAGAGACTTGGCCCAGCTCAGATCGGGACCCAGGTAACAGACAAGAGACTTGGCCGACAGCAGTTGCCCTATATCTAAATTCAGGATCTATTATTTTCATTTATTTTAAATCTGTCTAGGATAACTAGATAAATTGAATATTGCTTTTAAATGAAGTTTTTTGTGTTGTAACTTAAAAAGTTCTACATTTAGTTTTCTACATTCATGATCATGGTTATAGATAGTAAGAAAAGCTATAGAAACCTTTATAGCAGAATGTGAGTCCAGAGGTTAATTATTTTGTATAATGATTTTGAAAGCCACTACAAAGACACATTTATAAATATTCTTCAAATAAACATAACTACTTAATCTCCAACAAAAAAATTATGAGATCATTCATCCATACAACTTATCTATGACAACTAAATTTTTGCAAAGAATGAAATTATTGTTTATCTTTATTATTTAGTTACTTTACATAAATAATACAAAATATTGTGATGTTTTAACATCTATAGTTATTTATATTTTTGCCAAAGATACAACTAACTTTCATTAATAAAAGTGATTTTTTTTTTCTCTAGAGAAACACCTAGGAAAACATATAGAGTATCATATAGGGATGTTGTTTTGTTATTATTGGCTATAGTTCCACTATTAGTTTTGGATAACTTTTCTTTAATGAATTCAAACCAATTTTTGGCTCAGAGTCTAGATGGCTATGTTTAACTGTTAGCTTACTGCTCACAGGCACTTATTTGTATGCACTCATAAAAAGATGCACTCATAAAAAGAGGGGGTGTCTACAATAGTTTCTGGAAGGAACAAAGAAGATGGATAAGGCATGGTAGCACACATATATATTTTTTTAAGACTTCATTTTTTTTTCATTTTCTTGATATTTCTTCTTCCTACTTAAATTATGCTTAATTTTTCTTGTTTTCTATAATATTTAAAATTCTAGCTATTTTTCATATGTAAGCATTTAAATCTAAGTAGAGATTTATCTTTCTTCCACAGTTTTGACATGTTTTGTTGCCTTTTTATTCCATAAAATGTTTAAAATTCATCATGTGTTTTTCTTTTTCTAATAGATTTTAACTATATTGTTTACATTTTAAATACTTGAAAGTTTTTATAATATTATTTTGTTAATAGCATCTTATTAAATTTAACTGTAATAAGATAATATGTTTCACATAAGTTCAATCTCTGTAGTTTGTTAAAACTTAGTTTATGGCTCAGGATATTTTGTGTACCTGAATAGTGTTTATTCTGCTATTGTTGGGTATAGTACAATCATAAATTTGACCACCTTGTTTAACAATATTAATAAAATACTCTATAGTTTTACTGATTTTTCTGAAGTTCACTTCTCTTATCAATTACTTTGAGAGGGTTGTTAAAATTTGCAACTGCATTTCATATTTGTGATTTTTCATTTGCCTCTTTTTTCTTGTATATTGAAGCAATACTATACTTCCATTTATCCCCTCATCATTTGAGCTATATTGATCTATTTTGCTTTTACTAATTTGAAATTCAGAGTCTTGCTAATATTTTGCTTAAATCAACTGATTATATTTTAAAGAGTTCTTTATATAATAAAAATTATACTAACTAGCATACTTTTATCTGCCTATACTATCACTTCTCATATATCTGGATTTGATTCTATCCATAGATTTTTCTATTCTTTATGGGACATATTGTTCTGCTTCTTCATTTGTTGTTTTTTATACAGAATATATTAATTTTTTCATTGCTGAATGATAATTTTGCTATTTTTAAAGACTAACAGTGATTTAACAAATCATTTTTACCTGGCATCCATTCTCTAGTCTACAACGAATGTGACATATAAGCAACCAATTCTCTATTTTCTGGCTAACAAGATTTTGGACAATTCCCAGCTCTTCTTGAGTACTGGAAATTGCCTTATAGATCTCTATTTTTTTTCTCCTCAGAAATTTTTGCTCATGAATCTTGGGTCTATGTACCTGTAGATTGGCATATATGACTCAGAGGTAACCCTATACAAATTTCTGAAATGCTTTCTCTGCATAGCCCCTTCTTCTATGGATTTGGTCTGTAAATATTCTAGTCCCGTCAGCCTCCTTGAACTCAGATATTTGTCTCCTCAGCTCAGTGAGCATTTCATGTTCTTCCCTATATCACACACTGAAAACTGCCTTCATGAAGAAAGTCTGGACAATGGTAGAGCTCAGCTCCTATGTGTTCCTTCTCATAGTGATTACTGTTCTGTGCTGGTCATTGCCTGATATTGCCAAACTTCTTTTTAATGTATTTTAATATATTCTGTCAAGTTTTGTAAGAAGTTATGCCAGGAAAGAAATTCCAGATGCTGACACTCTCTTGTGAGCACAAGTGGAAGTGTTGTAAAATAGCTTTTACTTTCACCAAACATTGTTTTTCCTAAGCCTGACGTATGACAATGCCTTCTGGAAATATTGAAGTGGCTACTTGATATCTGTGCAAAGAACCCAAACTTGTTGAGTTGAAATGCCCTTCAAGATCTAGTCCCTGCTTACCTCTCCAGCTTTCAGTTTTACTACATCAACTGCATTAAAAATGCATAAAATATATTGAAAATACACTAAATTAAACATAATGCTCTACATGGAAAAAATGAGGGCTTTTCAAACAGAGAATAAATTTTTCTCTCAATTTTAATTCCATTCCATTTCAAATCTGATGTTCATCATTTTTTCCCCCGCTATTTCCTTTAGGTTTCCCTTTCTTAAACTCTGCACTCCTTATCAGATACAAAGGCAACTCATGCATAGAGCATTCCATGTTTACAGTATTGAGCTTCCCATAACACTACAAGATATTAAGCTAAATGTCTTTGTCATTCATCGCACTATCACCAAGTTCCTTGCACTGTGTCTTACAAATAGCCATCCTATTTCTTTTATCTAACTTTACTAAAGTCTTCGGATAGTATCAACATAAAAGAGAGGTCAATGCAAATGTTAAGAACCTGACAATTCTCAAAGTCGAAACTGATGAGTCGTTGTAGGATGTGGACTTGAAGACTTTCTCAATGACCAGTTGTTTAAAACACTACTACAGTGGGGCCGGCCAGCATGGCTCAGTAGTTGAGCATGGACCTATGAACAAGGAGCTGACCATTCAATCCCAATGGGGTCACATATGTGGGTTGCAGGCTCAATCCCCAGTAGGGGACATGTAGGAGGCAGCGGACCAATGATTCTTTCTCATCATTGATGTTTCTGTCTCTCTCCCTCTCCTTTCCTCTTTGATATCAATAAAAAATATATTTAAAAACAAACAAAAAAAGCTACATAATTTAGTGGATTAAACAGGAGCAATTTTATTATTTCTCCCGATGCCATGGGCTGCAGTCAACTATGGGGCTGACTTGTCCAGAACATCCAATGACTGGTATAGTTGGTCCAGTCAGCTGGGATCTTAGCTGAGGCTGTCAAATGAAACGCCTCTGTTCCTAACCACTTGTCCCGTGTATGTCCATTGGCTTTTCACAGACTGGGGCCAGTTCTAAGAGGCACACTGTGGAAAAGGACAGTCCTTTAAAGGCTAGTTTAAAAGTCCATTCATGCTACTTGTGATACATTTCATTGCAAAGGCCTGTCGCAAGGCCTGCCCAGCATTAGGGCAGAGGAAATGACCTCTACTTCTTTGATGTGAAAAAATGGTATGGATGCACAAAGAGAGAAGGAATTGCTGGGGCAGTGTTTGATCCTATTTTCCACAGGGAATTAGAAGAAATTATATTCTTGATGTCTCCTGGTATCCTTCTTTCAATGTAGTTTTCTTTTCTGTTGTTGGTTTTGGCAGGAATGGGGTTGGAATGTGGAAAGACCCAGAACTATGAATTTTAAAAGTTTGTATCAATCTTTATGTGACGTTGTGGCAGCCACAGCAGCACTTCCCATCTATTTGAAACATTTCTATCTATTTTCTGGGAACAAAATCTGGTTAAGCTTTATATTCTCAGATGTTTTTGCAGATCTCTATCTGTGAAGCGAATTTTCCCCATTCATTTCTGTTAACCATCCTTTGCTCTAATCTTACAGTTTTTAAGAATGTTATTTGGCATTCTTTATCACAAGGAAGAACTTTACCAAAAGATATAAAAATGAACTAACACTAAAATAAACAGATTTAAAGTATATTTGATATATTGTGGCAAATATGTGATTTTTAAAAGTTGTGGCTTAATCCTTCCCAACATCTCTAGGAGTAAACGATAAAGAACATATTACTCTTCTTTGTTTCCAAAAACAAAATCAAAGAACATGGGAATATTAAACAAATGAATACATATTTCACTCTAGTAATTTTTAAAATGTGATAATATATTATAAAACAAATTACTTATCATACCTATAAAAATAGCATATCTCAGACGTCGAACAATAATTTTCTAGGGGATAGAATAATCTTAAACACAATGAGGGAAAAAAATCAATTACTCCACCCACAAATGTCAGAGATAAAGCCGAAAGGTATCTTTTTAGATACACCTGACAATATTTTTACATTATTAATATTCATCTCATCGATGAATATGTGATTACAGATGTATGCTAGCTTAGATTTTGGAATATGACCATAATATCAAAAGAGTAGAGATTGTTGTACTTCTTATTTCTAACCATTCTTTAGAAAGACTTGTTTAGAAGTTTGCTTCCTATCTTGAACTCTGAGAAATTATGCAAATAAGGCTCTTTAGTTACAGACACAAATTTATATCAGGTAGAATGTCTTCTAGTAGGTTACAAAAACGTAAACTAAATATGGCTTTAAAATTATGTAAATGTATTGTCTCACATTAAAAAATGTAAATTAGGAAAGCTACCAGGACTTCTAATTCTGTGTTGATGGCATCATTAAGTACACGGTTTCTTTCCATGTTTCTGTGTGCAGTCCACAGCATGCTAGTGTTCCCCTTAATTTAGCTTCCATCATAGGCACAATATGCATATTATAGTTTCTGGCATCCCAGCTCGTGGGGTAATATAAAACAGAAAAATGAGATACTTGTCTTCCATGTGTTTCTTTTTAAGAGAAAGGACATCTTCCAGTATCAGATCTCTCTTTGTTGGCCCAATTTGAGTCAAATTATGATTCCAAATAACAATCACTGTTAAGGGAAATTATTGTCCTTGACTTAGGCTATCAAATTTATTCCACATCTAAAGAAAGTCACTGTTGCCCTAGCCGGCTGGGCTGAGAGGACAGAGCATTGGTCTGTGACTGAAGAGTCCTGGGTTTGATTCCAGTCAAGGGCACATGCCCAGGGATGCGGGTTCCATCCCCAGTAGGGGGAGAGCAGGAGGCAGCCAACCAATTATTCTTTCTCATCGTTGATGTTTCTCTCTCTCTCCCATTTCCTTACTTTCTGAAATCAGTAAAAATATATTAAAAAATTAAAAAATAAAGGTCACTGATATGTATTATGTAAATTATAGTCTGTGTGTGAGTGTTTGTGTGAGTGTGTTTTAATCTACACCTAAGGGTTTGCCAGTTTCTATCATCTGAAATTGTTACTCAATCTGTTGTCCATATTCCATGATTCAGCTATATTTGTCATTGAGCAGTTCCAGTGATGTTGCTAATGAATGAAATAAGAGTGCAAAATATGCTATTATGGAATAAATTGATACCTTGTAAAGTATCAGCAAAACTGATATTATTAATTTAATTTAATGATTTAAATAAGTGAATTGGTAAAAGTGTGTGGAATGGATGAAATGTTGTAGAGACACTTGCTGAATTTGCATTGAGGGAGTATAAGAATTTAGTAAGCCTTTCACTTCTTACCATTCAGAATTCTGTGCAAGGTCTCTTTAGAACCATTCCTGTGTCCACACAGAAGATTTAGAGGAGAGTAGATATCTGTGCCTGCTATAACCCTGGATAAACTCAGCCTCCAGAATCGTCTTGTTGCCTTGCGTGAGCGTTTCATGAAAAGTGAGTTTAAAGACTAAACTGATCTTGCCCGTTTGTACCAGCTTGAAACCATCTCTTTCCAGTGCCACATTCAGAGACGTACTGATTGTTTAAAATTGGCCAGGATAAGAGTATTTACATCATTCAAGTCAGCTAGTGCTGGAATTTATTTTTGGTTTTAGTATGTATGTAGGTGTTCATTCATTCACTGAGCTGGCTTAACAATACATCACTGGGTTAAAACAACTAATTGAGAGAGATGGGACTTCCTGAAGTTACAAAGCAGATTAAATTATCAGTGTGCCTGTATGCCTTGATTATTCATATCTATTCTATGTGTATTGAAAGACTTTGGTCTGAGACTTGCCTTCACACTTTCAAGGTTGTGACAAAAGCACATGTAGGTCTTGACATGCTCTAAATATTAATGGCTTCTTCTGTGTGTAAAACCAAAGCAAAACAAACAAAATAATAATAAATAAAGCAAAAAGCTAGTAATTATAAACACCTGACCTGCCTTGGAAGTTCATAAATCACTTTCACTGGAGGTAAATACCTAAAACAAGTTGATTCTGTTAGTAAGAAGAAAAAGCATCGTTTGGGTAGGTAACAGACAGCTTTTACTAAATTTCCCAATCTCTCTAATTATCTCTGAATTTCTCTTATTCCTCTCTCTATCTTTCTCTATTCTTCCAGGTATTTCTAAATATTCAGCCAGCTATTTCTGAATAATAAACACAGCAATACTCATTTATACTCAATAGGCAGGAAGCAGGTTTGCCTGGGATTGACTTACCTGTGCTGGGTTTGGCTAAGCTGTTCTGCTTAAACTGAAGCTCCTTCTAGGCTTGGCTCCTTATCTGGGATGGGGCTTAGGCTGCATCGTGTGTGTTCATTCTAAGTGACAGCAGCTGACTCAGTGATGTTATTTTTACGTGATGGTAGATCTTTAAGGGGCCAAGCCCTAACAAGTAAGCATATGACAATTAACTTCCCACTATGCAAAGTAAGCCTTAAAGTCAAGTCCAAAGTTAAAGAATGAGAAGTATATTCCCACCCTCAAGTCAAGACATTACATGACCAATCCCAATACTTAAAAAAAAAATCAAATTCTTATAACACCAAAATACACCTTCACAAACTTGGCATCTACACTTACTAGTAGGTTTTGTAGCAAGATTAAATTCACCAAAACAAATAACAATATTAATAAGTTATAAGCTTCATGGCCTGAGAGAATTCTTTACAAATGCACTTAATCTTAAAATACCAAAATTAAATAACAATTTCAAGCATATATTAGGCAAATTCATAAAGGATGGGTGGTTTTGCCTCAGTTTGAATGACCAGAAGTCTGTCCTGAGCCAGAAACAAAATCTTTTATTCTGCATGGAACAAAAGGCAGCATGAGCTTCATCGTCCCTTCTGTGCATCTTGTCTGCTAGCCTGGAGGGAAGAAGCCACACAGAGGTATGCCCAGGCAGATGTGTACACAATATGTCTATTCCAGATCAGAAATCTTGAGCTTAGAATACTCCTAAGCGTACAGAGAACAGTAAAGAGGTCAACCATCTCATTCAGGGGAAGACATTGTATCTTATGATATTTGCTATAAAATATCCTTGAGGTATTTTAAAATCATATGAATACTTTATATTTTGGTGGAAGTGACAAGGAACATTACTCTCTGGAAGATACATATTGTGATGCAACCTGCAATTATATCATAGATTTTTACATACTACTAAACTTTTATAAATCAATAGATTACTTGACATTCATTTAGTTAAACTTTAATTTTCATGATGATAAAGAGAATGAGACGACAAAGCAAGTTTTTTTTAGTTACAATTCCTTTGATGTGTATATTAGTCCTGACACCATGTTTGATATCATCTTCCTCTTGTCCACTCATTCTTTTTTTTAAATTTTTTAAAAGTATATTTTATTGATTTTTTACAGAGAGAAAGGGAGAGGGATAGAGAGTTAGAAACATTGATGAGAGAGAAACATCGATCAGCTGCCTCCTGCACACCCCTTACTGGGGATGTGCCTGCAACCAAGGTACATGCCCTTGACTGGAATTGAACCTGGGATCCTTCAGTTCACAGGCCGATGCTCTGTCCACTAAGCCAAACCAGTTAGGGCTTGTACATTCACTCTTAATTTTGTCCTCCTTAAGCCATCCCTTCTGCTGGTCTACAGCGCTTTTCCAATGGGATGAACTTGACTTTTAGTCCTATAGTGTCTGAGCTCCTGTTGCCCTGCCCTTATGAGGTGCAGTTGGTGCAATGACCTATTGCTATTGTCAATGATGCAAATACATCAAGAATCACAGAGTATCCCTGAGCTCCAGACATGCACATCTCTGCCTCCATTATGTAGCAGCAAACTCTTTATTCTCATAATAATCAAGGCTAATTCCTCACATATTATTATAACTTCTTTTTTTTATCTGTTGAATTCTATGCACAGGCCAAAATGAGTGGGCAGCATAATTTTAAAGACTAACTTTAGAGAATGGGGAGATGTTTGTGTCCCTAAGGGACTATGTTAACACTGCAAGATGGGAGACACCAATTTCCCAAGTGAGTCATTGAGAGTGATGGTGAAATCACCACGCCTTCTTCCATTCTTTTTTATTTCTGGACCCATTTCTTCTAATCTAGGGACCCGGCATTGTAAAATGGCCTTTGGGTCAAAGATTATACTCAAAATTGAAGGACAGTCTCTCAAGACTGAAAGGTATCCTCACTAGGCAGGTGCACAGTTGATCCTTTAAGAGGCCATTCCAACATACAATCAGAAAAGCAGTTTACAGTTCATGCTCTATGACACTATAGGTCGCTAACTTATATGTCCTCTGTGACATGCTCTCCAAAACGAACATCTTCGTCCAAGGAAATGGATCCTATCTTAGAAAGAAAATGATGTTTAAGCCCTCCAATCATGTTGCTGACTGAGGTGTTACAGGAAGTGAATGCAAACCCAGATCTGGAATCTGGATTATTCCTCTCAGTAAGGAGGAATTATTGCCCTTGGTAAAATGAAACGTGCCCAAAGAGACCAAGTTGCACTGAGTGGCTGGTTGGTATCCTTGAGGGATGATACCATACCCAGGATTTAATATTTGTTTATTTTGCTTCTAGATTTGATATTTTTCAGGAGCAGCACAGATCTGATAGTCTCTATGAATGAGAAGCTTTGTTGTTCAGCTCATGCTAACACTTTCATGTGTCACCACATAGGTGTACAGTCCTCAATATCTCTCCTCCTTTGACATAATATGGCATCATATCTATCTGCCAAAAAATATATAATGATGCATATATTTCCTCTATTCATTCAGAAGTTAAATGGTTTGCGTTCTCTCAGATTGGGAATCTGCATGTGCATGCAGAGAAACCAGAGCTCAACCCACTTCGATGAAATGCTTGCCTTCAAAATAATCACCAATTCTAGCAGCACAATAATTGACCAAGCAAGAGTTATATGGTAATAGGAAGCAAGAGAGGCAGGCCCCAAAGGACACTGAAGAATCAAGATAGGCTCTCTATTTATTCTACTGTATACTACCATCTTATTTAAAAACTAGAGGCCCAGTGCACGGAATTTATGCACGGGGGGTGCGGTATGTCCCTCAGCCCAGCCTGCACTGTCTCCAATCTGGGACCCCTCGAGGGATGTCCGACTGCCCGTTTAGGCCCGATACCGGTAGGATCGGGCCTAAACGGGCAGTCGGACATCCCTCTCACAATCCAGGACTGCTGGCTCCCAACTGCTCTCCTGCCTGCCTTCCTGATTGTCCCTAACCGCTTCTGCCTGCCAGCCTGATCACCCCCTAACCACTCCCCTGCCAGCCTGATTGATGCCTAACTGCTCCCCTGCCAGCCTGTTTGCCCCTAACTGCCTTCCCCTGCAGGCCTGGTCACCCCTAACTGCCCTCCCCTACAGGCCTGGGTCCCCCCACAACTGCCCTTCCCTGCAGGCCTGGTCGCCCCCAACTTCTCTCCTCTGCCAGCCTGGTCACCCCCAACTGCCCTCCCCTGCAGGCCTGATCACCTACAACTGCCCTCCCCTGCTGGTCATCTTGTGGTGGCCATTTTGTGTCCACATGGGGGCAGCCATCTTTGACCATATGGGGGCAGCCATCTTGTGTGTTGGAGTGATGGTCAATTTGCATATTACTCTTTTATTAGATAGGATGGAATCCTTTTATCAGAAATAGCTTATAAAATATTTTTGCAGAGCCTATTCGAATATCACATTTTTTATGATTCAACTCACAGTGATTTTAGTGTGCCCACCTATAATTCTTTCCATTAATATAAAAAATAAAATGTTAAATTTCATATACACATGATGGTTTGAATATACACTGGGGTTATATCTTTGAAGAAAGTAAAATAGCAATGATTTTTCTAGGCATTAGTTAACACAGTTTTAAAAACCTCACAATGTGTAACATAATCTACTGGTGGACTATTGGACTTTAAACATTCTTTTAACACAAAGAAGTCAGGGTTGGATAATTGAGCCAAGAACATTGAGGGAGAAGTGCTTTGCTGCTTAGCTATACAATCAAACAATGTGACAATGGGAAGTGGGAAGGTCAAGTGAAAAGAAGTGGTGACAAATGGGCATTGATTTCAGGTCACTGAAGTATGTCTAGACCAGTAAAATAGCCACACCAAGTTGCTAAGACTTTTACAGCCCATAGAAGACACCAAGTATCCTAATACTGATATGTGAGGAAATGCTCAAACATACTGACTCAAAAATATCAAATGTAAAATCCAGTACAAACATTCCATTTTTATATTTACACTTGTCCATGTGTTTAAACTTAATGTTTGTAAAGCTTGGTATAGCATGTGAAACAAATACAATTAGAAAAAGTAAAAATAATTACTGATAATCGATTTTCAATTCAAATTCAGAATTTTAGCCAGGGACTATTAAATTTAACTATTAAATTAAAAATTAGTTGGGTGACATGGGGGTGGATGAGTAGGGGCTGGGTAAAGGGGGTTAATGGGGGAAAAGCCAAGACATCTCTAATACTTTCAATAATACAGATAAATTTGAAAATAAATAAGTAGATATTTGATGAATGAATGAATGTAAAGATGACAGACCTTCAGTTGGGAAAGTTGGGCTGTAGTTCTAATTTTGACAGTAACAGTGTGACTTTAGAAATCTTACATAATTGACTCATCCTATCTAATAAAAGAGTGATATGAAAATTGACCATCACTCCAACACACAAGATGGCTGCCCCCATATGGACACAAGATGGCCGCCACAAGATGGTCAGCAGGGGAGGGCAGTTGGGAGGGACCAGGACTGCAAGGGAGGGCAGTTGCGGGTGATCAGGCCAGCAGGGAGGGCAGTTGGGGGCAACCAGACCTGCAGGGAAGGATAGTTGGGGGTGACCAGGCCTGCAGGGGAGGGAAGTTAGGGGTGACCAGGCCTGCAGGGGAGGGCAGTTAGGGGTGACCAGGCCTGCAGGGGAGGGCAGTTAGGGGCAAACAGGCTGGCAGGGGAGCAGTTAGGCATCAACCAGGCTGGCAGGGGGTGATCAGGCTGGTAGGCAGAAGCGGTTAGGGACAATCAGGAAGGCAGGCAGGAGAGCAGTTGGGAGCCAGCAGTCCTGGATTGTGAGAGGGATGTCTGACTGCCCATTTAGGCCTGATCCTACTGGGATCCTACTGGGATCGGGCCTAAACGGGCAGTCAGACATCCCTTGAGGGGTCCCAGGTTGGAGAGGGTGCAGGCTGGGCTGAGGGACACTCCCCTGCTGTGCACGAATTTTGTGCACTGGGCCTCTAATTTAAAATAAAGAGTATGATCTGAAGAATCTTAACTGGCCTACTAGTTCTATTATGGTTAAAATTTTGTGGCACTTACTATGTACCAGGCATTGTTTTGAGCATTTCACATATTTCAACTCATTTATTTTTCATCCTTTTTCAGTGCTATTACTATAGTTTCAGTACTATTACTAAGTTCCAAGTGGAAAAGCCCAATACATTTGCTTTTTTGACAGTTGAATGAAATCAGTATCCGTGACTTATTTGTGATCATTCCCTTTTTTTCTGACTTTCCAACTAAGCTCAGTATAAAGCACTTTATACTTCCAATAGGAAGGGGTTTTGAGTTATAAAATCATTTGGACCTTATCTTCTTCTAGACTTATATTTGTATTAAATGGTAGAAGCTATTTTTCTGCCATTGTACAATGCAGTTTTCTTAAATAACAGAACATTTAACTTTGTTTTCATTCCTAAAAGTAAAACTTTGATAATATAATGTCTAATATATTCCCAAATATATGTTTTATAGATCATCAATATAATAATAATAACTAAAATAGCAGATATCAATTAGTAAAAAAGGTCAAATATACACTTACATTCTAATTTATTAAAATAATTTGGAGATAAAAAACATTGCAATCTGATACAAGTACTTATAAAGACCTTTCTGAATTGCAGACACAAATACATGCAGGTACACTGTGAGCTCACACCTACAATCTAACAATTTGAACTTCAAGTCAAGAGGGAAAAAATTATATATATCCTATATAATAAAAGGTTAATATGCAAATTGTCCCCATGGGCAGGAGTTCAACCAGGAGTTAGATGTGTGCTGACCACCAGGAGGTGGCACAGAACATGGAGGGTGTCAGTGACATAGCATTGGCAGCGGGCGGCAGTGGAGGTGCTGCCAGCCCCATGGGCCCCTATGAGAGGGAGACCATGGCAAGATGGTGGAGCAGGTAAGTGGGCAGCACCAGGCCAAGGTGGATGCAAGTGGGGACCCCAATTGCCCCACTGGTCACCCCACAGATCAGCCCTGATAGCCATAGCAGGCCTCTAGTGTGTGTGTGTGTGTGTGTGTGTGTGTGTGTGTGTGTGTGTGTATATATATACACACACACACACACACACACACATATATACATATATACATATATATACATATATACATATATATATACACACACACACACACATACATATATACATATATATACATATATACATATATACATATATATATATATATATATATATATATATATATATATATATATATATTCACTGATCCGGACATCTAAAAGCCTTCACTTTATCCTGTATGGTGGACACACAGTGCTTAACTTCTATGATCTAAGAGTGTGTGTGTATGTTGGGGGGGGGAAGGATAAAAATTTTAGAAAAGACCAACAAGCTAGATTCTCTGTTGTCTCTCCCAAACAGATCATAGATTTCTATTATCCATTAATTGATTTATAGAGATATTGAAATGATCAAACCATAAAACCAAATTTTAAATTACTGCTATCACCAATGAGGAATACATTACTGGCAAGCAGATCAGAAACAAATCCAAAACACAAAACCGGTTTAGAAAGAAAGAAAAAAATAATAACTGACTAGATAAATGGAAGGTCAGCAACGTTTTCTTGCTGGTTTGGATTTATCTCTGGCAACCAGGAAAAGACTTGCTTGAGAGGCAGCTGTACATGGCCACTCTTCTCCAGCACAGTTTACGTGGCTCAGGTACCATTGGGCATATCTTTTAAAAACTCCAAAGTTGTTGTAGAATAATCTCCATAAAACTTAAAAATCATATTTTACTGCAAATGTAAAATAAACAGATGCCAAAAATTGTATGTAACTCATACATAAATGAGGGAACTGGTAAGAGGTCACAACTGGCTCAAAGGAGAAGATAAAGCAACACAGGCCAAACCCTGAAATTAATGTGTGAGTAGATACAAAACTGTCTTCTTCCACAACAGGGATAGAGAGGAAAGGAATGGAAATTGAGGGAAACCTGAAACCGTATACCCTGGACATTCAGTTTCTTGTTTCCACTCTCTGTCCCACCCTCTTTAATTCAAAAGCTATGATAATTTTCCTGACAGAAGACAGAGTGATTTATTACAAAATCAATTTTAAAAAATTCCAAAGGGAACATGAAATGCATGTTCTTAGAAGTCATAATAAAGGCTGCTATGAACTAAATGTTTGTGTCTCCCCAAATTCACATGTGAGACCTTAACCCCCAATGTGATGGTTATTTGGAGACGTGGCCTTTGGGAGGTAATTAGGTTTAGATGAGGTCATGAGGGTGGCCCATTATGATGGGATTAATACATTTATACGGAAAGGAAGAGACAGAGTTTGTGCCCATGTCTCTCTCTCTCCCTCTCTCTCTCTGTTCTTTCCCCTGCTCCATGTGAGGACACAGCAATAAGGTATCCATATATGAAAATAAGAAGAGAGTCCTTCCTAGTAACTGAACTGCTCACACCTTCATCTCCCTTGTGTCCAGATTCAGCACTACATAATAAGTAGGTCAATTCTCCACAGACCCCTTATCAAAGGTATGGTCAACCTTAATGTGCTATGTACCCCAAAACTAAGAATCAAAATATGTGTAACAAAAATAGATAGAACTGCAGGAGAAATAGACAAGTCAACTATTATACTGGAGACTTCAACACCCGTCTATCAGTAATTGACATTACAACAGGCAGAAATTCAGTAAGAGTATTATTGAACTGAGCAACACTATCTATCAACAGAATCTAATTGACATTTATATAATACTTTATCCAACAGCAGCAGAATACACATTCTTCTAAAGTTCACATGGATAATTCATCAAAATAGACCAGTCCTGAGCCATAAAACACACCTTAAATTTAAAAGAATGAAAGTCATACAATGCCTGCTACAAGATCACAATGAAATTAAACTGAAAACCAGTAACAGAAAGATAAATAGAAAAGATGAAAATATTTGGAGATTAAACAACACACTTCTAAGTAAAACATGGGTCAATGAAGAAGTATCAAGATAAATTTAAAAATATTCTGTAGGAAATTATAACGAAAACACAACTTACCTAAATGTGTGGGATGCAACAAAACTAGTGCTCAAAAGTAAATTTATAGCTGTTGATGTGTATATAATAAAAGAAGAGAGATTTGAAATCAATAATCTAAATTTCCAACTTAAAAAGCTAGAAAAAGAACAAAGTAGGTCAAATAGACAAAAAACAAACAGAGAAACAAAAACACACAGACACATGCAAAAAAAAAAACAGACATAGAAACAGCTGGTTACCACAAGGGAGAGGTTCGGAATATGGGAAAAAGGGGAAAGCGAATACAGTGAAAAATCTTGTGATAAGTTTATGTGGTGACAGATGATTCTAGAATGAGTGGAGTTATGGAATTGTAAGGTATAAAAATGTCAAATCTCTGTATTGTACACCTGAAACTAATATAACCAATATATGATTGTAGAGCAACTATACATACATAAAAAATAGGAAAAGGTAAACAGAAAAAAAGAAATAATAAAAAAATAAAAATCAATAAAATTTAATATAGAAACCAAAAGAGAGGAAAAGTAAAAAAAAAAAAGAGAGAGAGAGAGGGGGAAAATACATAAATTACTAATATAACATAAAACAATGATCCTCAATACTGATTTCATGGACATTAAAATGATAGAGAAATGTTATAAATAAATCTATGCTAACATATATGATAACAGTTAAAATAGACCAATTTTTTGAAAGACACGATCTACCAAAACTCACATGAAGAAAAATTAATAATCTAAATAGGCCTATATCTATGAAAGAAATTGAATCAACATTGATAACTTAAAAAGTTTAAAAGAACCCGTTCCAGATGGTTTCACTGAACATTTAAGGAAATTATACCAAATTTTTATAATTTCTTTCAGAAAGTAGAGGGAATCATTCCAAACTTATTCTCTGAGTTTACAATTACACTAATACCAAAACCAAACAAATGCTTTATATAGAAGGAAAATTACAGATCAGTATCTCTTATGAACATAAATACAAAAATCCTAAACAAAATTTAGCAGATAGAATCCAACAATGTAAGAAAATATACACCATAACCAAACAGTTATTACAAGTATGCAAAGCTGCTTCCACATTCAAAATCAATGGATGGAATTCATCACATCAAAAGATTAAAGGAGAAAAATGATATGATTTTATCATTAGATGCAGAAAAAGATTCAACAAATTTCAAAAAGGAAGTGTGCCCTATAAGATATATTGCTTCAGGGTAAAGGAATCATCTCTACTGGAAACGCAACTTCTTCGTTTTTAGTAAATACCATCTTCATATTGAGAGTGCATGTATAAGAAATTGATGTTTTTATTCTTTTTTTCAATGATATTTTTAACTATATACTGAATCATAAAGTAAGAAACCAGATTTGGCCTGGAGATAAATATTTGATTGAATTCATTATATGGTTTCTATGTTCTCTTGTGATAATTTACATATATTATCACATTAAGGAGGGACATAACATATGCACAGTAAAACTCCAAGTCAGCTCAATCCCACAAACAAACAAAAATTGTACTACCCTAGCCAGTTTTGTCTCAGTGGATAGAGCATTGACCTGCAGTCTCAAGGGTCTCAGGTTTGATTCTGGTCAAGGGCATATGCCCCAGTTCCAAGCTCAATCCCCAGTAGAGGGCATGCAGGAGACAGCCAATCAATGATTCTCTCTCATCATTGATGTTTCTATCTCTCTCTTCCTCTCTGAAATCAATAAAAACAATATATATTTGAAAAATAAAAGTTATACCTATTACTTTTGGTACCCTGACCAATGTAGACTTTTTGTTGCTTTAATCTCCATATCCATTGGAAATTGGATAAGCTTTTTCCAAAGCTTCTACTTCTGTGATTTCCATGTATGAAAACTGTAGTTGTTTTCTGTGAAAACTATAGTTTTAGGTAAAATGGAATTCGTTTATCACTTGCTAGGAGATCCAGAGACAACTTGGGATTTAGACTTTTATTTCTGGTTGTTTGTTAAACAATCTTATAAATATATACTCATTAATATTGGCAAATATATTTTATATATTTATGTAAGAAGTCACTTTTTTAACCTATAATTTTTAAGTTTGTAAGCCTTGTGCATTGTAAAAAATATATTTATACTGATTTCAGAGAGGAAGGGAGAGGGAGAGAGAGATAGAAACATTGATGAGAGAGAAACATCATTGATGGGCTGCCTCCTGAATGCTCTACTCTGGGAATCCAGCCTGCAACCCAGGCATGTGCCCTGACCAAGAATCGAACCGTGACCTCCTGGTACATAGTCGATGCTCAACCATTGAGCCACACTGGCTGAGCTGTTTTTTGTTTGTTTGTTTGTTTGTTTGTTTTTAGCATGATGAAGAAAGTCCAATTAACCCAATTCAAAAATGTATGATTAAGGTTGAATACTAACCACACAAAAATAATATTCCTAATAAATGAAAGTATATTGTATTCTACAATGTCATATTACAGAGTAGCCTCTATTCAATGTGAAACTCTTCCCATTAAATTTTATTTTTGTAAATATATTTATTTGACTAGGGTTAAGCTTGAATATATTTTACTTTACAGATTATTCCTGTCAGTGAAACAATAAAAAATGATTAACTTTCAATTTAGAAGGCTATTTTATATTTGTATTTCCAATTAACACATAACAAAATTGACTAAAGGATGGATTTTGCCAAGGTATACTCACATTTGTTTTCCATACGATTTTTTTTGATGAGTAAACAAGATTGTGGCTAATGATCCAGATTTATCATTAAAAGAAAATCTCCATGTGAGAAGAGCAACAAAAGGAAAACACAATTTAAGAGCTGTTTCAGGTTGTTCTTTGTTGCTCCAAAGATATTTGACTAAAATTATTTTTTAGAATATTAATCATTTAAAATTTAATTAAATACTTTAAGAGCTATCAGCATTTATATTTTATTACAACAAAATCAGGTTCACAGGATAGCACTTTAATCAGAAGATTTTGTTCACAGTTCATAGTATCTTATCAGTGCTAAATTATCAATCTCTTGGGAAGAAGAATTAAATAGAACTGTTTTTTATAAAGTAAAAATGTTATGTCACTCATCAAGACAAAATAACTAGCTTTTGATATTTCTAAATGCATATGATGAAGGAATCATAACATACTTAAAGACAAATATTTGTATAAGCGTTTTCCTATGTGAAAATAAAAAAAATTTTAATAGGCAATATTTATGAGAGAGAATGCTTTATAGATCTGAAAAGATAAGCCTTTTAATATATAAGTTTAAAATGTATTTTTAAAGAATATGTAGATTCCCTTAGTATGAAATAGAGTATAACCATATGCTGATACATGATGGTATTATATATTGATATATGTTATTTATATTTTGAAAATTATACATGTTATATATAATGTGCATAAACATGTACAAGTATAAATGTATGTTCTTATGTTTTAAGAAAGTCCATTAGTAAAGATAATTTTCTGGTTTTGATTTTTTAATTAGTTCTGCTGTTTTTTTCCATAAAAAGTTTTAAAACATAGATGTGTTTTTTCTAAAAATTATTTATATTTGAACACTTATATGTACATATGTGTATAAATGTACATGTCGATATATGTGTGTATATCCATTAATTAATGATACCTCTTTTGTGTGTGGGTTTGGAGATATCCTCAGCAAATCCTTTCCCACTGGTATATTACATAAAAATTCTCACATAATTTTCTAATCTTTCTGGGGTTTTATCTTTAATGTTTAAAACTTCTATCCCCCCTGAGTTTATTTCTCTAAGAAGCAAGGTAGACATCACCTTTTTCCTACAAATGGCTATCTAGTTTTTCCAAATGCTACTGGAAAACGAATAATTTCCTTATTGATATAAAATGCTTATTTTTTTGTCCTTCATTTTGTCTATATTCAAATCTCCTTGTTTTAAAAATGTCAAATGTTTTTAATACATACAATTAGAATCACAAGACAATATATTTTTTGCCAATTATGATTCATAGTCTTTTTGTTCTTGGTATGAATACGCCTTGTATATTCTTAGTAATGACCTATTAGATTCTGATTGTTAATAGTCCATTTAGATATTAAAAATTGTATTACATGTGAATTGGTCAAGAGATAATTTTCATGATATCTGAGTCATATCAGGTTTTTACAGCTTAATAAAAGAATTATGGATTTTTTTTCTCACTTTTATATGATATGAGATATAAATAGCATTGGAATTTGCTTGCTGTCCATGGTTTTCCATGGACATAATGCTTTGTTATAGTGGTGAGGGGTAGTTACATGTTTTATGTCTATAAAGAGAGAGGAGGGGATTGATTTCACTATCATGGAAGCTGGAAGGCTGGATTCAATTTGCTTATTCATTTATTTCCCTGACTCACGCCAATATATTGGGTCATATTTTTGATCTGCTCAGGACAGCATTTTTTTCCAATAATGGTCATAATATGCCATTTATTGTTACATTCGCTCCTTTTTCCTGTAGTGTTTGTGCATTCTTTTATTCTTATTTACCTTGATTTGGATTGAATAAGGTAATTTATTACTCTTGGCAAGCCATTTATTGAATGTCTAAAGTGAACAAAAGAAACAACACAATGTTTTGCTGGAAAAATTATTCCTGTTCTTACTGAAGCTCTTCAACACATAGACCTCTCTCTCTCTTTGTCTACACACACACACACACACACACACACACACACACACACACACACACACACATTTTACTTCTGTTTCTTTGGTAAACTCAGATGGATCCAATGCATAAAACTAAGTCTATGCAATCTAGGTACTTGTCTAATAGAAATACTCCTCTGGAGAAAAGATGTTAATACAAAATTTTATAATATCATCATGTTTTTCATTCTCATAAAGCTGTCATGCAAGTTATAATGCCATGAGCCACATAGAACTTAAGAGACAGAAGACAATACATCTTCAGGATTATCAAAACCTTTAGGAGGGTACTGCAGATTGTATAAATAATCACAGATTTTAATTCCTCTGAGCATGCACCTCCTTTTATTACATGTGATTTTGCAACACCTCCTTTCTCTGCTCCTTGAATCTGGTCTAGTTGATATTTGCAGGAGCCAATCCAATGTGGCAGGAACAATCTATTTCTGATTTTGACGATAGGCCTCAAGATATCTTGTATACTTTCTCAATCCTGCTTGGTCACAAGCCAAGCTACCCTGTGAATAAGTTTGGCTAGCCTGGAAGATGATGAGAGACTCCATCTTAATAAAAAACCCTCTACACCCAGATTCAGTCAGCCAACCACCCTAAAACACCACAGTTTTGCTCTCCTGAACCTGACTGTAGACACATGAAGAGACCTGCTGATATCAGCCAAGTGTGATCCAGATTAGCAAAACTAACCAGCTGAACCCAGCCAACAGCTGACCGTTAGGCTGTAAGGTAAATTAATGATTTACATTTTAACCCTCCAAACTTTGAGGTGTTTTATTGCACCATTATATAATTAACTAGAGGCCCAATGCACAAAATTCTTGCAAGAGTAGGCCTTCCTTCCCCCAGCTGCTGTCACCGGCTTCCCTCTGGCACCTGGACCCAGACTTCTCTCTGGTACCCTGGACCAGGCTTCCCAGAGGCCCCGCTCACCCACCACAGCCCGCCTGTTGGTGGCCTGGGCTTCCCTCTGCAGGGCAATCATTGTGCAATGGCCGGGCCCCCAACCAATCACATCGCACCTGCCTTGGCTGGCCTGGCGCCAGTAGGTGTCATAGTGTGGTCATCCGGAAGGTTGTCCAGAAGTTCATTCAGTCTAATTAGCATATTATGCTTTTATTATTATAGATAATAGAGGATGTGATGCTTGAGCTTATCAGTTAGTTGGAAATGTTTGGACATGTGATTCCTGGACGGCACGACATATTATATAATTATTTACTAGTTCATAAATAATGTTAAGATTCCTTTAAAATGAATTTTACATACTAATAATAGCATGAGTTTTTGTTGTTGTTTGCTTGTGTGTCGTTTTGTTTTAAATCTACTGAACCTGTCATCGGGATTATCCGCTTTGTCTTTAAGGGATAGTTGGGGGGTTTAAAGAGAAAAGTTGTATTATCTAACCCAGGAGCCTGAACATAATAGACACTTAAGGGAGGGTTTCCTGTCTTCTACCAGCTTCAGGAAGGATATTGCCTGTCAATTTTTAAACCTATCATCAAAGCACTTTGTTTATTTCTCTACTTAAATTCTTCTCTGATTTAATTATTTTATTAATTCAAGTTAAGAGTTATTTGATTCAGAAACTGTGCAGAGATTGGTATATTTGCAGGGATTCTGTCCCAGACCAAATGCAATAGGGTTAAAGCTGTTTTTTTTCTTCTGATTAAACATTATAATAATTAGTAAAACTACTGCTTTCTCAACTGATTCATTAATTGACTTCAGTTAGAAGTTTTGCCCGGAGGAGTAATGACAGCACCATTGACCTTGAAGGGATTAATCCAGGAAAAGGTATAAAAACAAAAGCAAAGAAGATAAAAGGAAAATGTGAAGCCTTTACTTTTTTCCTTTTCACTGTCTACCTTGACATTTGTCAGGTAATGTGCATATCTCACTTTTTACATTTACAACTAAATTCCACTCCAGAAACAAAAACTTTAAAGAGCAAGCAATTTGTTTAAAAGATGAGTGAAAGAAAATCTGATTTTTACTTTTTAAAGAGTAAACCACACATAGACACATATGTGACAAGAGATGAAAAAGATAAAGTTGCAAATTAAGTATACTGAATCAAATAAAATTGTTTCTTCAAAAATATTTCTATTCTATATTTAAATTTTCTTACTAATTCATTAAATATAGTTACTTCTATGAAGCAAAGTAGATTATTACAAAAGATGCATTTTCAAAGAAAGAAATTATTTAATCAATTGTTAGTTAGTTGGTCATTAATAATGCTTTCCCTAAAACCAAATCATTGTCAGAGTTAACATGGGGTATACAAAAGTGAATAAAATATATTCATAAATGCTCACTAGGAAGTCAGTCATGGACTGGGAATAAACAGATGAAGTATCAAATATACTAGTTGTTATCAGTGCCACAGTTGAGTCACATACAAGATATCTGATGGCACAAAACCTCTGAATTTTTTTCTGAAATATTAGCAAAAGCTTTACAAGTTAGAAATACTCAATAAAGTTTTCATATTTGGATATTCACCAGTAGGAAAATGGGGCAGAGCATGCGAAACAATGTGATTTAGATACGCAAAAACATGGAGCAAATCATGGCATATTAAGAAAGTTAAATCCATTAGCGGCACAGACACAGGAAGTTGCTAATATAAACTTAAAGATTAGGTACAGATCTCTACCTCATTGGAAAAAAGTGTTGACACTACCACATGAGCAAGAGAAGCCAATAAAAATTTCTAAGGAAATGCCAAAACCGGTTTGGCTCAGTGGATAGAGCATCAGCCTGCGGACTGAAAGGTCCCAGGTTCGATTCTGGTCAAGGGCATGTACCTCAGTTGCGGGCACATCCCCAGTGGGAGATGTGCAGGAGGCAGCTGATCGATGTTTCTAACTCTCTATCTCTCTTCCTTCCTCTCTGTAAAAAATCAATAAAGTATATTTTTAAAAAATTTCTAAGGAAAAATCACAATCATAGTTCCATATTTGAAAACTTAATACACATAGTATTTCCTGATGATATAGATATGAGGAATTTGTAAAAAGTTATTACAATTGTATATATGTGTGTGTATGTGTATGTATATATGTATACATATACATATAGGTTTAAATATTTGATTCAAAGATAAACTGCACAGAAAATGAGTCTGAATTTTTCCCATGTCATTTTATATATGACTTTTACAGAGAGACATAAACAGAAGAATAATTTAATAAATTATATGAAAAGAAATGTGAAATAATGACATAATAGTGAATTCAATGCAAATATTATATATAAAAGAGAAACATCTACCTTATATGCATGCCTTGGTTTCAAAGCAGTTTTAAATTATTATAATTTTAGCACTTGTTTATCAGAATGATTATATTTAGAGCAAAATAAGCATGCTTAAGAAGAAAATGAACCCAAGTGATGTAAAAAAGTAAGAACATCCAACTGCTTTGTTTGCACTTAAGTTTCAAGTTGCAGCCAATTTATTAGTAAGTTTGGGTGACAGAAATCATGAAATCTTGTTTTAGTGCTGGGTAAGAAGGTGTAAAACACAGGAGGAAGAATTAGCACCAAATTCTCATATTCCAAATTACAGATTACATTTAAATTGAGAAACATCACAGGAAAGAGACAAACACCTTCAATTTTCTTGTAGAAAATCTATGTGGAATTAACTTAAAAATGAAAATGTAAATGCTCTCATAAAAGTTATAAAATACTTAGCAGTCTAAATAGAAAAACTTATAACTTCCTAACTGGACAACTAAAATATGCCTTCTAGTTGTTTTTTTCAGCTTCCATTTCCCTCCCCGACCAGTTAGCGCTTCATAAAACAAAAATCAAAGCATATTTCTTCCTTGCTTTAAAAATAAAATGGCTTCCCATTGAAAAAACAACAGAATTTCATCTTGTTGGCATGTTTGTCAGCAATCCATTATCTGGCTACCTCTGACTTAATTTCACAACCCCTTTTCCAGTGACCATTCTTCTTCAACTACATCAGCTATCTTTCAGTTTCTCAAGTGAGCAAAGGTCAAAGCAAACGACTTTTGGTCCAGTTCTCACGTGGAACTTTGAGACGAAGTTATTCTTCAGGATGCAGGGTACCTTCAATTTCAATAAAGTGTGAAGGGACTGCTTGAGAATAAAGTCAGTGTGGTGGTGTGCTTACGCAGAGGGAAGGCCTGCGTGACTCCATGTCAGACTGTTCTTAGCATCCGTGACTCCCAACAGTGACACAAACACATATTGTTACAGACTGTGCTGATCGGAAATCTTATTCATTCATTAATTATTGATTCAATCAGTAATGGCACACAGAGGGATGACAATGACAGGGAAAGGTAAGTAATTAGTTGGGATTATCAAGGAGGTGATGAGGTCAAGCGACTGAATGGGAGGTGCAGCCAGATCTCTGGGGATGCAGACTGTAAATGAAAACTGAGGTAGATCAGTTGTCCCTGAACAGTCTTAATCTGTCGCAACCTTCCCCAGTTGCCTGCTCAGCAAGGTGAGAAGAATCAATTTAAGAACAAACAGGGTGTTTGTTCTTGCTGGCTGCACAGACTAGTCAGTAAGAAAAAGCATCGTAAAGACTTGCACACAGATGGTAGTCCTCCTGTCTCAACAATATGAAGTCACTGTGCTCCTATATGTACTCAAGTATCATTTTGGGGAAAGTGAGATACAGTGGGAAGAGATGCAACTCTCAAGAGCTGAAAATTTCCTGGAAGGCATGTGTGGTAACTTAAAGGAACTTGTATACCAGAAAGGACCGAGACATTCATTGGCAAGTTTCAGTTTCCCCAACAAACAGAAGTGAGGACTCACTTGTGCAGAACATTAGATCAATGAGGTCTGTGCTACATCCTTGATAAGCACTGGGACCGCTGAACCTCATCTCCCGGCCCCTCCTCTCCGCCCCCCCCCCCCTCCCCGCGCAAGGGAAGTATAGCGAGAATTAGTTTAAGTGAAGAAACTGATGCTCAGATACTGGAAATAATTCTTCACGATAGCGAGTGGAGGAGCAGGGCTTTGGAACCACAAAATGAAATTTCGGATCTTAGAATCCTGACAGTCCAGTACGAACACTGTCTGCATGAGGTTCATAAAAGCAGGAAACTTAGTTCAATGGTACCTAATGCAGCTCCCCCAGGTCAGAACCAGTTCCCTTGGGATCAGCCTGCATCGCTGAACAGACCGCTATGCCTTAAAATCCACGAAATACCAATCCTTAAAGAGCTTTAAGTGCTCAAAGAAGCAAGTCAAGAACTAGAATTAGATCCAATGGTTCTTGATAGTGTACCAATGGTTAATATTTTCTAGATAGAAAGCTACATAAACATAAATGGATCATATGCAGGCCCACGCCTGCTCTTCATGTATTTGGGAAGTGCTGGCTTTTAAATTAAATATTTAGCATGCAAATGGATGCTGCAGAGAATTATCAGATCTCATGTATAACACTTTGCCTTTAGGTGGCACTTATATTGTTGCCATATGAAGCAACTGGCTAAAATATCATTTAATATTTGGAGCAAATGTACATTTTTCAGATTATAAAAAAACTATTAATTCCTAGGATCATAACATAATTCTTTTAAACAATTTCCTGCAAGTTAAAATTTCCAATATTTGAGTTTAATAAGTGCACATGTGTGTGTATATATATGATGTTTTGCCATTTTATATGCATTTTGCAATGGTTTTTATCTCAGTTTCCAGACTCCTGTTTAAGTAAATATAGAGTGAAAATAGACAACAATTAATAGGCTCAGGTAAATTAATGTCCTGCAACAATGCCTCAGGTTTGATTAGTCTTAATGGATTTCTGCTCTAAACATTTATCTACAAAATAAGACACAGGTATCCCTAAGCTTATAGGGCAGGCATTAACCTGGAGGTAAGTACTTTGAAAATCATTGCTTTAATTATTTAGGTAAAACCACTCTTTGAGAACTATTCAACTTAATCAATTTTTAACTTAGGAAAAAAGAGGATAAGGCTGCTTTCACACCCTGGGAGGTTCAAGTAATTAGCAAATTTTTATCTACTCTCTATGAATTTGTATATTTTGTCAGTTGCTTTAAGCATTCCTAGGAAAAAGAGAAATAGATAAAAAATAGAAATAGATGATAATGTCCTTATATTTCTATAATATCAGTTATTCTATAGATAGACTATAATTGTCACTTGGGATTTTTGTATGTAAACATGAATGCTTGTATTTGCAAAACATATAAACTGACTTACTGATATTGCATTCTAATTAATTTGATCTCTTCAACATCAAATCTAGTCAGCATAGATGAGAGCACAAGTTGGCCGAATATACTGCTGTAATTTAATTCTCCTTTCTTCATCTGCCTCAGCAGACTGATTACTTTCAACATCAAAATCTTTATCAAAGTCCTCTTGTAAAAACTTCCCAGGGAATCATGAAAAATGGCATTGCATATTTTCCAAATTCCCATTCCTGCTCAAGCACTCCTGTAAACAGCTGGGAAAGATAGGCAGTTTTAAAGTAAAAATATCAAACTTAATAAAAACCGTTCAGAATATGGAAATTAAAGAGCACATTCCTAGAAACCCATAAATAAAAATATTTTATTTGTCTGTGACTCATAGACGTGGCTGAAGGGACAGTACCACCTCTAGGGTGATCATCAAATTTATTCTTGCTATAGTCCATGAATGACTCAATCATTTATGATACTGCCTCTCTTTTCTTCCCCAAATATGATTCTGAACAAGAGAGATGATCTTGCTTTTTAAAAACTACAACAGATCCAACAGCAAAGTTGGAATCAATTGGGAAAAATTAAAATTCAGATACCAGTGAGACCTAATAGGAATAATTCTAAATTTCTAAGTGTGAAGATAATGTCAGAGTCATAGAGCCAAACATTTGAAACTCAGCTAAAACAAACAAACAAACAAAGAACCCCACAGATGATGACAGACAAGTTGGAATAAGGGTAGGGGTGAGCATTGTTGAAAAACAGCTTCAAACTTGGTAGGTGTTTATGGCTAAATTTTAGAGTTAATTAGTGTGTCCATATTAGAGGTAATTAACTCTAAAAATGTATTTAATGAATTATGTGGCAGATATAAACAGAATGCAGTTCAGGGTCTAGAGGAATTAGGAATAGCATGGAATCAAGCAAGATAACAGCATTTTCAAGGCAATTGAAGATAGAAGGCAGTAGATTTGATTGACTTTATAATTTTTGCCCAGCCCTAGCAGGCACTCTTTCAATTTTCATTGGAAGCAGGTGGTATGAATGTGTCAGATGGAAGGCCAGGTGGCATTTGGAAATTACATTTTATCTCTGAAAACTCACTTTCAATCAGCATAGAATAGGTAACTCTCTTGACATATTGTCAGAGAGACAATATGTTGCTCTTTTTGTGTGTCTCTCACTCAATATCACCTGGGTACTGATTAAACATTGATGTTTCCTTGCACAAAAGTGGCCTGGTAGAAGGTACATTCATTGTGGACTAGTGCTAGAAGGGTAGGAATCTATGCAGTGAATTGCTGTAGGAAAACATGATGATGGCCAGAGAAGGTGTGGAGTTGGTATTTTTCAATTTCATTCTAATAGAGTTGCAATATAGTGTAGACATTTTCCCAAAGTCTGCTTGATAGTTCTTCACAGAAATTAGACTATGAGTGACGGTTAATGGACAGACAGCTAAAAGTGGGGAGTTTAGAACAATATTTTTTCAATATCATCATACAAGTTACAATGACTGTTAGTGATAAAATAGTTTTTGGAGACAGGGAAGTTCTTTGATAAAATGAGATAAATTTGCCAACGCGAACAAAAAGAAAATGATTGGGTCCTTAATAAAGAGAACATGTCTTAACAGAAATTGTGAGTTGGGTTAGGGTGTTTATAAATTTCATCGTGATATCCAAGTCCAGTGGATAAGGAGCTGTTATGACTTTCTTCTTGCCAGGTGAGGCAAAAGAATGGATATGCAGTAAGTTATCTAAATCTGCATCTCCCTCTCCTGTAAGAGTGAAGGGATGTGGATCAAATATAAAGGATCAGGTTCCATAAAGCTCAGATGAGGCCAAAGGTTCATCTTTAATAAAGGATGTGTATAGTTCAGATGTGCAGCATCAGCAAGCTATAGTAAAACATAATTGGAGAAAACTATTGGAAAAGGGTAAGATATAGCAACTAAGAATGTGAATAGGAAAAGCAATTGTCCTGTTAGTCACAACTGAGATAAATGCAGAAGAGATAAGGAGAGGCAGGGCAGTTTCTGAGTGTAGTGTTTTAAATTAGTTATAGGATCAATTGGGATATGATGTAGAAATATTAATTTGTCCTAAAAGGAAAAAAAATGGGGAAAATTAAGTCAATTCTATTTTTTAATGGGAAAAAAAAGGAGGAATCTCTCCCATTCTTTTCTCCATGTTGAAAACATTCTTGAGTCATTTCTATGATATCACTTTTAAAATCTCTTTATCTTGTCACTTATCTGACTAAAACATGTAATGTTTTCCTTCGTTTTTTGCTTTCAATTGAAATACTACCCTAACCCTTTATTACATTATGTGACATGTCAATTCAAAAATTATAGAATAATTAGAGTATAGAATGGGACTCAATATTTATTTAGGTATTGAAATAACTAATTATTTTATTGGGTAAGTAGAAAATTACAAAAATTATTGTCAACTTTATTCAAAGTATAAATGAAGCAAAATTAGAAACTATAGTATTTCAAGCTAAGAAAAATAATACATACTTTTTAACCATGGAGAAGCAGACAAGGCAAGGGAATTTTGTGTCATTATATAGGACACAAAGCAGTGTTTGGTCTTAAAAGGAAGGCGTAAGGTGGGGCATCAAGGATGCACAAATTGTTTATGGAAAACATAAATATTAGGACCAGTAATACAATTTGCCACATGGCCAGAAACTATCCTGAAGCAAGCTTAGCTAGTCGGAAAGTTATACACCTATGAACAGACTATTCTTCCTGGGAAAACTCCAGCTTTGCCTCACACAGAGGCTAAATCAACTGAATAAAATGGAACCAAGCAGCCGCTACATGTCAGAAATTCTGACCCCATTAAATTGTATTGTAGGAAAAGTAGCTAAAGAGGTACAATGAGGCTCCTCATTAAACTCACTGGGGTCATGTAATGACAAATTTCAAAATAGAAAATTAAGTCCCCAATGCCTTTAGTTATTTTTATTTTAGTGTGAATTAACACTTTGTTGGTAATTGTAGAGTTCTGATAATCACAGCACTCAACATTAACTTTCCAATTTTTTCACCAGCAGAATATTTCTTAAGTCATATTTTCCAAGACAGAAAATCTACACTGGATGAAGTGGGTCAAGGGCTCACCAACCCCGACTACTCAGCATTCCTCTCATTCCCTGCAGTGAGTCATCAGCCATTTCTGTGGAGCCTGAGTGGAGTGGAACTCAGTTTGGAAACCACTTATCTGAAGGATCTCAAGAGGATAGAATGTAATGAGTTATGATGATAATGGTTCCTTGCAAACTGACAGCTTTAAGAATAATATCATCAGCTACTTAATTAAAGTTAGTAAGAAGAATATGGTATAGTGCAACTTTTCAACTCAACACTTCATAATTAGACTGCACACAGTCAGAAATATAACACCTCATTTATAAATAAGTGTAGAATATTTAAAAATCTATAACCTGACCTAATATGGAAAATCCATTTCTGACTTTACTATCCTGCAAGGCAGCAGTGAACTGAATTAAGCATCACTGTCCTTCAAGTATGACTCTTAAATTTTCAATTTCTTCATTTTTCTTTATTAATATACACTATATGATTCACTGATCTACTGCTCCCGATTTGATTACCTGTATGACTTTGCAACATATATAGAAGCGTAAAGGTACATAAGTCATGATTTTTGATTCCAGATTCCTAACAATAATTGGAATGAGACTCAGAATCTTGGAGTACTAATCTATACAATGAGGATGAAACAAATTATGTTTCAAGCACTGGTGTGAGAATTAAACGAGTTAATATGTACTCAACAAATTGTGTTTAGAAAGTAAAAAGGGAGAGAATCACTGTGTAACAAACCAAAATAACACTACACATGCATAGCTGTTAATGTAAATTAAGACTAAAAAAACTCAACCTTATGATATTTATTTATTCACCACCCTTGTATCCATCATTCCCCTGTCACAATGTCTTGGGAAGTGTTACAAGCCTAACATAAAAATCACAGGAAAAGCAGATGTTATACTTTCTAGTTTAGATAAATGCAGCTGGATTTTCATGCAATTACATCAAAATGCATGATTTCATTGAACTACTGACTAGGGAAGTGTTATCCTGTCCAGAAACATGTTCTTGATTTGAGGTTATGCTAATGTTGTAACCTTGGCCAACTAACTTTAAAAATCAGATAAATTATAAGATGGAATTAACTACTTTAAATACTCAACAGCCAATTAACTTGGTGACCTTCCAGGCATGAACATGGGGAGACTGCGTAAAAAGATGTAGGGAGAAGAGAATATTGGGCTAGCACCCATTAGGATTAAAGAACATTCTAATGATGAGCATAATGAAGAGAATTTCATTAGCAGATAATTCATGCATTTGATACATACCAATTAATTGACTGGAATAATTACTTGGCTCACTTTCATTTTAACTTTATTCTCTTCTTTTACATGGCTTTTCATAGCACAGTTATTACTAAGATACCCTTTACTCTAGTTTATATTACTTATATAGGTTTTAAATATATAAGTAACATAGGCAATATATAACAGGTACAGACTAAGGACTATCTGTTATATATTAAATTGTTTTTAGTCTTATAATTAAAAATAATCACATTAGTTAAATATATGTTTATAAACACATTAAAAATATAAAATAAGCATTTGTCTCTTTGTGGCAGGTAATGTTTTACCTGCTAGGATATGGTAAACAAAACATACAAGAAATGTAGCCATCTTGAAGAATACATTCTAGCAGGAGACCTAATAAGTAAAACATAGTGCTTTATTTTTTTATATATTTTATTGATTTTTTACAGAGAGGAATAGAGAGTCTGAAACATCCATGAGAGAGAAACATCAATCAGCTGCCTCCTGCACGCCCCCTACTGGGGATGTGCCCACAACCCAGGTACATGCCCTTGTTTGGAATTGAACCTGGGACCTTTCAGTCCTCAGGCTGAACTGAGCCAAACCGGTTTCAGCTAAAACACATAGTACTTTAGATAATAAGTACCAGGGAGAACAAATAAGTCAAAGTGGAATGGCATTACTAGCGTGTTAGTGGGGAGTGGGTTAAATTTCAAGTAGGGTATTAATCTACGGATAAAGTGACATGAACACAATGATTTGAACAAGGTTAAGAAGGAAACTGTGTGTCTATGGGGTGGGCAAAAGTAGATTTACAGTAGTGAGTGTCTGAAATAGAGCTTATTTGGTATTATTATTTATTATATTTATTTGTGTTACAACTGTAAACCTACTTTTGCCAACCCCTGTATATGTTAGGGAAAACAGTCAAGGTTAATAGAAAATTTCTGAGCTACAAAACTGTTGGAATGTTTCAGAAACAGTCAAAAGATTGAATGACTGGAGAGAAATAATGGAGGGTGAGGTTGAGCCCAAGAAATAATAAGGGCATAGGATTTTTTAGATCGCTGCAAGGATATTGGCTTCAATTTTGAGATGAGAAGTCATTAGTGTTGAGTTGGAAAATCACATGACTTTACATGTTAAAAGTGTTCCTCTGGCTGTCAGGTCGGGGATAGTCTGTGGGTGGCAAAGGTGAAAGCAGGAATACTATGTTGGAGCCTATATCATGGTCAACAGTGGATGGTGGCAGAGCGGTGGTAGTGGTAAATGTGAAAACAAGTAATCGTATTCTAGATAAGTTTGAATAGAGCCAACAGGAGTTGAAGACTGAACATGGAGATGACAAAAACAGAGGAATCTTAAATGGTTCCAAGTTTTTTAACCTGAGATACTAGATCAGACAATAAAAAATATCCATTACTAATCAAATGTTCTGTCTTTAAATACAGTTTAACATTTAAATTAGGTCTACATCTGATTACTATGTTATCTAGTGACAAAGTCAAAGAATAAGCTATGCCTTATATGAAGATTAATTTTGAAATTTGCTAAGAGTCAAAGAAGAGAATATACTACAATGCTCATTATATTAATTCTTGACTGTCTTAAATAAATTCTTGATTTAATAATGTTGGTTAATTTTAACTCTGTACATCTCATTAATAGATATTTGACCTCATTACCTATTTTTTCAAATTTCCCCTTCTATCTCATACTCAGTTGGATTTTGACAAATTATCTTGTACTTTTGGAGCTAAAATAAAGACACCAATCTTCCCACCTACCTATTTCATTTAAGAACTTAATTTAAGGGCGTAAAGCAATAATTATGCCTCATCTGTTCTAGTATACTTATCTCTGCAAATGTGACAAAACTATATTCACACATTTTTATAAATTTAAAATAAATCAGATATTGAAAGTAATTCATAGAAAAGAAAAAGTAAAATGCATGTTTTACCAATGAGAAAAAACACAAAGAAATTTTAGATATTTTTAATTAGCTTTATTCTATTGTATGGATTTTACAGTTTGTTAACCAGTTCATCAACTGATGGATATATGGGCTATTTCCAGTCTGAGATAATTATAAATTAACTTTTAATGACACTTAAAAAATGGACATATGCTTTCCATTTCTTTCAGGTAAATATTCAGAAATGTTATTTCTGGGAAATGTAATTGTTGCTTAACTTTATAAGAAACTGCAAAACTGTTTTCCAAAATGGTTGCTCCATTTTGCATTTCCAGTGATAATATGAGTGTTCCAGCTGCCCATCTGTACTTGGTATTGCTAGTGTTATGATTTTTAGCTATTCTATTAGGTGTAGAGATGCTATCATAACTATAATTTTAAGGAAAGGTATATTAAATCTATATGGTTGTCATTACAACATTGCACACTGGTGTGTAAATGGGACTATTTGCTGTGAATGACATTGTATTCTGTAGACATTAGATTTTGTTTTTATGTTTAGACAATGAAAACAATCTGGTGTCATCACATTCTTTATCCAGAGGTAATAGTCAAAGGACTAAAATAAAAAAAGTATAGATTTAAACCTTCCAAACTTAAAAATTCTGCTTGAGTTTCTAAAGGAGGCTTTTAAGAACTGGCTTGAGAGATGCTATAGAAACCTTCTGAAACATAAACATTCCGTTTTGTTCCATTTTCTGAGTCAAGAATCTTGCTATAAAAGAATTTCAAATATACCCCAGTGGGCATCTGAGAATAAAGCCCTTTCTTGCCTCTCATTGTTTACTTTGTTATTGCCTATTAAAAGTCATTTACTGCTATAATTCCCGTGAATGAGATGCCATTTCTATGTTATTAGAAAACTTTCAAGGGCAACTCAATATTCTTAAAATGGAACTTAGCAGAAGGCTTTCTGCAAAGTTGAACCTTCTAATGGACTCATTCTGTTGATGATGAAGAAGAAGAAGAAGCCGAGGGAGAAAATTTGGGTTCTATAAATTTGCAGAAGAAATGAGTTCTACCTTCATGATTAAACCGTTGTCAACTTTTAAAGTAGTGTGAATCCACAATGTGGCTCTTCTTTCCTGCACTTTGATTAGTGGCTGAGGACACCTATTGCCAGATTCTTTTCCTTAGCGCCCTCAGCTCCAGTATGATCAATGTCATGTCAACATTTTTACTTTCATCCTTAGACATGAAAGAAGTTCAGTGGTACTTAGTTCAGGGTCAAAGGTTGACATGTTATTTATATTGACTGCTACCCTGACCCTTGGGAACCAAAATTCTGTCTTGGGTTCTAGGTCTTTATTTTCTTAGTGTTCTCTTCTTACTCCTTTCTATTTTTTCTTAATTTTTTTTAACTAAACCCTTGATTACTGACATATGTTTACCTGCAATTATTTCTTTTCTTAGGTGGATTCTCTGATTTTTCATTCTGACTTGCCTGAATTACGGTGATTTGTGTTGTGTGTTTTTTTTTTGTTTGTTTGTTTTTTGATAACCCTTTCCTGGTTTTGGTCTTTCCTTACTGAGCATTTACTACTCAAATTCTGAGATTGGACACAAGGATACTTTAGGTCAGTGGTTCTCAACCTTTCTAATGCCGCGACCCTTTAATACAGTTCCTCATGTTATAGTGACCCCCAAAGATAAAATTATTTTTGTTGCTACTTCATAACTGTAATTTTGCTACTATGCATGCAGATATGTTCACCAAAATACGTGTTCAAAATGTTCAAAGAAGAAATAATGGTAATATCAAAAAACTAAGAAATAACCCCGATTTCCAATGACAGCATAAATAAAAATAACTTCTGGTACATTTATATATTAGAATAATATACAGCATGAAAATGAATGAAATACAGCTATGCACAAAGGTATAATGATCTCACAAATAAAATATTGAAATAAAACATTACATTTACATAAAGTTTATAAAGAAGGAAAACTAATGCAGGCATGTAAAAATCAGGATAGTCTCCATCTCAGGAAGACTTGGGAAAAGGCCAAAGAGCAGCTGATAAGGTGTTGGTGATGCTTGATTTTCAGATCTTCAGGATTCAACTCTGTAGTAATTCATCATCAAATTGTACATATAATTTTGAATAATTCTGTATTATATTTCACTTATAAAAAGTTTATTAAAAATTAAGTCAGTGTTGAATGATTTATTTAAATGTGTTCTAATGCATAAACTCTTTGCCACAATTCCTCAGATATAATCATTAACTGTTGAGTAAGAAATGGGGTTTTCCAGAAATGTTTTCTTGATGTTTTAGTACTCACAGTACTGTTATGTTTGCTAAGCCAGAGAAGTAGGACTAGTTACATCAGCACATAGTTTAAAACAATGAACAGGTTGGAGAAATACTGAACTCTCCTGAATTGCATAAGTAAATTCATAGCCTCTACAAAGGAGTACAACTTCTCTATTCATAACTCATAAAAGATCAACTTGGGCAGCTACTACATTATTTATAAAATGCAGCTCATGTTCTCCTGGCTGTCCAAGCCGTTCAGTGGGTATTTAAGTACCTACCATACCCCAGTCACAATGCTCATCTTTCAGGAAGTACCCATAACAGGGCACAATGGCTCTTAAGTAGTGCAGAGAAAACTAGAGGAAAAATTATAATCTTCTTTGATATATGTAGTTTGTAAAAAATTCCCTGCCTACTTTTAGATTTATAACACTAATAAAAGGGAAGGTAAACTTATATAACAAGTATAAAAGAAGACAACAATCAGATACACATTCAAGTTATGATAACTTACATTTGTAGTTAATTAGTTCCAATCACAATGAATGAATAATGGGTATTATGAGCTATCTAAAGTAAATATTTCAATTTACTTAATGGACTTCAACTGACCATGAGACAGCTGATAGCCACATTCCTAAAATCTTATTGCCAGTGATTAAAAATGTACTTGCGTATTTCCATGCAGTGTATATGCCGAAATGGTACAGCTTAATGGCAAGAGATAATTTTAATATTTTAACAGATTGACATATATCTGAAAGGAGGGGTGTGAAGAAGAGATTAACCAAAGAACTTATAAACATATATGCATATGCAATGGACACAGACAACATTGTGGTAAAGGCCTGGGGTGGGGCAGTGGCTAGGAGGAGAGGAGCAACAGGCCAGATTGAGGGACATCGGTATTTCGTAATATTGCAATTAATTATATATATTTTTTATCTTTATACTAAAAGATAAAAAAATCAAAACACTTTACTTATACATAGCAGAAACTCATTAGAACATCTGTTTAAACTTTTTCCCCTATAGCAACATGATAGCCTTAAAACTTAAAATAATAAATTAAACAGTGGCTCTTACTGACAAATGATCTATTACAAAATTGCTGTTGGTTCAAGTCAATATTGCATCAATAATGGAGAATTAAATAAGATGTGATGTATTTTCAATACCAGAATACTCTCATTATTTCTCCAAATTTATTAAAGTATCAGAAAGTGTCAAAACTGATTACAACCAGTTTGAAAAGTAAATAAATAGCAGCCTTTAGGCTATTAGTCTATTTATTCATTGATTGCTTTATGTGAAATCAGTTAAGAACTATTAATTTATTCATATTTTTAATGGTAAAATGGCAGTGTTTCTTAATGGAGTGGACATCAGGAAACGTGGCTTTTCAACTGTGTGACTACTGCCAAGTAATTTAATCTCTCTGAATGTAAGTCCTTACCTTAAAAATAAGTGTTACCCAGCTGGCATAGCTCAGTGGTTGAGCATTGACCGATGAATCAGGAAGTCACTGTGTGATTCCTGGTCAGGGCACATGTTAGGGTTGTGGGCTCAATCCCCAGTGTGGGGCAAGGAGGAGGCAGCCAATCAGTGATTCTCTCTCATCACTCATGTTTCTATCTATCTCTGTCTCTCCTTTCCTCTCTGAAATAAATAATTGTTTTACAAAAAATAAAATTAAAATTGAGTGTTGAACTGGAGGAGCTGGAAAGAATATTCCATGTCTAAGTTTTTATGAATCCATCTATAAAATATTTGTGAATTCAGATTCAAAAGTTTGGGGGATGGTAATTATATTGAATTTAAACATAGGGATGGTTTATCTATTTCTACCAATTTTGTTTCATGGATGTCATACAGAATTGATTTTAACATCCTCTTAAAATTAAAAAAAATAATTGTTTACTGCCATTCTTAATTGTATGTTCAAATATCAGCAAAATTTAAAAATATAGATCTTTTATAATAAAAAACACATGCAGGCATGCATTAAAGCAATAATTACATTTAAAAAGAATAATTGTATTTTTGTGAGATTTTCATTTACATAAAATAATTGTATGTGTTAATTATTGAGTAACAGTGCAATTAACAGGATGTTGAATACAATAAAAATGTTGGCATTTTAAGATGGAATTTAATTAATAATCCATGAATAGGAAACCAGGCAAAATGCACATTGTTTAAATATTATCAAATGTTTCAAATGCCTGTGTATATTTTGTTATTGTTGTTAAAAGAAGGTCAAATACTATCTTGTACTCCAGGAGTTTTTAGTTAAAGATGTTTTGCTTGTTATGAAACTGTAGAAACCAGGGAGATAACGTAAATGGGATTTTGGCTGACTGTATGAAAAGTACATAGTGCTGGGCATTCTACAGAACACAAGTCTACAATGGGCAGCCACTCTTGCTTTAGTTTGTTTCTGTGAAGGAATGTGAGCCCTGTGATGATGAATGAACAGATTTTCAAAGGAATCCAACAAAAAAAGTTATGCTAATAATGAAAAAAAGCAGCCATAATAAGGAACACAAACTCCAACCCATTATGAGCCACACAAAATGCACCTGTGCAGAATTTTGTTATACCAGATTTAATGTAAACATCTAAAATAGCTAAAAGACTTCTGTAAAAATATATAATCTAGACAACAAAATAATTAGGCAGGGCACATTTTCTAAGATGGGTGGTAATGGAGTTCAAACCTGAATACAAAACCTTCAATTTAAAAAAAGTAGAATTTCCAGATAATAGTCACAGGAATTTTGAGTATCTTTCAGCATTTGGTAAAGGAAAGATTAAGTGGCACAACCTGGGAACCCTTGTTGGAGGTAAGTGTAGTGGTAGAGTTGAGAATTAAATGAATGACAAAAAGTGGATCAAAGTGAGAGCCTTCTTAGGAGTATCTTCAAAATGAGACAGAAGGAGAGTGTAAAATCATGGATCAGAAGGGAATAGCACAAAAGGGAGACTAGCTGGAAAGTACTAAAGCAATATAAGAAAACTAGAGGCCCGATGCACTAATTTGTGCACCAGTGGAGTCCCATGGCCTGGCCTGCAAGATTGGGCTGAAACCAGCTTTCTGACATCCCCTGAGGGGTCCCAGGTTTTGAGAGGGCACAGGCCAGACTGAGGGACCCCACTGGTGCACCATTAGGGCCAGGAAGGGTTGTGGGAGGTTGGCCAGCCAGGAAGGGACCCTGGGAGGGCTCCAGGGTGTGTCTGGCCCATCTTACTCAGTCCCAGTTGGCCAGAACCCAGCAGCAAGCTAACCTACCAGTTGGAGTGTCTGCTCCCTGGTGGTCAGTGCAGGTCAGAGCGACTGATTGACTGGTCAACTGTCTGCTCCCTGGGGGTCAGTGCACATCATAGCAAGCAGATGAGTCGCTTTAGAATATCATTAGCATATTATGCTTTGATTGGTTGAACGGACGACTGGACACTTAGCATATTAGGCTTTTATTATCTTATCTAATAAAAGAGTGATATGCAAATTGGCCATACCTCTGCTATACCCACAAGCTACTCTCACCAGCCAATCAGAAGCAAGTATGCAAATTAACCCAACCAAGATGGCTGCAGCCACAGAGAAAGCAGGAAGCTTGGGTTTCCCTGGCAGTGGAGGAAGCCAAGCTTTCTGCCTGCCCTGGAGGGCCCAGGCCTCTACTCAAGGCTACAAAGTTTCAGTTATAGAAGATAAATAAGTCCCAACAAAAATGGCTGCAGCCACAGAGTGAGCAGGAGGCTTGGCTCCACTCAAAGCTACCAAGTTTCAATTATAGAAGATAAATAAATCCCAATTACCAGGGCCTCCCCTTGGGTTGCCGGGAGACATGGCTGGCCTGCAAACCACCACAGGCCCCTTGCCCAGGCCACCCCACACCCCAAGGGAACCTCCACCCTGATCCAGAACACCCTTCAGGGCAAACCAGCTGGTCCCCACCCATGCACCAGGCCTCTATCCTATATAATCCTATCTAATAAAAGGATAATATGCAAATTGACTGTCACTCCAACACACAAGATGGCTGCCCCCATGTGGTCAAAGATGAGGGCCCCCATGTGGACACAAGATGGCCACCAAAAGATGGCCAGCAGGGGAGGGTATTTGGGAGGGACCAGGACTGCAAGGGAGGGCAGTTAGGGGCAATCAGGCTGGCAGAGGAGCAGTTAGGCATCAATCAGGCTGGCAGGAGAGTGGTTAGGGGGTGATCAGGCTGGCAGGCAGAAGTGGTTAGGGGCAATCAGGAAGTCAGGCAGGCGAGCAGTTTGGAGCCAGCAGTCCTGGATTGTGAGAGGGATGTCTGACTGCCCGTTTAGGCCTGATCCTATTAGGGTCCCAGATTAGAGAGGGTGCAGGCTGGGCTGAGGGACACACACCCCTGAGCATGAATTTCGTGCACTGGGCCTCTAGTATAGGATAATTCAGAAGAAATAGAAAGTGACAAATAAGATCCTAAAATTTCTTCTGTTTGCACAAGTCACTTTTCCTAGTTCCCTTGTTGCTTCTTGCTTTACTGTTATGAAGATTCTAAACCCTGTGTCTTTTTAGTGTTAGAGTGTCACTTCAACATTTTCCCATTCTGCTTAGATTATTGCATAGGTATTAGTAGCATTATTTTTAATTCAGGTGTCCTGAGTTGATAGATAGTATGCTGTGACCTTGGTGCTCTTCCAGTACATGTACAAAGGTTATGCCAGGCAGGGTCTACAATAATGGAAGCAACACACTCAACAGTGTGATGAGTAATGTCAGAGCACTGGCACTACATACACAGCAGGTCAGAGGAGAGTCAACAAGGTTGATTGGAAGCCACCTATCTGCTCTCAGTGAACATGAGAGTTGGAGATATTCAGAGTGAACCGAAGGTCAGCAATCTATTACCAGGTTGACAGAGGTCTAAAGGGGGTAATCCAGTGTCACAGCTACCCATCTTAGATGAAAGGACAGGTGTTGACTTCTCAGGAGGGAAGCAGTGTCAATCAATCTGACTGGTTCAAAGAAATTCTGTATTTTTCTATTTGGGAATAAATACACTCTTTGGGGGATTTGTTCATTTTTCTTCTATCCTCTAGACTCTTCCTCTTAACAAATGAGCAATTTTTATTTTCAAATTTCTATTTAATTCTATTTAAAGCCTTTAGAGGATTTACTTAAAGCTTATACTGCACAGTAAACTAGTTTAAAAAAAAATATGGCTGGATGATGAAAATGTATATAAATGGAAAAAAATGCTCAATTCAATGAATTAGGGCAGAATCGGAGTCTAGGTTGATAGTAAATCTAATGCATTTTTCTTCCTAATTCACTAATTCAAATCTCACATACTGGTTAATAGTTATTCAGAATATTTAATTAAAATACAAATCATGATAAAGCAAGAAAGTAATAAAAATATTTAAGTGTTGTGTTACCTATACTGTTTTTTATTTTATCGGGATGACATACTGTCCATCCATGACCTGTTGGTATTACATAACTAAAAATGCTCTCTTATTACTGTTCTATTTCTTATATTCTACACCTTCTCTTTTGATACACAATTGAACATTTCTCTGACTTTTACCATGAGACATAATCCAATTTCCACTTTTTGTGACATTCTCATTTATTTTCTTCTCTCCTTTACTTTGAATGAAGTCAACTTTTATATCTCCCTAGTGCATCTATGCTTTCATGAAGTTATAAAAAAGTTTTTTAACTTTAGGTGACTTTTAATTTAAAGAGTACACATTGTCTTTCACACATTATCTTTTACATTTCCTTCTCATTGAGCTAAGTTTTTGGATTCTCATGAGCTAGTTTACTCATAAAAATTTAAGCAGAGTATTAATTATATTTTTCAGCAACTCACTGCTTTCACAATATAATATTTCCACATATATTTCCATTCATTCATATTCAACTATTTGTTCTGACTAATCTCAAGGATATTTTCCCTATTTTAAACAATTTTTACTCAGATTATATAATCTAACAAAGGCATGACAGTTCAAATGTAAGAGTAGATATAGAAGTCAACCAATACAAATGGAGATTGATAACAGATATAAATTCAAAAAGAGATATCTGAAATCAGAGCTCAGGCTAAAACTAGAAAATAAGACACATTTATATATCTTAAAATATGTAGGAATTAGTATAAAATAGCCCAGAATGCTGGTATTCAATTCAATCTATTGTCAATAATAGAAAGTGTTAGGTAATAATCAGAATTCATTAGTATGATCAAACTGGAAAGTAAATATGTGATTATCCAAGAATCCATATGTCATCCTATACTATCACATGTGTCTGCTTGTCCCTTAGAACAAAAGCTCTTTGGCATGGAGAGCATATGTCATGTATTTTGTTGAATCCTGTCACCTCTGCCAAGAAGCTAGTGCAGGGATTTGAAATAATCATTGCTTAATAACTCACTATTGGATAGATATTTAATTAATCGATTAATAGCTCTAGTATAGGAAATGCCACAGAAAGAATAAAGCCAAGTTGAGAACTGTACTCATAGTAAAAAAGAAACAATAAAATCCCAAATGATGCCTTTTATAATCAAAGCAGTTACTAATGCTTCAAAGTTTTTATCTTAATTTTTATCAAGCTTTTCAATATGTTCCCATACACTTCCTTGGTTTTATGGCAATACATCTATTTTCTCTCATGCTTTATGCTTCCAAGTGAAGATGAAAAATCAATTACTTCTGAATTGAAAATACTGAATGCAGTTGAAATGGGATTCTCACATTAAGTTTGCAAGCCTCATTGTAATTCTAAGAGATGATCAAATTTAAAGTTTATGTGCTTTAGGAAAAATTAGGCTGAGTGTCACGCTAATACAGAGTTGTTGGTATGATGCTTTGTCTTTAGTGCATTAAATCAGCAATTCTTACCATCAGCCTGCCAGTATCTACCTATATTAATAAAACCTTCTGTCATTATTTAAAACATGAATGTAACTTAACATTATTAAAATGAATATGGGTGGTAGGGGCTAAAAGTGTTAGAGGGGTTCAGAAAAGAAAGAAGATAAGGGTTATTTGGACAAGTCTTCATCAAATCAATAGAATGAGTGAAGCACAGGAACATTTCAATACAAAATGTCCACTGAAATATCATAATTATTGCTAATGTAGCTTTTACTCATTTACATTTTGTTATACATATGTTTTTTAAAGTTCCCTCTAAAAAACTAAGAAATATTTTTAAATATTATTCTTAAAGAGCTTTCCTACATATATGTTTTGTTCAGATTTATTTGTAACATAAGATATCAAATTGCTTGAAAGGCTGAAAAATGTTTTACTTCCTTTGCACCAAATCGTTCTTGTTACACTGACATCTTTATCAGATTGCCACTGGCTTAAGAATCACTACCGATTATATGACAAACTAGACTATTTAACTTCACATAAGAAAGGACTGTGCAGACTTCATTTGTATAGATTTATCATTTTATCTTTAGCAATGTTTATAATAGGATAGCTACTTTTTATGGATATCTTACCCCTTCGTTTTCTTCAGACATTTGTTCACATTGTCTCTGCACTTGTAACTTACACTATCAAACAAAATTCTGTATTTATATCAGCTTCATCTCGAATATAACCCATGGTCAATTTTAAGGGAAATACCTTAAATTTCACAAAGGGCAGGGCTCCAATTTTACAAAGTCTATGTTGATTATAATATAGACCTAGAAACTACATTATTAATGATCATAGTAAGAATTATAATAGAAATTATATTTAGTGGGTGTGCTTATATGGTAGGCAGAGTACAAAGTGATTACCAACGATCAACTCAATCCTTCTGTGAAAGGAATCCATTGATGGACTGATTCATTGATTTTTATTCATTTATTCCATAATGTTCATTCAACACTTCTTATGTACAAGGCTTTGTTCTAGTTCTGGGCTGCAACATTGAATAAAACAAAGTAACTCTAGCCTCAATTTTACATTCTAGATAATATTCTAGAAAAAAATTTAGTTTGTTACACATTACAGGCAAAGATATGAAGGCTTAGAGTGGTTTATAACTAGAAGGGTTAATGCTGAAGCTCTATCAAGCTCTTTTTGCATTTATTCTTTTTTTTTAAATATATTTTTAATGATTTTAGAGAGGAAGGGAGGGGGAGATAGAGATAGAAACATCAATGATAAGATAAAATCATTGATTGGCTGCCTCCTACATGCCCTTTATTGGGTATTAAGCCGGAAACCTTGACATGTACTCCTGACTGGAATCAAACCTGGGACCCTACAGTCCGCAGGCCAAACCAACGAGGGCCTATGCGTTCATTCTTAATATTAACCTTACCACATGTCTATTGTCAGCTTGTTCTTCAGTTTGAACACCTGAATATCACCTTAGTCACACATTTACTTCAAAATTCCTATGTTACACAATTATTCTTAGCTCTTTCTCCTTTTAAAGAATATTCTTCAAAATGATATGAAGATAACTAGCTACATAGCTGTATATCTATCATCTATTTAGCTACAAATATACATATATAGCACTGTGTGTATATGACATAAACATGAGCCATTTTATTTAACCATTAGACATATACTGTATACAGTAAATTTATTTACTTCCCATATACATGTTAAAATTTTAATCTCAGCATTACTGTAAAAGGATGTGAATGCTGGAATTAAATATGCTAGCTATGAGTAATATTTTTCTGAGTCTAAAAGAATTTGCACATTTGCGATAAACCACTTAAGTCATTAGACACAAAATTGTTGAAGCCATTTCCCCCCTCATTTTTACTCTCATTATCTTTTTCCTTTCTTTAAGTAACAAAGAACCCTAAACCTAATCCTGGTATGGTGAAGATGAAGAAGCTCAAATAAAAATAAAAATAAAATAGTTTGTTTTTGAGAAATAATTTATAAATTGCTTTAAAAATAACATCTCTCATTTTAATTATCTCTATTAATCAGTTCTGTTAATTATCTTAGAATTAAAGTTTTGAATTTCATTTCTATGATGGGAATAAAATATTCTGTTTTAATTTCTTTTTACAATATTATTAAAAACAGGCAGCATCAACAAGTGTGCTACCATCACTAAAATTATATGTCAGGAACCATGTATCTATTCTTTTTTGGACTCCACAGTTTCTAACACAATATCTGACTAGATGAAGCATGTTGAGATTACTTTCTGGGGGACACAAAGTGAAAGCAGTCAGATGTATTTGTGGTCAAAATACAAAGGATCCAAGTCGAACCTGTGTGGAGCTTAAGTGATGACTTGTCAGAGACAGACTCTCAAGACTATCAGTGCATTTGATTGGGTTGGTGGACACTGGATATGCAGTTTTAGTATGAATTTCTACTACAGATTGAAAGCATTCCAGAGAGCCTATCTGTGAGGCAAACCACATATTTCTAGTGTGTGAATGACCTATTTGACATTTGCGTTTACATCCAAAGAAAATGAAAACAGAATCTGAAAGAGATCTCCCCATGTTCATTGCAGCATTATTCACAATAATCATTATATGGAAACAACCCAAGTGTCAATTGACATATGAAAGATCACACACACACACACACACCAATAAAATATCACTCAGCCATGATAAGGAAGGAAATCCTGCTGTTTGCAATAGCATGGGTATACCTTGAGGGCATTATGCTAAGTGAAAGGAGTCAGAGAAAGACAATTTCTGTATTATTTCATTTATCTGTGGAATCTAAAAGAAAATTATAAAAAGAACCCTGAACTTTGGGAATTCTTGTCATTTTTGTAAATTTTAAAAAATTAATATACATGTTAAAAGTGCATGTACATGGATTAAAATGGCTAAAGGCGATGTAGCTTGCTTTACCATTTATCTCATCATTCTGCACAAAACAAATATGCATGCTTTCTTTGTTTAAAAAAAATATATATGTTTCCATCAATTTCAGACAGGGAGACGGAAAGGGAAAGAGAGAGAGAAACATCAATTGGCTGTTTCCTGCATGCCCCTACTGGGAACTGAGCCCAAAACCTGTCATGTGCCCTGACCAGGAATCTAACCAGTGACCTTTCGGTGCATGGGGCAACACACATCCACTGTGCAACCCAGTCAGGCTAATGCTTTTTTTTAGCTCCATAACCTATCATACAGTTATATATTTTATTGCTTTTGTTGGAACATCAGTCAGTGCTTACCTACTATACTTTTAAACTTAAACTAATTCGTTAAAGCAGCTTCTCCCCAAATCACAGAGCAACAATTCTGCGTACATATTTTTGATCAAAATGTATTCGCATGGGCACAGCTGTCCAAAGAGAACACTGGAGAATCTAGTCTTTAATATAAATTGAATCTTGCTACTCAGGAGAAAGTGTAAACAATAATTTCTACTAAAGAACATATTACAGTTCTCAAGATGTCTTATTCTCATTACATTCCACTATTACATGAGTATAATAGATTCATTTAACTCTGAGGATTTTAAAGATGTGAATGATATATGTCTTTAAAAACTTTTCTTTTTTTTGAATTATGATTGTTCCTACAAGTTCATTTTATTCTTCTTATTTTTTGGTCTCATTTTTTCATGTTGGAAATGTTCCATAAATATCTATGAACCTATGTTGTTAACTCATAGTTAAGTGTGGGGACATGCACAGAAAGCAAATTAGAATCTACGTATAAGCTATAGGGTTGGGAAAATGTGTGAACCGGTGAATCTCAACATAAAGTCATTTACTGTATGGAATTTGTGGGGAAACTACAACTATCAGCAATACTATATTTCTGTACTCCCAAATTTGTCTAGAAAGTATAATCTGATTTGCAGCTATGCAGTCATAAACATTGATCTCAGATTTCAATGGAAAAAAGAAGGGTGAGCTTTGACCATGTAGGTACTACTTAAATTCATTATTCTGATTTGAGTAGCCAGCCCTCCTATATTTTATATGCTTATAGGCTTCAGAGTCCCTAGGATGCTTCCTTTCAAGAGTTAATCCTAACTACCTCCAGTCTTCACTCGTGTGTGGGGGGTGCCTTCTTTCATGGTAAAGAGGACCCCAAGAGCCGATTTCTAATTGATGCATTTTAATTGGGAAAAATCACATGATCAACGATATATGCTCTGGAGGTATGCAGAGAATGGGTAGGGATGGAGATAACCTGAAGAAGGAAGTGCTTAGCAAGTGGTCACCATGGCCATCCTGGCAAGCTATACAGGCCTGTATTTAGGTAAAGGCAGTGGGAATTAAGATAATTTCTTTCCACTCTCTTTCAGGAGGATGTTGAAGTAATTGGGTTTCTATGAAAGCAGGTTATTAGGTTTCTAATACATACAGTAAAATATCCCATTGTGAGGAGTGTAAGGATGACTGACAAGTACACTTTCAATTCCTCTTTGTTACGTAAAACTTTCCATTTAATTTGTTTGTTCTCTACAACTATCATCACCCTCTGGATTTATCCATTAAAACAGACAGTTTGACACTGTGAACATTGTGTCTTTGACAATGTAGTCAACTGCAAAAGAGCATTCAATTCCACAAAAGCCCAGAGTACCAGTACTGTGAAAAAAACGCTGTCAAATTTATGCTGTACTTTATTCTATACATATTCATTAGGACACATGATATTTTAGCAAAGCTTCAGCTAGGGATTACTAACTCGGTTTTAATTAATACAAATTGAAACGATTAAACATGGCATCTAACAGTTAATTTCCTTTAGTAAAAAAGTATTAAGACTATAGAGGAATAAGGTGGGATTTTAAAAATTGTTCTTTTAATCATTTAATCTAAACTACAAATGTTAACTCTTTCCAGTTCAGTAAGATGTACAAAAAATATATTAAACACTGCAGGTATTTTTAGTAGAAAATTGCTAATTTCATGGTCAATTACAACACATGTAGGGGATGCTCTCTAATTTTACTATAGTTATATTTCATGCTTCAAAGAAAAAATTAATCACTACAGATGTAAGAGAAAGACTATTTATCCTACTAGAAAGCAAGATGGGGCAATTATCACAATGGATGTGTTTATTCCTGTGCAAGACCTTTGAAGGTCAGGAATTGTAATGCTACTGTCAATGAATAACTTATCTAATATATTATTGTAAGAAGACGTAACCTGACAATCAGTGGGTCCAGGATGCCTGTCACTACCTGAGCCAATTAAGCAGAGATAGGGTTGAATCCTATTTGAGTGTTTATTCCAGTACTGCTGGCAGTATGGGAGAGCACCAGGTCATCCACAAAAATCTGCCCTGCCCCACACCATAAGCCAGCTGCTTATACTGGGTAGAAGGACAAAGATTACATGGGGGAGTAGGCAAAAGGGTATGTCAACTGGGCGGTTAACAGGTAATGCAGGCTGGAGATGTGCAAAGGCCTGTGGATATGCAAAGACTGCAGGGGGGGGGGGGGTGTCTTCAAAGTGCTGGGGGCTCTGGTTTCTGCAACAAGGTTGTTAATCTTTCTATGACAATGACATGAAATTTTTAGGCTGGAACACACGGTGCTCCCCTGAGCAGGATGGTTTCCCAGATTCTTTGTCCCTAGGAGTTGAAGAATGAATCCACGAACAGAAGATGGTATAACGAAGGCGGATATGTATTGAAGAACAAGTACAGACTTCCACGTGGAGAGGTGGAAAGAATCTCACAGCACAGATTCCCATGTGGGGAGGGGGAAGAGTCCCACAGAGTTCCTCCCCACCCCCCCTCTTGCCCCAGGTTTATAAAGGCTGCAGTCCCTGTGTCCTGATATCCCTTTGGATTCCTCAATATTCCCTTTTGAATTGGTTACTATAATAACTCCTGAACTCAAAGGTCAAACATCCTATAGGACAAGTGATGCCCTCCTCCCTCATTGTTCTCCTATTCCTTCTGGGCTTTCTTCCTCTTTCTTTATTTTCTAAATATAGACCTTTTGGCTACTCCCAGTTCCCTTGTCTTATGTAAATGCAACTGTGCTTGGCTCCCTTGTGTAATGGAAATGTGCCTTCTCCCAGTCTGTAGCCCTGTGTTTTTTCCATGGACCTCCCAATTCTAAAAATTCCCTATCCCTGCCTATATCCTCTTAAAATACCTATATCAATAATAGGCAGTTCCCTGCTAGGAAGGATGGGCTACATTTCCAGGTGAGTTCCCAAGTCCCACATGCTACTCCCAGCTGGGTTTGAATGTGCCTTCTTTAATCAGAATAAAACAATCAAAGTTAATAGAGTATGATTAATATTTCTTACAATTATAGCTGGTCCCCAATATTCTATTTCTGTCTGTATCAAAGATATTAATAGATTAAATAGTTATTAAGTATAATGATTCACTAAAATAGAGTTTACAAACATTGTCTCTGACTGCGAACACCTCTGTCCCCCTCCCCCCCCTTTTTTTTAATTGTGATTTGATAGACTTTTGGATGTTCCTAATTCACTTAAAGGTGTAGACTTGGCTAAGAATGAGAGAAATGTTTCCTCATTTTATCTTACCTTTTACATTATTAAGAAAACAAACAAATAGAAAAGGTATAGTAAATGCTATTGAAATAGGAATTTTTAGGAGTGAAATAGGCAGGTTTAGGGAATTTTTTAAGTTAAGGGGGTCCATGGAAGAAACCCAGGGCTACAGAGCTACAAAGGTTACATTTCCATAAGACAGGGGAGTTGGGAGAGGCAGCAGTTACATTTCCATAAGACAAGGGAAAGGCAGAAGTTACATTTCCATAAGGTAAGGGAACTGGGAGTAGCCAAAGGTCTATATTTACAAAAGAAAGAAGGAGGGCCTCACATGTCCCATGTGAGGTTTGACCTTTGAGCTCAGGAGTTGCTATAGTGACCAAGTCAAAGAATAATAGTGGCCAATCTGAGTGGATATTGAGGCACAAAAACTGTAGCATTTGTAAACCTGGAAAAAGGAACTTGGGAGGACTCTTTCCCCGTCCCCACGTGGGAGTTTGTGCTGTGAGATTTCTTTCCCCCTCACCATGTGGGAGTCTGTACTCATTCTTTAATGAATTTCCACATTTGCTATACCATCTTCTATCCATGGTTTCATTCTTTGACTCTGACAGATAAAGAATCCGGACAAGCCATCCTGCCCAGGGGAACACTGCATGCTCCGGTCCAAAATTCCCATGTCACTATAAGAATCTGTATTGACAAGAGGTAAAAAATGGACAGTTCAAGGACTTTGAAGGGAAGAGAACATATTCTAACTGAACTAGTGACTTTTTAATTTATTAGAATTTATAAACATTATTTAAAACCTCAGTATCTGTGATGTAATAAGGACTCAGTTTTAAATTCTTATCACCTTTTCTCCCTGATCTTATATATGCATCTAATTTATAGTTTTTAGTTCTCCTTTAGTTTTCACTTGCTGGTTAGTTTGTCTTAACTGCAGAAAATACCCGGTACACTTAATATCAATAAGTATAAAAGCTTATTATGTATCATTAAGCAGAGTCTCTGAATAATACCTACCTCTAAATATGCCTTGTAACTTTGCTTTCTTTGATATTAAAAACAAGGTTGTAATGGCAGGAAAGGATAAAATGGAAGGACAAAAGGAATTCTGCAGAATATTGTTTATTAATTGTTTGAACAATTGCAAAGACAGTGATCTGACAATGCCACACCATCTGTTTTATTCAACATATTCTTAACTATCTCCGAATCTGCAGAGTCCAATGGATAAAGGGAGACTTAGAAAATGTGAACAAGATGATCTGGAGACTATAAGATTAATATGAGGAAAAAAATTGCCATAGTGATGTTAGCATAGCTAGCGAGCTAGTTATTAATAAAGGAGGGAAGCAAATGGATGCAGATTTAAGCCTGATCAACTAGGAAGCTGCAGCATTCACAGACTCCTTGGGGGACAACTCATCTTTTGCTAAACAGACCAATCCCCTGGCCAGCAGGAAAGAATGGCTTCCCAATCTCTGGAGGACCACCAGTGCATTAGCAGGAATTAGGGGACAGGGTGGAAGTGAGGGAGGGATGAAACAGGAGGGGAAATCCCTTTGGGAGGTGCATGCCCAGTAGATGCCTAGGTGGCTCAGGGCACTGTCCTACTAAAGCACACACGCACAGAAGCCAGAAGGCACAGCACAACGTGGAGACACTAAGTGCTTAAATTGACGAATGCATTAGATCTGAGATCCACGTCAACAGGGAAAAGAACTTTTAAAGATGTTTCAGGATAGTATAAATATTAGTCCAATAATATTTAGCAGGAAAAGTTATTGTCATTCCCAAAATTCCCTCTGTCTTAAAAGTACGATTACCCCTAAAATGAATAAACAGACGAACAAATAAAATAGGTGAAATATACATAGGTGATAAGTAGATGGATGATGGGTACATACATACATACATGTTTTTATTCATAGAAAAAAATACCTTTTTCTTGTCCTCTGGTCTGGTGACAAAGAAGCCTGCATTTTGAGAAGAATAAACCATAAGCATGAGGAAGCCTGGATTGCAGATCCATACCATAAAAATCATTTGCTTTGAAAAGTCACTTACTAGTAGACCTGCTGGGGTGTGGTTACCACTGACTAAGTGTATATACACACCTTACAAACCTACATATGAATAAGAGGGTGGGTGTGAATTAAGCCACAGACTGAGAGTTGAGACTGTTTATTCCTATAGCACAATCTAGCTTACCTTGACTAACACAGAAACATTTTCTAAATTTTATTTTCTTCAAATGGTTTACATAATTATCAATTATGACTAAAAGATTAGTTTTTAATTCAGTCTCCTAGGCCTTGCTGTTGTCCTGTAAGGGCCTAACATGCAAATTTTAGAAATAAAAGCAGATATTGGATGGTCTTTATCAAATCTACATATGCATTTAGCAGGTTTCAAAGGACTCCCTAATACAATGGGTGAAATCTACATGCTTCTATCCAAGACAAATAGATATCAGATTCTCTGATGCAGCTCTCTTGTAGGTGCGGATACACAGACCCAGGCCCTGGTTTACTTTCTCTCATCTTCCTTTCTGGACATGCTGCATTAAGGAAAGAATCACTCACAGATATGACATCAATTCTACGGGTCCTCTGACCATATAAAACCTATTTATTTATTTATTTATTTTGGGTTAATCCTCACCTGAGGATATTTTTCCATTGATTTTTAGAGAGAGTGGAAGAGAGGGGGAGAGACACTTAGAGAGAGAAACATCGATTTGAGAGAGACATATCGATATGAGAGAGACACGTTGATTGGTTGCCTCCCTCACCATCCAACCAGGGCCAGGATGGAGGCTGAAACCAAGGTCTGTGCCCTTGCCTGGAATTAAACCTGGGACCCTTCAGTCCATGGGCTGCTGCTCTACCCATTTAGCAACTGGTTAGGGCTATTTCCTCATTTTGAGGTTCTGACCTCTTCCTATATTTCATCTTAACATTTTCTGTCTTTAATTTCCAAATACATATGATGCTTCCTGTGTGTCTGAGCTTGTTAAAATGTTTGAATTTAGACCTTAAAGAGCAAAATATAAAACATCATGTGTTAAAGCCAAAGTTATTGTTTGAAACTCTGCCTTAATTTAATGACTTTTTGTGTGGCATTTATACAATTGATTGAGAAAATAGCTTTGAAAGTCCCTGGATAACTGTAAAAGAGATGGAGGAACATGTTTAAGGGCAGATGGAAATGATCAGTCATTGGAAAATCCAAGCATTTAGTATTATATCTTCAAGCCATGGAGAAACATCTAAATTAATCTAGAGAATTCTAGCAAACATTCAGATGGTTAATATTATCAATATTTTAGAATATAGTGAAAATCATCTTTGCTTAAAAGTTATATTTTTAAATAGTTAGAATGTGAAAGTCTCTAAGATTGCTTTTTAAAAAAAAGCAATCAGAAAAATGATACTTTCTAATTACAGCGAGCTAGTTACAGCTAGTTTCTTATTACAGCTAACTTCCCTTGGGGAAGAGTAAAAACAGTTGTGGAACAACAGAATGCTAGAAGCATTCTTGGTTATTTAGCTAAAGGCCTTGTGAATGAGTCCCAGAAAAAAAAAAAAAGTGAATAAAACGGAAACAGAAAAATCTATAAATTTTTCCATTTAGCCTAAGTTTAGATTAACATTAGTATCAAGTATCTTCACAGACTAAGTACAAATAGTACAATTATAGCCAGAAAACCGCAAGACCAACAAAAGCTTCTACATTTAATATTACTCAGCACTGATTCCTCCACTCTGCTTAGCGTCCACCCAGGAATATGGGCTCCCAAAAAAGGTTGCAAGGTGCAGGAGGTGAATAAACATTAACTTAGTAGATACACCACTTCTTCCTAATCAATGCTTTCATCTTTGGTTGGATTGCCCACTCATCTACACTTACCGAATCTCCTCACTATGTCCTCTGCATACACTTGGCAGATGCTCTGGAGTAAGATGTGGCTCTTCAATAGGTGTCCTCATTGCACTGATTTTCATGCTCAGTTTCACACAAAGCTGGCCCTAATAAGGTGCTTTTCTACCTCTGGGTCTTAATAAGTATACACCAAGAGTATTACTTTCTCAGAAGAATCTGCTGACATTATATACTGAGTGGCCAGATTATTATGATCTCTGAATGTAGATTCATATATTAGAGGTCCGGTGCATGAATTCGTGCATGGGTGGGGTCCGGCCAGCCTGGCCAGGGGGAGGGAACATGGGCGGTTGGCCAGCTTGCCTGCTGGTTGAACTCCTGGTCAAGGGGAAAATTTGCATATTAGCCTTTTATTATATAGGATATACACTGAGTGGCCAGATTATTATGCGTTCAGAGATCATAATAATCTGGCCACTCAGTGTATGTGCTAAGTAACTGATAACATGTGGGAAAAGGGAACACTATATCCCCACCCATTCCTTTACTGAATATATATGTGATTGTCATCTTTCTTTTCTCTTAGAGAGCTATTCGTTCTTCTAGTGCATGAGGATGAATGGTCTTGATATTTGAGTTCCAAATGTGCAAATAATAAGCCCAAAATGTTAATACCAATTTTTTCCTTATTCTTACAGATATTATAAATCATGAATTTCAACTTCAATATCAACCATATTTTTCCAATGTTTGATCTTCTCATATATGAGGATTTCATTGTACCAACATAAGGACTAATCAGATAAAACTAAATATGATGTTAACTTGATATTTTGAGATCAATGAGTTATAGACCGAAAACAACAAAGTGAAAAATTCAAAGATAGAAAGCCGAGTAAGATGGCTTGAAATAGATATACCACATGTAATTCATTGAAATAATGGTATGGGGAATATGGAGATTATTTAAACCTATGTTTCACTCTTTAATTCATTCTGTACTCCTACGAGTATTTAACCAATAATCAGATAATATTTTAAATGAGCTATTGGCTGTAGGTATGGTGTTTTGTTTGTGTGTTACAAGCAATTTGACAAGGGATTGACTTCTCTCATTTGACCTGATTCACTGAACAAAACTTAAAATTTCAACCTATTGAATATGGCTAGACAAGCAAGTACTGCGTGTGCAGGTATCAGGCAAGTCTCTGAAGTAATGCACTTATTTGGAGACTATAATGGGGAACACTATTGATACAATGAAGTCGGATCTCAAGCCATCAAAAGAGGGAAAAAGGTAAATAAATAATGCCAAAAAAATGTAAAGGAATGAACTGTTTATTGCTGTTAAGGATAAGTAAAATGAAATACCTGTTACACATACGGACAACATCAGGTGAAGTGAAAGGCCAGACATACAAGAACCCTGACAGAATTTCCAAAGGTACTTGTAATAGAAACCTCTGGTTATAGTGAAATGCTTTAGCTTTCAAAGGACACTGCAGCTGTGACATCTGTAATTGCTTTGCAAAGTAGCTCAAACTGCTGAGGCAGCACTGTGAACTCAGTATAAAACTGAATAATACTTTATGGAATAAAACAGTACTGAATTGGTTGTTAACACAAGCTGGCCTCAGAAACATAATATTAAAATTCTAAGAACTGTGATGGCCATAGCAAACTATAAAAGAAATAACATCCAGAATGTATGTACGTTCTCTAATATAAATGTTTGAAAATTGGAATATATGTATAAATATGTGTTTGTCGAAATAGCACCAATCTAATTCATTAGCTCTCACTTTTTAATGTGCATAATAATCATCCATAAAGCCTGGTAAAATTTAAATTTTGAGCCTCATCACTCCCAGAAATGTGGATTAGCAGGCCTGGGATGGAACCAAATCTCTGTACTTTACTGAGCAGGCCATGTGACTCTTTGATCATGTTTTGAAAACCTCTTCTTGTCATCTCAATATGTGTCAGGGGAAGAGAAAGAAAACTAAAAAAATGTACAAATTCGTTGTTTCTCCTTAAAAAGTAGGGAGATGTGTTGTTACAGGAGTTATATTAGGGGAAAATGAATTCATCATAGAAATGGCTTAAGGAGAATTAATGAAGTTGGTTCCTTGGGTCAGATGTCTGTTACCTACCTAAATCGTTATGAAAAATATTCAAATGGTAAAATATAAAGAGATGATTCTAAAGCTGAATCTCACCGCTCAATGATACAAATTACAAGATATAATAGAGATAGCAAGGGAAACGACATACCATCTTACCTATATACTATAATAGCAAGACATACACCGCTTTATTTCAGCATTATTTTGACAAGTTCTATTTTATCTTATTTAATCTCTGAAAGATTCTTAGGATTTAACTAAAAACAAACAATAAGTAATGCTGCCTTTTTCTAAGTTGTCTTGAGGAAATTGCATTGGCATTTTGGCATTCATTTGGTAGGTTGCCAAATCTCAGCCAGTGTCCCAGACAGTTTCCCCAATGTCTATTTTACCATTGTTGTATAGTCATGAAGCACATATATTCCTTCCTATAGTACATAGAGAAATAAGGGATTATTAAGTTTTCTGCCATCACTTCTCTCTCATTCAAAATTCTATTTCTGCTGACAATAATAATATTAGCAATAATTTATAAGCATAGCTGAACACTTACTGTGGGGATAATCAGCATACTACATGATCATCTTATTTCATCCCCATGACAGTCTTTAAAAACAGGTACACTCATCATGAGCATAATACAGATGAAGAAACTGAGTCTTACATCAGGTAAGCCATTTCCCCAGAGCCGCGGCACTAGCTGACTGTGTAGGAACAGCAGTGGGTTGAGCAATAATGTAAATATTGTTATAGAAAAATGGTAAAAGCCTTTGGGGCTGAGTGAACAACAAAAGCAACCTAAACATGGCAGGTACCTTTTACCAATCACATAACGAGGGCCAAACACAGTGCTGAAAGCCATATATTACCTCATTTAATGCTAAGAGGTTGGTCTTGTTTTCCTAGAAAATTAAAAGTTAGAAAATTAAAATATAAAGAGGTTAAATAACTTAGCAAAAGTCAGCATCCCATATGTGATAGCACAGGGGCTTGAACCTAAGGAAGACTGATTTCAGCGTGCAGGCTCCTCAACACAGCACAGCAGTGATTCCCACCTGAAAAGCCCATGCACTCAGGGACCAGCAGAAAGAGTGTAATTAGGTGGCAGCGATGTTGAAGGACATAATGTGAAATGAGGCTGAAGAGTGAGATTACGAACAGATTGTGGATGGTCTACAATGTCTTTCTGCAGAGTTTAGAATTCACTCAATAAGCAATACCCAGTGACTGTTAAATATGAGGAGAGGAAGTGTAATGATCAGATGCATGTCGAGGAAAATAACTGTAGAGGAAGTATGGCATCGGATGGGAAACAGTTCAGGCAGGCTGAGAATTGTGCAAAGTAGTAAAATAGTTTACATATGGTCTGAAAACATGGAATCAGATGGACGAATTTCAAGAAGCAAGAACTGACTTAAGTGGCATTGAAATGACAGAATTTGCAAATCGATTTTGTGTGTAGAAAAGGGTCTATGAGTAGTTAATTACATTAACAGAAGCTTGTAAAGTTTACTGCCTGGCAGACCTTGTTCTAAGAATTAGCCAATTAATCCTCTTAAAACCCCAAGAGAAATGTACTATTTTTATCCATTATACAGGTGCAGAAACTGAGGCAACGAACAACTAATACTTTGCTCTAAATTCCTCAGCTACTAGGAGTTAGAGCAGGATTTGAATCCAATTAGTGTGTTTCATTAGAAAGGCTTATTATCAGGACTGAAATGAATTAAAATAATATTTGCAAAACAGGACAAGTAATATGTTGTTATGCCTTGGAGAATACAATTCAAAATGGAATATTCTGCAACATAATTATGAGAGGCACATCACCAAGGGAAAACTGGCAGGCTACCCACAGAGATCCTTACCAGGTGACTTTAATTTCTGTGAATTTGCCAAGTGTAGTTTTAACCCTCAATTTTTTAAGCTGCAGAAACTTGATATTATCTGTCTCCCCAAGTAATCAAATTTTAGAATTATAACTCATTACAAGAAAATTTATGAGTAAGAGGATATATGTCATAATGTCAAATCATTTTTTATAAGAAGAAAACATATAATTCTTAAAATCAGATCAACTTCACCATTATTCTCTCACTCCAAACAGGCTTCATGGGAGCCAAGTTATAATTGGCATTTTTATTTGTGACATGGTAATGGTGCAAATTGATTTAGTTATATGACACATGGGAAACTTCAGCCTCTGATAGCCTAACATGTTGTTCTCCATAACTGGGAATTCCCTACTAGGAAAATAAAATATCCAAATTAACTCTGAGGGAATCCCTCCTCAGGAAGTGGTGCCATTATGTGTACAGATGACTCTCCTATTCTTTATTTGCTATGCAATGCCACCCACAATGACCCATTTATACATATAATTGTATACTGTATACTACTTAAATATCATGCTATATTGTACACCAACTACAGATTTGTACTACAATAAATACTAACACTGTCATCCACATTACAAATTGGTCTTCACCCATGTCTATTTTTTTCTGTTATATGTTCATTTAGAGTGTAGAGTCAAGCTTTCAATCTTACACCCCCCCCCCCCCGGCACCCAGTTTCCAAAAGCTTACTTGGGTGAAGGCACCTTTGGTCCTAGGAAGCATCACTTATGATTAAGTCCAATTCAGAGATGTTGATACTAAATTACTGAGGAGTTTTTCATTTAGAGAACTCAAGCCAGAATTTTAAAATTTAAAATAGAGCCCAAGCAAAATAATAATATCAATGAAATAAAAGAATGATTGAATAAATTATAATAGTTTTCAGAACTTTTACATCAAATATACTTTATACAGCTTCTTTTTTTTAACTTTATACAGCTTCTTAATATTTACAATAATTTTATGTTATGGTAATAGATGAGGAAACAGGTTTTGTTTTGTTCTTTACATACTAGAAAACAAAAATTATTCTTTTCCCTTTAAAAAAAAAAAGGAAATAGTTCTGGCCAGTGTGCCTTAGTTGGTTGCAGCATTGTCCCATACACTAAAAGGTTATAGGTTTGATTCCTGATCAGGACACGTACTTAGAATTCAGGTTTGATCCCTGGTCAGATACATATGGATGGCAACCAATCGATGTTCTCTCACACATCAATGTTTCTCTCTCATTCTCTCTCCTTTCCCCTCTCTCTAAAAAATCAATAAGTATATCCTCAGGTGAGTATTACAAAAAAAAGGAAATGGAAGTTACTAAGATATGTACTATTGAGCTAAACTCTTCACACAACCCAACTGAGGTGGCATGAGTCAATATTAACAATGGGTTTCATTGCCTCACGCCTTACTTATTCTCACGCTTATACAGAACATATTTACCCTACTTAATAAATCAGGAAAACCTGAGAAAGAAGCTGGAGACCCCCCTCACCTAAAATGAACCCACATTTCAATAGTTATGAATGAACTACTTCTCTCCTTTGCCTAAACATTTTTAGTTTGGCATTTTCAAAAATTAAGAGTGAAAAAACCAAGAACTTCCCAGGCAAGTTTTGCTTTCTTGAGGAGAAGGGTGAAAGGAGTCTGTTATTGCGCCTTAAGTCTCCTCAAGGATACGCAGCCCGTGTGATGCTGACCACTGTCCTTTATAAGAAGACAAGGCTCCACAGAGAGGGCATGGCAATGCCTCAGACTCAAGAGACTCATATTTTATCAATTTTGTGACATAAAAGAAAAATGCATCTGCATGATGGACTTAAAACTTGATTATCTGTTTGGCAAGGCCCAGAACTCTGGCTAATTCCCTTTAGAGCATGGTAACATCTAATGCATCCTAATTTCAATGGTTTACTTAGCAGAGCTATTTTACTGTGGCAAATGTATTATATGCCTCGTAATGGAAATCAATTACCCAATTACGTGTGGCCTACGATTAAACTCATCATTCCACTATGCACATGGGTAAGCAAATTATTTGGGCTGTTAGATGAAGCCAGGGCAAAATTATCACAGATAAATGTTTCTCTTTCAACAAATGTCAGTTTTACAATTTTACATCATAAGCCTACTTCTTTCCCATTTATGAATCATAATTTAGTTAGTGTTGAGGGGAAAAAACAGCCAATGCTTGTGTTTTATAAAAGTTTAATGCATACAGACAGTGCCAAACTTCTTGAACCAGAAGTTTCTTAAAAAGATAAAAAAAAAAACAGTTATAATTATTTCAGACAGTGTATGCTTAATTTCTGACTGGTCTTTTTCCATTTTTTTTTTTTTGGCATTCTCATTAAGATCCTTAAAGGTCTCACTAAGTTCCAGAGGTTTTTAGATGATTCTTGAGTACCTTATAAATGTGGTTTTGAACTCTATGTCCAGTAGTTTGCTTTCCTCCATTTCTTTCATTCATGGCATGTTTCTTTGTCTCCGCATTTTGTTGCGTCCCTGTGTTGATGGAGTGGCTTTGTGTGGTAGGTGACCTATAGGGCCCAGTGGTTCAGCCTCCCCTATCACCTGAGGAGGCACTGTCTGAAATAAAGAATATACAGAAATTCAACAGTAGATCAAAGGACCCCAAAAATCAAACCAAAGATCTGAAATAGGAGGAAACATAAAACACCCAACCAGAAAAAGAAAAAGAAAAAAGAATCCAAAAATATGAAGATAGTGTAAGGAGCCCCTGGGACAACTTTAAGTGTACCAACATCTGACTTATTGGGTGCCAGAAGAAGAGAGAGAGCAAAATATTGAAAACCTATTAGAAGAAATAATGACAGAAAACTTTCCCTACCTGGTGAAAGAAATAGACTTACAAGTCCAGGAAGTGCACAGAAGCCCAAACAAGAGGAATCCAAAGAGGACAACACCAGGACACATCATAATTAAAATGCCAAGGGAAAAAAACAAAGAGAGAATCTTGAAAACAGCAAGAGAAAAACAGTTAGTTACCTACAAGGGAGTACCCATACGACTGTCAGCTGATTCCTCAACAGAAACTATGCAGGCCAGAAGGGAGTGGCAAGAAATATTCAAAGTGATGAATAGCAAGAACCTACAATCAAGATTACTCTACCCATTAAAGCTATCATTTAGAATTGAAGGTCAAATAAAGAGCTTCACAGACAAGAAAAAACTAAAGGAGTTCATCACCAACAAACCAGGATTATATGAAAAGCTGAAGGGTATTCTTTAAGAAGAGGAAGAAGAAGAAAAAGGTAAAGATAAAAATTATGAACAACAAAATGACAACAAATATATACCTATCAACAAGTGAATCTAAAAATCAAGTGAATAAAAAATCAGATGAACAGAATAAACTGATGAATATAATAGAATCAGGGGCATAGAAAGGGAGTGGACTGACAATTCTCGGGGGCAAGGGGGTGTGAGAGGTGTGGGAAGAGATTGGACAAAAATCTTACACCTATGGATGAAGACAGTGGCAGGCGGTAAGGGCATGGGGTGGGGTGGGGAATCAGGTGGAGGGGAGTTATGGGGGGAAAAAGAGGAATATCTGTAATAACCAGAGCAATAAAGATTTATTTAAAAAGATAAAATAAAAAGTAATTTACAGTTTTGTTAACTAAAATAAATAAATAAATAAAGTAGTTATAATTAGTCATTGAAAGTTTTAATGGTTTGATTTACTGAAAACAGTCTCATAGGAATTATTAGCATTTTACTTTGTATATTCTTATCAATTACTTATATGGTAAGTGATAAGATCAATTCACACTCAAGATCTACTCTTAGATAATATTAGGTGGCTCCTTCAAGTTGATTCATTGGCTCACTGTTCAGTTTGAGATCACGTGTTTAGATGAGGTGAATAAATGGTACCTCAATTTCAATGCACATTCTGAGTTGTACATGTTAGTGAATGGTTCGAGAAACACTTGCATTTGAAAAGCATTTGCCATTATCTTGTTAATAGGCCCCATTGCTTTAAATCTAGAAGGAATGCAAATAACTGATAATTCTGCACTCATTAAGGAAATCTCCAGTGACTTACTTCAGTCAAATGTTCCAGCAGGCATGTTTAGCACTTCTTTTGGGATTGGTTAAGTTCCCAAAGTCTGTAAATTAAAGTTCTGCAGAGTGCTATCAAATATGCATAATGAAACCCTAGATGTAAATTAAGAAGATTTATATGGCTGCATTCTGCTTACGTTATTCCATAGCAATGCCTCACAGGCTTTTATGAAGCAAATAAAGTGATCTGTTTCTTGAATTCCATTTTAAATGGTCACTATGGATTTATTCTTACATTACTTGCTTCACCCATCATAGGATGAATTGTCATTTTAAATTTATAATTCATCCTAAAGGTTTATCACACAACACAGTCAAATTATATGACACTCCATGCATGCCACTTCAAAGAAGTGGTCTAAAGATATATGAACAGCTCAAGCAGATTCAGAGATAAATGCCCTTTACATTAAGGGCCTTTCAAAACATTATGCAGGAATTATGATGTGGCACTCCAACAATCTCCTTGTCCTCTGAGGCTTAGAGGTGCCGGCCTTGCCATATAAACTCTGAAAGTTGAAGAACATTATAAGTCTGATGACAAATGTTAAGATCTACTAAGAGGAATATATTAATTTCATACACATTAAAGACAATTCACTACCACATACAAATCTGTTGGTCTCTTCTAATATTGGACAGGTGAGCCTGGCTTCTTGGAGACATGCATTGTTGTATGTAACAGTTAAGCAATATAATAGCATCTAAACCTTTGGATCATACTCTGCCATTATAATAAAAGCATTTGAAAAGAAGAACAGAGACAAATAGGAGAATTTGGCATCTCATTTAAAGAGGCTAGTCTAAAAGCACATGGATGGAAGAAAGGTACCAAGCAGAATTAAGAACTAATGTTTAAGATTAAAAATAGACCTAATGGGTTTAGAAGCTACTTACATCACTGAGTGTTAATGTCTGCAAGCATCAGGAAATAAATGCTATGTTCAACCTAAGAATACTAGGTCATTTTATAATCAACAATTAACTTTTCCTGGCACAAATAAGGAATCAGTTTTCTCTTAATCTATTATTTCCAATTTACCTCAGGACATGGGTAGCATGCCAGAAATAATTTCACATTAAGTATTTTTAAAAGGAGAGAGAAGGTTAAAGCAGACTGATCATAAAGGTTCATTTCTATTAGTGTTCACATGTTCTTCTTTATGTGAGCTCTTCTCTAAATGTTGACGTATACACTTCCCATTTACATTTTCACTCTTTCCTAGAAAATATTGTCCCTTCAATTCATTTTAAATATTTTGGTCTGCTTGGATTTTGAAGGAGTTTTTTTCATATTCCAAATAGGAACTAGGGAAGCTTAACCTTTTATTGGAACCCCTCTTGAATCTACTCCAGCTAAATTAGAATATCTCAGTAAGATTATTATTCTTTTCATAATTTAGTGTGCATAACTTTAGTTTAATTTTTAAAAAGATAGGTACCTTTTCTTTCCATTTTATACACAAGGATTTATTTTTAATTAAAAGTGATATGATTAGTAAAATAGGAGTAAGAAAGCTCAGGCTTTTCCTTGTGGTGCTTCATTTGTTCTGGCAGGAGATTCCAGAGTTTATATTTAGAGATGTTTTCTTGACCCAGCTTCATCAGGCTTAGCATTCTTACAGCCACAGTTATTTGTTACAGGTGTCGGACTAATTCCCTTTAAAGATTCCGAGGACATTTGCTAGAGGAGTCAAAAAAGGAAAGAAAAGAAAATCTCTCATTTTTTAATGATTCTTTAATTTTCAAGTACGGACTGGAATTCCTGCACCCATTGGGAGAAAGATATTGAGATGACAGAGAGAGAGAGAAGTGATAGAGAGAGTGAGAGAGAGAGAGAGAGAGAGAGAGAGAGAGGAAGGAAGGGAAAGAGAAAGAGGAGGAGATGAGAGGGAGAGAGGGAGGTAGAAAGAGAGAGAGTGACAGAGAGGGGGGGGGGGCAAGGAGGCTAAGAAAATCAAGACTATCGTTCGGTTGATATTACGTGTCAACTTGGTTGGGCCATGGTGCTAAGATATTTGGTCAAACATTATTCTGGATGTTTCTGTGCACGTTTTGTGGTTTGTTTGTTTGTTTGTTTTGAACAGTAACATTAAAATCCACGGACTTCCAGCAGAGCAGATTACCTCCGTGATGTGGGTGGCTGGTCTGCTCCCTCAGTTGAAGGCCTCGGAACAAACAGTACCCTCTCCTGAGCAAGAAGGAATTCTGCTGGCTGACTTCACTTCCTTCGAACTGTAGCCTCAATGCCTGAGGCCACATCCACTTCTGATATTCTCAGTTATTGAGGCTACCAAATCTTCTTTTTGTTAAAATAATTTGTCTTGATTCTTCTTCTCATTTATAGCTGAAGGAGTTCTGATTCACTTTTGTGCTTTGGAAGAAGCGGAGAAAGAAAAAAAGTGAAAAGTCCTTAACTGATAAATATTAACAGATATCTGTAACATGTCAAAGAAAAATTGTTTTATTCTCTGAGCCTCAGCTTTTTTATCTGCAAACTGAATATAATTATAAAGAATTTTTGAGATATAAAAAGGATATGTGTGACAATGTTTTATAAACTATAAAATGTCATAAAATACAAAATATTATACAACGACTTCAAGAATATTTTGGAATTTTGTTTATATTTTATTAAAATAGAAAATTTCAAATTGTCATTTTATTTATTTTATTCTTCTTAGTAATCCCCATAGTTTAAAGTAATTAAATAGAAACATATTTAGAAATAGTGTTAGAGATCTTGAAAATAAAATAAATGGATAGCTGAATAAGACTTGCAAATCTTTGTGGTATGAAACTAAGTTATTAACTGAACTTTCATGTAAAAGCGGGAAAGCTAAGGCAAGCAGCCTATAGGATTTATTTTTAGAGGTAGCATAATTGTGTTCTTCCTGAGGTCTGTTCCAGTATTGAGCAGCAGCCTCCAGAAATTTTCTGCAGATAAAGCCTGCATGGATGTGTAAAGCATATCATTATGCTTTATGTAACGGCTTTTCCTAGAAGCCCTTCAATTTAAAAAATGTGTTGGAAAGTGTAAAACCCAAATCTAGTAGTGTAAGACCTACTACTACATTTTGGTTTTGAATTGTGTTCCCTATAATATAATTGGAGAAAATATTACAAACTACTAGTTTAAGATCAATTACTAGTAGTGTAAGATCAATTACTAGATTTTGGTCTTTTGACCATAGATATTTTATTCACATGATACATTGTTTCATTTTATTTATAATATTTCTGAATTATGGCATAACTATCTTTAACACAAATATAGAATTGATGCTTTGAATATGCAAAAAACTCATATGTTGGTCATGTGGGAAAGATTTCTTGCACATTCCTTAAATTAGCTATAGAACAAGGCATAGTCACCTCCCTGAGGAATAGTACTGAGTGAAAACTGAGGGAAAAGAATTTCAAATGAAATAGGTGAAGTGACTAATTATTTAAAATTATTGATTGTAGAAAACCGAAATCTAATGACACTTGTAGACATGTAGATGCTTTGTAAATTAAATAGTCATGCAATTAAATTAAGGTGGTATTTTATTTGAATACTAGAGGCCCAGTGCACAAAATTAATGCATGGCAGCGGGGGGTGTCCCTCAGCCCAGCCTGCACCCTCTCCAATCTGGGACATCCCTCTCACAATCCAGGACTGCTGACTTACAACTGCTCACCTGCCTGCCTTCCTGATTGCCCCTAACCGCTTCTGCCTGCCAGCCTGATCACCCCCTAACCACTCCCCTGCCAGCCTGATTGATGCCTAACTGCTCCCCTGCCAGCCTGTTTGCCCCTAACTGGCTTCCCCTGCATGCCTGGTCCACCCCAACTGCTCTCCCCTGCAGGCATGGGCCCCCTCCCAACTGCCTTTCCCTGTAGGCCTGGTCACCCCCAACTTCCTTCCTCTGCCAGCCTGGTCACCCCTAACTGCCCTTCCCTGCAGGCTTGCTTACCCACAACTGCCCTCCCTTGCAGGCCTGGTCCTTCCCAACTGCCCTCCCCTGCTAGCCATCTTGTGGCAGCCATCTTGTGTCTACATGGGGGCACCCATCTTTGACCACATGGGGGCAGCAATCTTGTGTGTTGGCCCGTGATGGTCAATCTGCATATTAATCTTTATTAGATAGGATAGAGGCCTGGTGCACAGGTGGGGGCCAGCTGGTTTGCCCTGAAGTATGTCCCGGATCAGGGTGGGGGTTCCCTTGGGGCATGGGGCAGCCTGGGCAAGGGGCCTGTGGTGGTTTGCAGGCTGGCCACACCACCCGGTGACCCAAGTGGAGGCCCTGATATCTGGGATTTATTTATCCTCTACAATTGAAACTTTGTAGCCTGGAGTGGAACCAAGCCTTCTGCTCTCTCTTGGTTGGGTTAATCTGCATACTCACTCCTGATTGGCTGGTGGGTGTGGCTTGACCTTGTCAGTGAAGATATCGGCCTAGGACAGTGGTCGGCAAACTGCGGCTCGTGAGCCACTCTGTTGACTAATGAGTTTGCCGACCACTGGCCAAGGACATAACTGCCCACCATAACTGAGTTCAGTTAAAGTTTAATTTCAGACCATCTTTTGTGGTTACTTTAGGTCTCTGAATTTGCTAGACTGCTATGCAGACCTCGCCTGAGCTTGTCAGGTGGGCATGTGGCCCCTTTCATCCACAATAGTTGCCTCAGAGACTGAAAATTTTGAGGTTTGTATGTGTATATATTTTTAAACTGAATGCATGTGAATAATTTTGTTAGCACTTGCAAATAAAGTTGGTGACCCTAGCCAATTTGGCTCAGTGGAGAGAGAGAGTGGCCTGCAGACTGGAAGATCCCAGGTTTGATTCAAGTCAAGGGCATGTACCTAGGTTGCAGGCTCCTGCCTGGTCTTATCCTAGTTGGGCTGCCTGAAGGAGGTAACTAATCAAGGTGTTCTCTCACATGGATATTTATCTCTGTCTTTCCCTCTCTCTTCCACTCTTTCTACAAAAAATAAAAATAAAATAAATAAAATAAATATATAAATAAAATAAATGGAAAAATATCTCTGGGTGAGGAATAAAAAAAATGTAAAATAATAAAATAAAATTGGTGATATTTTGACTTCAGTCCTTACTTTGCCTCTTACCCTGTGTGTGGCATCACATGAAATTATTAAACTTTCTGATCCTTAGCTGCCTGAAGCGTAAAAGGGGAGATTAAAAACGAACCTAATTAAAAAATTTTTCTTCATGGAAATCAGAAAAAAAAATAGGCTTGGAAATCATGTAATTAAAAATAAAAACTGACCAGAAGATATTAGATAACTTAGAATATAGCAGTTAAAGCAGAAACGATGTGGCGTTTCTGGGCATTAATACTGACTCTGAAACTAATCGTAAGGAAGATGCCTATCACCTCCCTGACTTTACTGTCTCTTTCTCTTGCTTTGTTCCCTCTGCTCCAGCCAAACTTGCCTTCTTGATGCCGGGGAACACACAAGGATATTTCTGCCTCAGGGCTTTTAACTCTTTTACTTAGATCAGGAATCCCACACTCTTCTGTAAAATGCTACATAGTATTTTCTTCTGGTTTTGTGGGCCATATGGTATTTATAGCAGCTCTGCCCCTAAAGGCAGCCATAGATGATACGTAACAATAGGTGCAGCTGTTTTTATTGTTTAAAAAGCAGGCGGGTTGGGGGGATGGTAGGGAGCTGTGCTAGGTGGGAGTTGCAGTCCTTGTTTTGTCATCCCCTGGTTTAGGCTGCCCTTCTTTCAAATATCTGCATGACTGCTCCCTCACCTCCTCTAAGTCTGTTCAAATTCCAACATCTCACAAATGACCCCATCTGTCACCCACGCTAACTTTTCCTCTTCTCTAATTAAGTTTTCTCCATAGCAGTTATCACCTTCTAATGGACTATTTACTTGACCTGCACCCCCCTTATTTGAAGTTTTAATATCTGTGATTTTAGTTATCTGCAGTAAACCGAAGCCCTAAGTATTACTGTTGCAGAAGACCAAAAATAAACAAGCGATGCCTTAAAGAAGAGGAGGGACACTGTTTAATACACCGGCGGACTCAGGGAACAGCCTTCCAAATCTGAGTGAAGGAACACGCATGGGGCTTTCCTTTATATCTCCCTGTGGTCTTTGTCCCACAAACATGGATTATGCTTTTTGTGGGCCTTGCAAGAAGGCCCTCAGGTGTTGGGGGTCCCCAGGCCATATCTGATGGTCTGGCCTGGTGCCAGTGTTAATAACCCTCCCTCCAGGTCAGTGCACTGTTCACAATAACAGGTTCTGCAAGACCAGTATCTGGGAAGGAGGTAGTGACCTAATTATAGGTTATCAAGAATGTACACTGAGCTTGCTGGCATGGATTCAGACCACTAGCCTCCAAATACCAGGGTTACATTGGAATTAGCTCTTTTTAGCCTTCTCATTACATGAAAAATTTCGGAACCAAACAATTCATAACTTTTAAATTGTGTGCTGTTCTGAGTAGCCTGATGAATTCTCGAGCTGTCCTGCTCTGTGAAAGATCTCTTTGTCCAGCGTACCCACACCACACACACTCCCCATCGGTTAGTCACGCCTTAGCCATGTCATTATCAGACCAACTGTTGTGGTCTTGCAGTGCTTGTGTGCAAGTCCCTAATTTTATTTAATAATGGCCCCAAAGTGCAAGAGCAGTGATACTGGCAATTCAAAAATGCCAAAGAGAAAACAAAATCCTTCCTTCAAGTGAAAAGGTGAGTACAGTACAATAAGGTATTTTGAGGGATGGGGACATTGACTGGAGACAGCAATTTGTCGAGAATACTAGCCATGTTGGACTGCTGGGGTGGCTTCAGTTGGAACTGGAATTGCTAGCCCTTTCTATAGCTGCCCGATTCAGCAATTGATGCATGCTATTACACTCTAACTTGAATTTTCTTATCTGTTAAATAGTGACACCCAGTGAAAACCTCCAATCATGTGGTGGCGAAAATGTTAAACATCCTAACTTTCTTCTCTCCTCATGTCAGATCTGTCCTCGGGGTGTTGTTGGGCAGAGAAATCCACGTGTGAAGAAAGCAGTGCCTTTTCAAAGCATCTCACTAGACAACACGAGGTGGGAATGAAAGATCAGAGGAGCCTTTTCTGGAAAGCATCTCTGATGTAGGCGTAATGGTCACGGTGGCATGCTCTTTTGCTCTTTCCTTCTGATAATGACATCCCTTCCCAAGCCCCATCTAGTTATGGTTTGTTACAGTGTGAAAAGAATCTGGATTTGAGAGGTTTGGTGTAGAGGTAGACAGTCTTTTTTCTTTTGTGTAGGAAGTCATTTCAGAGGTGGACTGGCATCATAAAAACCAATAAAATGCCTGAAGTTTCTGTGACTGATATACCAGAATGAGATCCTCAAACTCTGCTGGAGGCCCTGGCTGGGTAGCTCAGTTGGTTAGAGCATCATCCCCATATGCCAATGGTGCAGGTTTGATCAACCATCAGGACATATACAAGAATCAACCAGTAAATGTATAAATGAGTGGAAAAATAAATAGATGTTTCTCTCCCTCTCTCTCTCTTCCTCTCCTTTCCTCTTTCTCTCTAAAGTCAATCAACAACAAAAACTGCCAAAAAACACACAACAAAACTCTGTTGGAATCACAGGCAGAGTAGAGGACTGTGATGCCAGAACACAACAAATATTGTTCATTTGTAGATATTTGGGATAATTGCTCAGTTCCTTTTCTTAATAAGCCACCTGACAAATACAGGCCTTTCTCAGACTAGTGAAAATAATCTTGCTTTAATATGACTAGTGTTGCTCAAAGTGGAAAATCCCTTGTAGATAGATATTAAAGTGCAATGTTGTAAAAAATAAGAGTATTGTAATATATAATTTTATGAAATTAAGAATTATTATTTGAGTCAAAATTCATACATATGCTATTAGAGTCTAAACATGCTGTTATGTTTTAAAATAAAGTATTTAGTTAAAAGAAAGCTAAACATTAATTCTAGCAACAAAGAGAAAAAGGATGGAATAAGAATTGTACATTTGGAAGATTTATTATTTAGTTTTTAATATTTACAAAAGGAGGATTGAAAGTAAAGTTACTTGACTTCAAAGATCCTCTTGTACTTAATATTCTACTGTCCTATATTTAAACAATTATGACTTTTCAGGTTTTTATTTTGCTTTTGTAAGCCTTTAACAAAAATATTCATGCTGGTTATCTCCACTTTTGTTCTCCATAACTCTATTTTAAAAGATAAAAACAAAATTTAAAAAAAATTCACTTAATGAACTCAGAACAAGTTAACATTCTATATATCCACATGCTAATGAGAACTACCATGTAATGCAGGAAATGGAAGTTGTGAGTCAAGGGGTATATAATGTAGTTTCTAATTGAAATCTACTGGAAGATATACTGGCAGCATCCACACAATTCCATACAACTGAACAGAATGCCAGGACTCATTCAGAAGTCTAAAGCCTGGTTATCCAGAAGATGGGTGGGACTTTATTTATTCTTTCATATGTTCAACATATAAATCAGTCTTGCATTTTAATATATGTACACTGGAATGATGATTTGCCAGATGTCATCTGTGTGGTTTAATTTAGCACTTGAACAGACAAATAATGCAAAGAAATTTAAAATTCCTCTTCTATTAGGTCTTATTTTGGGCTTTGACTATAGGTACTGATATTATTTAATTAAAGATTATATGCCATAACTTTAAGTAACACACACATGTGTAAGTGTGTGCATCACACACACCTGTAAAACTCTAAGTTATTTTGAAGAAATTCAGATGTGTCAACTCTTATAAGTTCTTTTAGGCAGATAGTTCTTTATGTGTTCTATAAAACCAAATTCATATATTCCTAAGCAAGAAATACTTTTTTTTTCCTTTGGCACTGTATTATATTGCTAAAAGTATGTTCTCGCATATGACTTTGAGAGAGTTCTACTTTTCGCATTGGTTCATCTGAAGGACAGAATTGTAATCTACTTGCTAAAGAGTGATCATAATCTAACAATTTTATGAGGACAGATCTTAATTGAGCTAAATTTAAATTGAAATTTTAATTAGAAAGGGATTTTTACATTGTCACATCAAGAATACATTCAATTTAGACTAGTGCCAGATTTATAATTTTCCTCATTTATTTTGAGAATGTGACTTTTCTTAAGGATAATTCTGAACTTCATGATAATAACAATGTCATATTTTAATCTCACTGACAGTGGTAAATATTGTGTTCAGCTAGATATATTTTTGGTTTTGCAATTATAGTACACATTTACTCAACAATAACAAACCAATTTCATTTATTTGAATTAAATTTCAGTCATGATTATGAATGTATTTGGAGGAAGAGAGAATTGTTTAAGTGGCCATGCACAGAGTATTTAAGTGAAAAATGTATACATTTGCTATGACTCATTGACCCCTCTTCTTGAAATTCAACTTAATTATAAACATTCCCTTTTATGTGTCACGGAAAATTTGAAATGCAAAGAGCTATTGCAAAGTGTATCTGGGTACTTAATATGCAGTTTTGCAGTCATGGACAAAGGAAACTACTTCAATAAAAACAAAATGATTTGTAAGTTTGACTTCTATCTGGGAATATTTTCATTAAAGTCAAGCTGTTAGAATGTATCCAATGACCCTCTCTTGAATGTTAAATGGCTGACAAGAGTTTTGCAAATTTTAGCTATAGAAGAAATGAAATCCTGCCTAATGGACCTAGAGAACTAAAAAAGAGAATGGAAGGTAATGATATGGAAACTACATATGAAAGAGTCAGTTGTCTTATTTGTGTCCTTTTTGTCAAAGGCTTAATAGGTATAAAGATAAAAAGTTGAATATGTGTTCTGGCTTTACATGAATGGAAAAGATGGTAAGAGAGTTCTTCTTTTCTTAAGAAATGAAGAGAGAAGCCATTAATTGTGATGCAAGATATTTTCAAACTGTCAAACTCTCAGAAGACTTGCATCCAGGATATGTAAGGCACTCCTAGAAGTCAATGGAAAGGATAGACAACTGAATAGTAAAATGCGCAAGAATCACACAGTAACTTTATAAAATACTTTCTAAATGAATCATAAACATATATAAAGACATCATTAGTTATTTTACATATAAGCATTTTATATGTGCAAAAATGCCCTGTCTTGCCCAGTTAGCATGACTCAGTAGTTGAGCATCAACCTATGAACCAGGAGGTCATGGTTCATTCCTGGTTGTGGCACATGTGGTTGAGGGCTCCATCCCAGTGTGGGGCATGCAGGAAGCAGCAAATCAATGATTCTCTCTCATTGATATTTCTATCTTTCTATCACTCTTCCTATCTCTCTGAAATCAATACAAATATATTTTAAAAAGTCCATTAAGCACATGAAAAGTACTGAACATCATTAGTCACAAAAAATAAAAATTAAAAGTTTAATGAGATATCACTACAAACACATTATAATTTCTAAAAATTAAAAGTAAAAAAAATTGAATAATGGCAGTCATGGAACAACTGAAATTGCTGGTAGGGATGTAAAATATCTGAAAGCTCATTATTACATTAAGTGTTCACATATCCCCTGACTCCATAATCCCCTTTATAAGTAACACCCAGGGGAAATGAAATCAATGTTCACAAAATGATTTGTACACCAATGTTTTAGAACCTTTACACATAATAGGCAAAAAAAGGAAGGCCAAGCTGATAGATCCTCCCTTCCCCCAACTGATGGACGGAGTATGACATAAACTGCACCTGCGGCATGGACATTCCTGACCACCTAACCAGGCGCCACATATGGACTGTACATTGAACCACCAATCAGCACCTGCCAAATACCCTAAGCCCTGGATTTCTAACTACCTAAGTGCTTAATCATGTGCCTTATATGAAACCACCAATTAGTGTGTGCCGAGTACCCTAAGCCCCATCCCTTCCCATTCCTCCCCTCAAAAGGCGTGTTCCCCTCTGCACATGTTGCCACTCCCCTTGCGAGACAGCCGGGCAGGGGTCCTTCTCCTCTAATAAAGCCTGTAGTCCTGGTTTTCGGCCCTCTGTCTCATCTTTCACAAGTTATCCATCAAATGGATGGCTAAACAAATTGTGGGATAGTGATATAATGGAATACTACTAGCAATACAAAAGGAATAATAGATATACACAGCAATCTAAATGAATAAATGGATCTTAGAAACATTACTGTATGTCACAGAAGTAGTCCAGAAAATAATTCAAACTGTATAATTATAGTTATGCAATATATGAAGAAAGGAAAATTTAATAAATAGATAGAAAATGTCTGAACAGTGGTTGCCTCTGGGGAATGGGAACAGAGATCGACCAACAAGAACCATCAGGTACCTTTCTGCACAGATGGTAATGCCATTTTTCTTGATAGCTGATTAGAATCAAAGTTGTTTCGATATGCATTTTTCAAAACTAACACAAAGTGCATGTAAGAGGTGTGCATTTCATTGTATATCAATTTTACATTAAAAATCTATAAACAAATATTAACCTCTAATTTATCATAAGATGCTTAAAATTTTTAGGGGGTATTGTACTCTGTCAATTTCATTGAAATGCATAAACATATGAATTATTGGATAGGTTGAGGAATGGGTAGATATAACATACTAAAATATTAATGATATGATTTTGTTTGAAGTCACATGAGTATTTAGGATAAAATTCTGTGAACTCTAATGTATATTTGAAAAATATAAAAATAAAGTAAATAAAAATTGTCATTCCTTGCACATTGACAGAAAATCAACTTTACAGCTATTTATTTATGATGAAATATATTTGGTCAACCTTAAAATGTATTTATACATACATAAAAAAGAAGTAATATGCAAATTAGGCCATGATGCCATAATGGTCACAACCAACTCAGGAGAGGGGCTGGGTGCAGCCCGGAGCCTGAGAGAAGAACACACAGGTGCAGCCTGGAGCCTGAGAGAACAACGTGCAGGGGGCAGCCCGCACCCAGCCTCAAAGCCAGAGATAATAACATGTAGGGAGGCCAGGCCCCAGCCCCAGCCCCCCAGCCATAGCGCTGGGCGGCTGGGGCTGGAGCAAGTGGAGACACAAACCCGCAGGGAGGCCGGCTCCCAGCCAGAGCAAGCAGAGACAGAAACCCACAGCTGCAGTGCTGGGCTGCTGGGGCTGGAGTGGAGACACAAACCCGCAGGGGGGGCTGGGTTCCATTCTGATCAAGGGCATGTACCTAGGTTGCAGGCTCCTCCCTGGCCAGGGCCCAGGTCAGGGCTCGTGCAGGAGGCAACCAATCGAAGTGTGCCTCTCACATGGATGTTTCTCTCTGTCTGTCCTTCCCTCTTCCATGCTCTCTAAAAATCAATGAAAAAATACCCTCAGGTGATCTTGAAAATGCCGAAAGAAAGCTGTCATTTTTTCATGGTGAAGGGACTGGAGTCGGTGTTGATGAAAACACCTTGGTGGCTGCAGTGGCTGCAGTGGCTGCATTGGCTACAGTGGCAGCAGCAGCGGGGTGATGGGGTGGCCCCTTCCCCTGATCAGCCCGTTGCCTCCCACAGAGGGAGGCCAGATTGCGGGAGCGGGCCAAGCCATCAATAGGACATCCCCTAAGGGCTCCCGGACTGTGAGAGGGGGAGGCTGGGCTGAAGGACCTCCCCCTCCCTGCCAGTGCACGAATTTCATGCACCAGGCCTCTAGTTTTTTTAATGTTTATGGAATGTATAAGCAAAAATGTTTGAAACATAATGAAATTGCAACATAGAGCTATTACAGGATGTTTATTTTATGGGATGCTACATTTTTCAAGATAAGATAACTACATGCAGTTGATCATTTATTAAATCGCCATGTAAAACAACTTAAAATAAAAAAGCTATATAGTAAAAGTGTCATCATTTCAACTCAACCTATATAAAGTATTTGAAAAGAAATCCGAAATTTTAATAGATATCTATAGATAATTCACATTTTTACCACTGATTTATGATGATTTCCCCATTGCTCTTTTTATACAAGTTCTAATCTGTGTTTAAGCACTAAGCATTTTTCTCCCCTTGCTGAAAAACTTTTAAAAAATCTTTATTCATTTACTCAAATTTCCCTTGTTTTTGTATCCTTACCATTGCTGAAAATTACTAGTTAGGTATTTTTTAAAATGTCTCTAACTTCGGATATGTCTGACATGTTTTTCTTTTATTTTCTTCTTTATTTTTTTAAAATTTTTTCCATCCCCACTTATAGCCCCTATACCCTCCTCCACCTCCAGGCCCCCACAGTCACCACATTGTTGTACTTGATGATGCCTGGCTCTGGGTTTTCAGGGGAAACATCGCAGAGGGGAAGTGCTGTTCTCCTCATATCATGCCAAAGTTACATACTATTGACATGATCCATCATTGCTGATAGACCAGATCTTGTGGCTGAGGTGATGTTTCTAGGTTTCTCCACTATCAAGTTACCATCCCAACACACACACACACACACACACACACACACACACACACACACACTCCAATTTCCATTTGGTATTCTTTGGAAGAAAGTCAATATGTATTGCACACTTAAAGAGTGGCGAGTTATGCTTCACTTCTTTTAGGGTGGAGTAGCCACATAATGTAGTAATTGGAATTTTACTGCACTAAAGATTTATTTATTTTCCCCTCGTATTTATCTATTTACTCTTTTATTTATATCAGTACCGGCACATATATATTTATGTTGTATTTTGGATTATAATACAATACTATTATTTTATTCATTGTGTGCTCAAATTATTTTAACTTTCACCAATGAGAGTTATTTAACCTAACTCCTCTGTTCTTTTCACATATTCATGTTTTTTTAGCACCTCCTTACTTTCTGACATTATCCAAAGGGTGCATGAAACATTGTTCCTTATGAAACAAGTCCACGAGCCTGTAGCCCAAATGGGAAAGGGTGACATACTGGCTCTTGATTCCTATCAGCTAGGAAAAAAGGGTTTTGTGCCATTCAGTGTGCATCCTGCTCTATGTACATTGTTAACTCTGAATAGGCACAAAGAGAAATAAGCTAAGAGGTACATATCTTCCATAATGTAACCAGGGACTCCCATTAGATTCCTTTAAAATCAGAGATGCCTGACCTATTATCTTGGCTATTGCCCACAAAGAGATGTCCCTGGTTGTGAACTAGGTTACAAATCATCATATGCCCAAAAGGATTCTTACTAGATGTCATCTTTCTCACAGTTTGTCTTCCATGGCTAAGTTAAGCTGCCCCACTCACATTTAACATCTCCAAAACCCAGGTGGCAAGTGTTACCCATCCCGATTAATATTGTTAATGATGGTGAGACATTGCAATTTGCATTGCAAATTTTTAAAACTCTCTGTTTTCCTGATGCCTCAACATCCCCACAAGCAGACTGTGAACATTCCACATAGGTGACGATGTGCACCACTGTGATAAGGCTGCTCCCTGCCACAAGTTCCCTTCTTGACCTCCCCGGACTAGGACCTAGTGACTTCAAATGCACAAATAAGGTCCCCTCATACCTTTTTCTGTGGACTTCACCCTGAACCCCTCCCCTATAAAGGCATTTGCCCATGCATCATCGTCACTCATTCTTGATTCCCCACTTGCTTGATTGAGCCTGCTTCCTGGAGACAACTCCCACAAAACATATATTTGAGAAATCAAGTTATATCATTTATTTAAGACTAGAGGCCTGGTGCACAAAATTCGTGCACTGGGGGGGGGGTGTCCCTCAGCCCAACCTGCACTGTCTCCAATCTGGGATCCCTCTCACAATCTGGGACTGCTGGCTCCTAACCTCTCGCCCGCCTGCCAGCCTGATTATCACCTAACTGCTTCCCTGCTGGCCTGATTGCCCCCAACTGCCCTCCCCTGCTGGCCCAGTAACTCCTAACTGCCCTCTCCTGCCAGCCTGGTCACCCCCAACTGCCCTCCCCTGCTGGCCTGATTGCCCGCAACTACCCTCCACTGCCAGCCATCTTGTGGCAGCCATCTTTGACCACATGGGGGTGGCCATCTTGTGCAAGGGCATGAGGTTCAATTTGCATATTACCTCTTTATTATATAGGATTATTGGACAAATGAAGTAAAATAATAGAGATTTTGATAAAGGACATACATTTTAAAGATAGATAATGAGGGTCAAAGCTATAAAATCAGCTAAATTAAAAACTAGCTCCTCAATAATCAAGAGTAAATGATATTATTGCTAAAATTCTACAAATTGCAGTATATTTACTTTGTAAAATTTAACTTCATATTTATTGTTAGGCCCTAATTAAATATGTACATATGCTTTAATATATATTTGTCTATCATCATAAAAATCAAGTATTTATTTCATTTTTTTGCAAAGCACTTATCAAAGTTCCACAGAAAATTGACTGTGTAGGAGGTTCACAGGCATTCATAGATAAGGAACATTTAGTTTTTCCTAAAAGCTTTACTTTTTTAACAGACTTATGTCTTTTGTGCTTTGCATCCAAAATGCACACTAAAATGAAATTCATTTTTCATTATATCATTGTTATTTCAGAGCACAAAAATGCAGAATTAGCATCACCATTAGTTCCACAAAGTACTTTCTTCAGATTAAAAGTCAGCAAATTATTGTAAACAACATAATTAAATTCATTGGCAGGAATATTTTTGGCAGCTCAATCATTGTTAGAGTTATGTTAGAATTATTACTTTGAAAGCATGATGTAAGTGATGTGAGGAGCCACTGTGGAATTATAATCTGCATAATAAGCAGTTATTTTTTTTCTGTTTCCTTGTGCTTTTGAGAATGTGAATATAAACTTCTAACCATTCTTCATATTTTTTGTAGTAACTAAGGATACCAAATGTTTATTGTGGTAGCAATACAACTCAAGAACAAACATAATCTAGGGATTTATCTAAGAAAAACCCTTATTTGAGTAAACTTTCTGGATATTTAACAATCTGGCAATTATATTTTATCTTAGCACTGAAGGTTTTGGGTTTTGATAGGTAATTTGAGTACTCACCATAATTGCCTGAACTTAATAGGCTATGTGTTTTAAAAAACTCTCTACTTTTGATTCTATCAAAGTAGAATTGTATTAAAATTATATAATTTGGCAGGTAAACAGATTAAGTATAAAATATTATTAAAATTAAAAAATATCCAATAAGAGTAATATCCAATCAAGTGCTCTTTTATACATGGAAACATATTTGATATTTAGATATTTAAATAATTTCTGTATTAAGATTATATAGAAATAATAAATAAAAAATTTGAAACAGATACTTATTATATTGTTTAATACATAAGAACAATGAATCCTAAACATTTAAACTTATAGTCATTTATTTCATACTTAAACTATTTGCCTAGTTTTAATGTTTATAGGTAGAATACTATTAATGATGTGTCAATCAAAATACATTTGCACTTGGGAGTCTCTTTTGGCAAATATAATTTTCATTGAAAGTTTATTTGAATATAATCAAAATTATAGAAATATTTACTAAATCCATGCAACAGAAAAGAAGTAAGATTTTTTTCAATACAGGTATTACCAAAGAGCCACCCAAGTCTGTGGTGGCTCTCCCCTCCTCAGCCCTTGTCACACTCACAAGAAATAATTCAGACAAGTGACAGAAAGTAGTTTTGAAACAAAGCAAGTGAATTAATTAAGGAAGCAATGCAGGCGGAATTAATAAGAAGGTACTTGGTCTAAAGAACAAGCAGGCAACTCAGCTAGTCTGAGCACCCTGTCTGATAGGAGCTCAAGGGTTTTAGACTTTCCACTCTATAGGTTTTAAGGTTCCTCTTCTGTATAGACTAGATTTCAAAGTCCCCCTTTCACACTGTTTTGGCTTTCCCAAGATTTTATGGGAACATATGTCGATTTTTTAGAACATTTGATTTATTTATTTTTAATTTTTTTTAGGGAGAGAGGGAGATAGAAACATTGATGAGATATCATTGTTTGACTGTCTCCTGCATGCCCCCTACTGGGGATGGAGCCCAAAACCTGGGCATGTGTCCTGACCAGGGATTGAACCAGTGACCTCTTGGTTTCTGGTTTGATGCTCAACCACTGAGATACACTGGCTAGGCTAGAGAATACATTTAATCCCAAGACTGCTGACTTCTTTGTTCAGTGGGTGAGATAAACTCCCCACCTTTTTTTTTTTCCTCTTTTCCCCTCCTCCTGCCCTAGTAGCTATTTATCCTGCCACATTTTCCCCTCAAATTACACCATCCAAATGCTCTGGAGGTTTTTGTTATTTATCCCCTAGACTTCATCTAGGCTTTAGCAGGCACAAATGGCGTTAATTGGGTCTCTGTTCTCTATTTCCCAGGCCAGAATGATTTAAGCTATGTATTCTCTGGTCAGGGAGGAGAGGACACTTTGTTTTCAAGTGTCCTTGATTGGGGAGGATGAGATCCTGCGATTTACAAGCTGGCTGCAAGCTACCCAAACTGTTTGCCCTTGTTTAATTTTCTTACCTCAGTTTTCCCATGCCCAGGAATTTTCCTAGCTTACTATCCTGTCACACAGGTACTTTAAATCTAAGTGAAAAGATGACACCAGGGAACCATTAAAGACATTAAAACATAATTTTATGTATCCTTTGCAATGAGGATAATATTTCCAGTAAAATAGAGGCTGAAATATTGTCAGTGACATGACACCACTAATTGTCTTTCCTCTCTTCAGCTAACAATATGATTGGCTATGTCTTAGAACTCAGGTGTTCGTATGTTTTTTTTTTAAAGTATTTCTGTTTATTGATTTCAGAGAAGAAGGAAGAGAGAGTGATAGAAACATTAATATTGAGAGAATCACTGATGAGCTGCCTCCTGCACACCCCCTACTGGGGATCGAGCCCACAACCCCAGCATATACCCTCATCTGGAATTGAACCATGACCTCCTGATTCATAGCTCAGCGCTCAACCACTGAACCACACCATCCGGGCTTAGAACTCAGTTTTTGTTAACATTCTTTTAAAAGGAAGTCCATACATTGTCATTAGAAATGCTTCTGGAGATCACCCTATTACAAAAGATACATAGTTTTCTCATTATGCCAAAGGATTTATCAATTAAATTAAAACAAATCAGTAGACATATTGTCTAGGCAAATGTTTAATTGAATAAACAAAACAACAAAAATGAGCAAAATAACATTTTCAATCAAATTGTAAGTGTATAAATCTACCTGAAGATAATTTGATATATAAGCTATTATTAAACATCATTAGTGCTTCTTAAAGAAATAAATACCATAAACATGCAATTTTCTAAATATACCATTATAAAAAGCAATGATACTATTGCCACTCTTCACATTTGGCTTTTTTTATGGTGATTACCTTAACTTGGAGATAATAATGGGTTTTCTGTGACTATCAGAACAGAAACAGCTAATCAAACATATGTATATAATTTTATAAATTGAGACAGCTATATATATCTGGGATTAACATATAATCTGGATAATTAATCTATCAACCAACCAAAAAAGTTTTCTCCTGCTTCTGATCATTTGTCCCTTCTGACATACTTCATCCTCAGATAACCTCTGATTTACTTCATATCACCAAGCTGATTAGAATTTTTCAAAATAAAAAAAAAAAGTTTGTTCAGCATGAGGTTTTTTTTGTTTGTATTTTTTTGGAGGGTATGCAAGGGAAGAGTCTGATTCATTTACTCAACACAATTACAATAATTCATCCATGTTTTGTCAGTCAATAGTATATTCTTATAGTTGAGTAGTATTCTATTGTACAGATATACAAAATTTATTCATCCTATATAATAAAGAGGTAATATGCAAATTAACCCCCAGGCCCTCACAAGATGGCTGCCTACGACTAGGCCGGCAGGGGAGTTAGTGAGGGACAACCAAAAGACTGAACAAGCAGGCTGTACGGGGCAACTAAGCTGGCTGGGGGGTTAGTGAGGGATGACCAAATGACTGAATAGCAGGCTGCATCGAGTGACCACACTGGCAGGGGGGGCCATCAGGGGTAACCAGGCCAGTTGTGGGGTGCAGTTGGGGTGACCAGGCCTAGCAGTGAGGGGATACTAGGCTGGCAGGGGGGCAGCTGGGAGTGACCAGGGTGGCAGAGGAGGGCAGTTGGGGGCAACCAGGCTGGCAGGGGAGGCACTAAGGGGTGACCAGACAAGTGGAGGGGGGCAAGTTAGGAGAGACCATGCCAGCAGGGAGGTGGCAGTTGGGTGCGACCTGGCTGGCAGTGGGGGGCAGTTAGGGGCAACCAGGCTGGCAGGCAGGTGAGCGATTAGGAGCCAGCAGTCCAGGATTGTGAGAGGGATTTCTGACTGCTGGTTTAGGTCCGATTGGACCTAAACTAGCAGTCGGACATCCCCTGAGGAGTCCCGGACTGGAGAGGGTGCAGGCCGGGCTGAGGGGACTCCCGTCCTGTGCACAAACTTTGTGCACCAGGCCTCTAGTTTATATAATAATGGGCATTTATTATTATTATTTTTTCAGTTTTGGGTTAATCAAAAAGAGCTACAAATTGTGTAAAAATTTTTGAAGGGCATATGTTTTTATTTCTCTTGATAAAATGCCTGGAAATGAAAAGGCTGAGTGATATTTAAGAGTATGTTTCACATTTTGTTAATTTAGCAGTATCTTTAGAACACTTTATGAATTTTTCTCAAGTCAAATATATCATTTTTTTCTCTATGGGTCATGCTTTTGATTTTGTACCCAAGGAATCTTACATATACAAGGTATGGAATATACAAGGTATGGAATATCTGCATATGGATACAAAATTGTTCTAGCATCAGATTTGTTAAAGTATGTATTTTCTCTTTTCACTTCTCTTGACAAATTTGTCAAAAAATGAGATGCATATATGATCAGTGCTATTTCTGTGTGTTCTATTCAATGCTATAAAGTTGAAACTCATGGCATTTGTGCTGAAACTTTCATGACAAGAATGTACTGGACATCTTGACTATGCTGATGGTTTTATGGGAGTCTAGTCTATAACAGAGCCTTACATATTGAAAGCACTGTATAAGCATGAGCATTTATTGTAAAGCTGAAACCAAAAACTATTCCTTTCCTAAGTAGTGAATAGGTTTTCATAAGTTTGGATAACATTTCTTTTTCTTAGAAGGTAATTGTGCTCATTTTCAAAAGGTTGTTCAAATAGATGAGGCTCAAAAGAAGTAATCTTTAATTTCAGAGTAATGACAAAAGTATGAAAAAGTATTGAGCTAATACTGAGCAAAATACAACCTGGCTTAGAGTTTCAACATTCTGAGCATAGCTGAATAATCTAAACACTGGGAAATGAGTTAATATCATCTCTCATTATAATTTGTGTATGAAACTACCTTTTTGAAAATCAGAGAGTAAGGTAAATTTGCTGCCAGGAATGAGCACTACATAGAGAGATGGATAATTTAAAAATTAATTGATTGAATGGTTAATTTAATTAAGCACATAGGTAAATTAATAAGAGCTTGAAATGCAAAAATAAAAAGACAGACATATTTATACCTTCATAAAATTTTACATCCTAGCAGTAAAATTACCGCTCTCAAAACCCTGGACTGAGAAATGAAAGCATAGCCTTGGTTGGTGTGGCTCAGTTGGTTAAGCATCCTCCCAGGAATTGGTTTGATTCCTGGTCATGGCACATACCCAGGTTGCAGGTCCTATCCCTGGTCCTGATATGTCCTGGGAATAACCAATCGATGTTTGTCTCTCCCTCTTCCTTCCTCTCTCTCTCTAAAATCAACAAAACAAACACACACACACACACACACACACACACACACACACACACACACACGAGGCCCCGTGCATGAAATATGTGCACAGGGGGTTGGTGTCACTCAGCGCAGCCTGCACCCTCTCCAATCTGGGACCCCTCAAGGGATGTCCGACTGCCCGTTTAGACCCGATCCCAGTCAGACATCCCTCTCACAATCCAGGACTGCTGGCTCCCAACTACGCACCTGCCTGCCTTCCTGATTTCTCCTAACCACTTCTGCCTGCCAGCCTGATCACCCCCTAACCACTCCCCTGCCATCCTGATCAATGCCTAACTGCTCCCCGGCCAGCCCGATTGCCCTAACTGCCCTCCCCTGCTGACCTGATCCCCCACAACCGCCCTCCTCTGCTAGCCTGGTCACCCCTAACTGCCTGCCCTGCTGACCTGGTCACCCAAACTGTCCTCCCCTACAGGCCTGGGCCCCTCCCCCAACTGCCCTCCCTTCCTGACATGGTCTCCCCCAACTACCTGGTCCCTTCCAACTGCCGTCCCCTGCAGGCCATCCTGTGGTGGCCATCTTGTGTCCACATAGGGGCAACCATCTTTGACCACAGTGGGACGGCCATCATGTATCTTGGAGTGACTGTCAATTTGCATATTACTCTTTTATTAGATAGGATATATATATATATACACACACATATATATGTATATATATACACATATATATACATATATACATATATATACACACACACACATATATATGTATATATATATGTGTGTGTATATATATATATATCCTATCTAATAAAAGAGTATATGCAAATATACTAATAAAAGAGTATAGGATATATATATATATCTAATAAAAGAGTATAGGATATATATATATATCCTATCTAATAAAAGAGTATATACATATACATATGTATATATGTATATATATGTGTGTATATATATATATACATATATATATGTATATGTATATATATATATATATATACACACACACACATACATACACACACACACACTGAGTGGCCAGATTATTGTGACCACCTGATGTTAGTAGGCAAATTAGCCGTGCACTGCATTGTATGGGATATGGAAGCCGAAGGCCTGTTCGAACACCTTTGCTGTCTGCAGTTACCAAGATAAAACGTCTCCAATTTGCATAGGAACACAAGGATTGGACAGTCAAGCATTGGAAAAAAAGTCATGTGCTGTGATAAATCACGTTTCCAGTTGCATCATGCTGATGGCAGAGTGAGAATTTCATGAAAACAACATGAAAGCATGCACCCCACATGCATGAGTACAACCCTTAAAGCTGGTGGGGGCAGTGTTATGGTTTGGGGCATGTTTTCCTGGCATGATTTAGGCCCGTTAATTCATGTGGATCAATGTCTGAATAGCACAATATACCTAAGTATCATTGCTGATCAAGTTCATCCTGTCATGTTGATGGTGTATCCCAATGGAGATGGCTTCTTCCAAGAAGACAATGTGCCATGCCACGGTGCTCATATTGTGCAGGAGTGGTTTCAAGAACATGAGGGAGACTTTACCTTGCTTAGGTGGCCCCCACAATCACCAGATCTCAGTCCAATTGAGCATTTGTGGACGAAGTTAAAAGAGCCATCAGGCAGCTGGTTCCACAACCATCAAATCTCACAGAACTGGACAGTGCTATTCATCAGACATGGTGTCAGATTCCTCACATCACCTTTCAACATCTTGTGGAATCAATGCCAAGAAGAATCGCCCCAGTATTGAAGGCTAAAGGTGGCCTAACGAAGTACTGATGGGATGGTCATAATAATCAGTGTGTGTGTGTGTGTGTGTGTGTGTGTGTTTTTAAGAGACTTCAGTGAAGGACAATTTCATCCTATATTGAAACCTTATGATTCTTAGTCTTGAAAAAGGAAGTTTAGGCTTTAACAAATATTTATTGAGCTCTTAATGAAATGAATGTTAAGGGGCAGAGAATACTTGAAGAGAGGCATCTACTTTATATGCTAATAAAAAGTGAGAGAATGTATCTCTAAAGATGGGGTATTTAAGCTAAACTTCATAATGAGAATGTCCTAGACATCTTGATTATGCTGATGGTTTCATAGGAGCAATATGGCAAAACTCATCAAGTTGTATACTTCAAAAGTGTTATCACATGTCAATTATATCTCAGCAAAACTGTTTTTGAAAGTCTGATCCAGAAAAAAAGTTCTGTCAGGAGAAGGTAAGCAGTATATTGTCAAAAAGTATGCTCTTGGGAATGGTTATGGAGGCATCTTCCTAGGCTAATGGAGACCAGTGGTGCCTGAGTCTGTGGGCCCATTGGCTGTAGTGAAGCTCCATCTAATAGTATTTGTATATTTGTTTCTATGTGTTTGTTTCCCCTGGGTCATCCCTGACATAAATTAAAAAGTTAAGCCACTGTCATTGTCGACAATTAATAGGCGATACTGTGCCCACATTGGGACCAAACTGATTAGGGAAACAAGCAACTGAAGAGAAACTATCCCATAGAAAACAGAGGGTGTGTTTCAGAAAAGTGAGATGACCTTTGAGAGAGAAATAGTGGTCATGAGTTAGGCAGATGGTTGAGTCATCAGAGCTATGGGCCAGATTTGAGAAACTGGATACATTAACCAGGGGAAATACATGAAATGGACATTAGCTAAGCAATTGGAGCATCAGCAACTATGCAAGCTCAAATAGTTCTATATCAAAAAGGCCAGCATCTGTAATACAGATGGAAGAGGTACATAGGTCAATGTACTGGGTTTTCTTTGCCACATTTAAAATGTAAGAACAGAGAGAGAAACCAAGATGGCGGCATAGGTAAGCACCTAAACTGCTGCCTCGCACAACAATTTCAAAACTACAACTAAAAGACAGAACGGACACCATCCAGAACCATAGGAAATCTGGCTGAGTGGAAATTCTACAACTAGAAGGAAAGAGAAAAGCTCATGGAAAACTGGAGGAATGCCAAAGGGTTGAGGTATGGCAAAGGGTCTTTGTGTGCTCAGAGAGGAAGGGCGTCTGAGAGCCTGGCTGACTTTCTCTGGCGGGAGGGGGAAGGAATCCCCTGAATGCACTGAACCCCAGTTCCGGGTGAAACCCCGTGGACCCAGGCTCATACAGGGGGAGTCTGGACTGTCAGGTAGAGAGAAAGGCACTCAGAGACTCTGAGACCGGGGGGGAGGGGGTCTAGAGGTGTGCGTGCCAGTGCTCACAAAGACTGAGGAGGTTGCCACAGGCTTTCCCTAGCAGAAGGGAGTCGGAAGCTCCTGATTGCACTGAACCCTAGTTCCAGGGGAGCCCCTGGGGACCCAAGCTCTTGCGGGGGGAATCTGGACTCTCAAGCAGAGGCTCGGGAGCCGGGGAAGGCAGAGGTCTGGAGGCGCACGCACACACATATACAAGGGTAGGCTGACAGGAAGCCAAGACTGTCTGCTCCACCCTGAGACTCCACCCCATCCAAGCTGAACACAGAGGCTTTTGCAATTTGGCAAGTCTAATCCTATAAGGCTGTCTCCAGCACCGAACTTCTCCCAGCATAGACACAGCTGATCCTCACAGCCAACTGGCCTGGAGGTCAGTTCCTCCCAGTGATACCAACAACAATCAAGACTTAACTACAACAAGGGTGTACACACAGTCCACAAAGGGGTGCACCAAGAGTATCCACCTCAGGTTACTGGGAGACCGACCCACTGGGCCATATAAGAAACCTAGCACACAAAGCTACCCTACCAACTCAGGTAAGCAGTGAAAATGTGGTGACAAAGAAACAGATCACAAACGAAAGAAATGGAGGAAAACAAAGGACTGGATATAGAATTCAAAACCACGGTTATAAGGCTTTTCAAGAGTATCCCAGAAAAGGCCGATAAATATAACGAGACCCTCGAAGATATGAAAAAGGACTAACTAGAAAGTAAACATACACTGACTGAAATAAAAAATATTGTACAGAGACCCAACAATAGACTAGAGGAACACAAGAATCAAGTCAAAGAATTGAAATACAAAGAAGCAAAAAACACTCAACCGTAATAGCAAAAAGAAAAAAAAATCCAAAAAGTTGAAGATAGTTTAAGAAGCCTCTGAGACAACTTCAAGTGTACCAACATTAGGATTATGGGGGTGCCAGAAGAAGAGAGAGAGCAAGATACTGAAAACCTATTTGAAGAAATAATGACTGAAAACTTCCCCCACGTGGTGAAAGAAATAGACTTACAAGTACAGGAAGCGCACAGAACCCTAAACAAAAGGAATCCAAAGAGGACCACACCAAGACACATCATAATTAAAATGCCAAGAGCAAACGACAAAGAGAGAATATTAAAAGCAGCAAGACAAAAACAGTTAATTACCTACAAGGGAGCACCCATACAATTGTCAGCTGATTTCTCAACAAAAACTATGCAGGTCAGATGGGAATGGCAAGAAATCTACAAAGTGATGAATAGCAAGAACCTACAACCAAGATTACTCTACCCAGCAAAGCTATCATTCAGAATTGAAGGGCAGATAAAGAGCTTCACAGAAAAGGAAAAGCTAAAGGAGTTTATCACCACAAAACCAGTATTATATGAAATGCTGAAAGGTATTCTTTAAGAAGAGGAAGAAGAAAAAAGTAAAGATAAAAATTATGAACAACAAATACATATCTATCAACAAGTGAACCTAAAAATCAAGTGAATTAAAAACCTGAGGAACAGAATAAACTGGTGAATATAATAGAATCAGGGGCATAGAAAGGGAGTGGACTGATAATTCTCAGGGGGAAAGAGGTATGTGGGGGTGCAGGAAGAGACTGGACAAAAATCATATACCTATGGATGAGGACAGTAGGTGGGGGAGGTAAGGGAAGAAGGTGGGGTGGGAACCGGTTGGAGGGGAGCTATGGGGGGGAAAAGGAGAAACAATTGTAATAATCTGAATAAAGATTTATTAAAAAAAATAATAAAATAAAATGTAAGAACAGTTTTTTGTTAGATAGTGTGTTCTCTTTGGGTGGTTCCTGGAATCTAATGAAGATTTGAGCCAATGGTAAAGTCTACAGTTTGTTTGCAGTTTTAAATGAAATGAGCTGATACAGAGATTCAATTAATTAATTAAATATATATTTATTATGTATGTATATAAATAAATATACCTACACACACACACACACACACACACACACACACTCACACACACACACAATGCTCTAGGAACTGATCTAGCCACCAGGAAAACAGCACTGAAGTATATAAATTGCATCCCTAAAATTTAATAAATAAGGAGTAATAATAAATGGTAAATAAATAAGATAATTTCAGACATAAGCTGTAATAAATATATAAGACAGGGGACTGGTCTACAGGGAATTACTGGGTAGAGGCAAGATACAGGGTCAGGAAAAACTCCCTGAAATAGTTTATTGGAGCTGAGATTTTAATGATTATACAAAACTAAAGGCCCGGTGCACGAATTTGTGCACCGGTGGGGTCCCTCCACCTGGCCTGTGGATTGGACCAAAAATGGCTCTCCAACATCCCTCGAGGAGTCCTGGATTGTTAGAGGGCTCAGACCAGGCCAAAGGACCCCACTTGTGCATGATTAGGGCCAGGGAGGGACACAGGAGATTGGCCAGCCAGAAAGGGATCATGGGAGGGCTCCAGGGCATGTCCGGCCCATTTTGCTCAGTCCCAATTGGCCGGACCCCAGAAGCAAGCTAACCTACCAGTCGGAGCGTTTGTCCCCTTGTGGTCAGTGCATGTCATAGCAACTGGTCGGCCAGTTAGCTATCTGTCCCCTAGTGGTCAGTGCATGTCATAGCAAGTGGTTGAGCAACCTTAGAATATCATTAGCATATTATGCTTTGATTGGCTGAACCGACAACTGGATGACCGGAAACTTAGCATATTAGGCTTCTATTATGTATGATCAGACATGGTTAGTTCCAAAGACATTAATTCCACAGAGGAAGCAGCATATGCCAAGGCCTGAGTCAGCAATGAGCTTGGCATCTTTGAGAGATAGGAAGCAAGCTGTGTTGCTGAAGTATACAGTAATGGACCCACAGCAGAAAATGAATGTTTTGACACAGGCAATGGCAAGGTCAGGTAAGGCCATAATGATGTGCTAAGATTCTCTAGGAATTTGGAAAGCATTCTTATAATATGTAATACCATTTAAAGATTTTAATCAGAAGAATAACTTGAATTGCAAAAGCTAATGTGCTTTGTCTTAGCACTAGCTGATGAGCACAGAGCCTAGTCATAACTTTACATGGTGGGAGGATGGGCTGAAGGGAATGATTAAGTCAAGAAGTGTCTTCTTACTTGGAACTGAATATAAGAATTCATTGCTAAAAAGATAGAACTGCTTAGAAAAAGCATGCTATATCCTTTTGGAAAGAATCACCCAAGAGCCTTAGTTTTCTTAACTTATAGAGGCTATGAAAGCAGTATTGAAAGACTGTAATTTTAAGGCCAACAAGGCTAAAGCAATTGAATACCATTGCTAGAATTGGAGCATCAATAAGTTTTGTCCTGTTAGGCAACTTTTCCTCATCTCCACCTACTTTATAGCCAGTCTCTGTATTCTCAATCATTCAGTTCCATTTCTTTGTACGTACTTCCCTAAATATGAATTCTGGCTTTTAATGCATGACTCCTGTCTCAGATTGTGTCCATTGTCTCTCAGTTTGAACATCATCTGATGATTTATTTTGTGTGCTTAGCCTCAGAATCTCTTTGAAGGGTCAGCCTGTCAGGCAGGCCAAACAGACTCAAATCAGACTCACTGACTATCTATATTCCTAGATACTGGCATCAGAAATTACAGGGTGGGATGCAAAAATATACACACATACACAAAAATCCACTGCTATTTTAGAGTTTACAATTTTAGTACAAGACTTTCTGACAGGGAACTACAATGTTACTTAGGAAGATATAGTCAAATTTCAGTGGTTGTACATAACTTCTCTCAGAGGAGAATTTTGCTGAATTTCTTTTAACTTGTTCAAAAGAAACAGGCCATTTGCAGATAGATATTTTGGAATGGGTATTTGGTACCAGACCATTTCTTAGGTAGGTTCCTCTTTGGACAGAACTATGTTCATTGAGAAACATATTACACCAAGAATCAAACAGGAAATAGAATACTACTAAAACAAAATAATTTCTGCTAACAATACCATATGTCATGATCAATAATGACATGGCAGTATTTTCATTATGTGTATCTTAGCAGAAATAATTAGCAGACAGTTCTATTTTAAGTTGGCTAGACAATTTTAACTGTTGCATCATAGAACATGCAATAATAGAACAAATCAATTTAATTTAATATATATTTAATGATCTCCTCCCACATGTCAACTACTTCTGTGTTTGATTATCTGTTATAAACTAGGCATCATTGTTATCCCTTTCAAAGATATGTTCTCCAAAATACATTTTCTCTATAGCTGTGCATTGATTCCTGAGGACTACAGTAGCTCTGTTGGGAGATTGTGAAAAATACTCTCTGTAGCCCTAACTGGTTTGGCTTAGTGGATAGAGCATCGGCCTGCAGACACAAGGGTCCCAGGTTCGATTCCGGTCAAGGGCATGTACCTTGGTTGTGGGTATCCCCAGTAGGGGGTGTGCAGGAGGCAGTTGATCAATGTTTCTCTCTCATTGATGTTTCTAACTCTCTATCCCTCTCCCTTCCTCCCTGTAAAAATCAATAAAATATATTTTGAAAAAATACTCTCTGTAGTTGAGTAGGATCAGTTCTTCAGATTCATGTCCCCACACTTCCAGAACCTGCATCCCTGTCCTTCACTAATCAGCTCTTCCAGTATTATAGAAGTCCATCATTCTTATATTAAATCCCATATATTCAGAGTATATTAACTGGATTCCATTTTAGTCTAAACACAGACAGTTTGGGGTTCCAAAAGTGGCTCAAAGGAACAGAACTTTACACATGGGAATCTGGAATAAGATCTTTAATCTAATTAGAATTCAAAATAGTGATGATCTCATTGCTACCATTAAATGAGATCCTTATAGATAAGGGCCAAAATAGGTACATAAGTTTTAATTGCATATACTCAAGGGCCTAAAAATGGAGAGGTTTGAGATGCCAGATTGTAGTAATGATAGAATATTATGGATAAGAATAAAAGTAGGTTATAACATGAGATGACTCCTGCCCACATTCTCATAACTTGGAGAAATAAAGCATCAAGCTCAGTGATTTCTATTTATTCAGTAATGTTTTATACCTAACCTACCACAGGCAACAGATATATATATATATATAAAACTACATTACAAAATTTGATTCTAACATTTTTTAATTTTATCTTAATTAATGATGTGTATATATTGGAAGTAGCCAAAAATTATACTGTCAATGATTTTCACAGTGCATCAGCTCAATCAAATGAATGCTTTGCACCATGAAAATGGGATGCAAATCAAAAGAAATTATGATTTATTCAGAAGTTATAAACAAAAAAGAAAATGACAAAGAGGTTCTGAAAAGCATGTTGTGTTTTTCTTTCTTTTTCTACCTTCAGAGGTGGTTCAGTCGAATCAAGGCCACAGTACTTCAAAGGCTTTTCATAAGTGATGTCAAGTAATTTCTACTGAATTGAAGCTGCCAGGTTCAAGAGAGATATGGAAGGTATCAGGACCCTCAGGACACTGAAAACTTCACTAGTTTCAAATCAATTTAGAGTATATTAACATCAAACGCTGGGAAATGCAGGCTAGTGATAACATTAGAGGAAGACTTTGGGGCTTCTATTCTTAGACTTCCCTTTTGAATTGTCTGTTGCCATTGAACAGCTATGTAGAGCCTGTGTAACAGTGTTTTCTAACTGCCAGAAAAACGGACTTTATTTTTTTTGGATATTAAATTCTGGAATGACAGTGATGGTTTGGTTACCTTGTGTCAGCTTCATTTGCTTTTTTTTTAATGGAAGAAAAAGAACAAATCTTAAGTGAGACTTTTGAAGAGCCAGTCACTGTCCCCTTTCTACCATGCCGCCCTACTTGGAACCGCATTCTCTGCACTTACTGTAACAGCTATTCGGAAGTGTTTCTTGGACTAACACACTCACACCTTTTCCAAAATCCAAGAGTAAAAGAATGGGGAACACATGACTGTACCTCTAGAATTTGGGATAAACTTCAGAGAAATAGTTCTCTTAGACCTATAAATTAATTGACCAAGGATTTCAAGGTTTCCACTTGAGGGCCATGCAAATGACTGGTAAAAGCTTTTAAACCTCCTTTATTTCATTATCAAACTAGAGGCCCGATGTGCAAAATTCGTGCAAGAGCAGGCCTTCCTTTCCCTGGCTGCCGGCACCAACTTCCCTCTGGCAGCCAGGACCCGGGCTTCCCTCGCAGCCCCGGCTTTGTCCGGAAGGTCGATTGGAAGGATGTCTGGTCTAATTAGCATATTACACTTTTATTATTATAGATAGTAAGGCGGACATTGCCCCAGTCCTAAAAGATACTGCCACCTACTTGGTGCTATAACTGAGTCTTCAAAAGGCCATTCCACCATTTTTTTAAAGTCAGGCACTTCTGGACGGTAGGGAAAATGGCAAGAGCAGTGAATCCTATGGGACTTAGACCCCTGAGACACTTTATGTGTTGTGAAGTAAGCTCCTTGTTCAGAAGTGATGCTCTGTGCAAGACCGTAACAGTGAGAAGGCAACAGATGGTAGTTCTGCAGGCATTTACATACCCAAAGTAAATGTGCATTTTAGTAAGAACAGTCTCTCTGGCTCACTGTTCCTCAGACACACTGGCCTCTTCATTGCTTCTCACAAATGCTGAGCACATTCCAGCCTCAGGGCTTTTGCACTGCTCCTTGTTTGCAAGTAGCCAGGCAGATGGCCACGTTTTCTTATTCCTGAGCTCAGCTCAGAGGTCACTGTATCAGAGACCCAGACCCGTCCTTCGTTTTGTGCATCTGCTTGTAGCCCTAAAACACTCAGTAAGAATTTTACCTCAGCCCTATTATAATGCTAATTGTTGGTGTTCTGACTTCCTAAAAAAGATTCCCAGCACACTCAAGCACTTCTCAAACTTTAACGTGCATCTGAACCAGGAAAGCTGCTAGTCGGTGCTTCTCACATTGCAGCACCGTGCAAACCCATCTGCAGATCCTCACTTAGCAAGTTTGCTACAGGGTGTCTGCATCTTTAACAGGTGCCGAGGCGGTGCTGATGCTGTCCCCCCGCCCCTGCCCCGTTCCATTCTTTAAGCAGCAGATCTTGACTCAGGTGAAGGTACTTTCCGCCTCATCTCAGACACACAGGCTGACTGGCCTCACCTTGCTCTTTCCGACCTGGGCGCATTATTCCCTTCCTCTGCCTGCCCCAGGGATCTGAGGTGAATCACTGGGGGACTGAGATAATTGCTCAGTGAATTAGATCCATTGGACAAGTGCCAGCTGCCCTTTCCCACAGCAAGTGCACAGCAAGCACCACGCACACACCACACACCACGCACTACACACCACAAGCACCACATGCACCACGAAGAACTCCTGCACCACTAGCAGCTCACGTAGCACATACGCCACTGCCCAGGCTCAAGGGGACACAGCGGTGGATGAGGCTGGCGGCACACTGCATTGAAAGGGCCTGAGTGAGGTGAGAAAACAGAAAGACCCCAAGAGAAAATGAGGGGCAGGTGCTGAGTGAGATCTGGAGAATGGGAGGTTGAGGCAAGTGGAGGATGTGTGTGGGGTTTCTGACTGGGGAGCAGAAGTCAAAGGGAGCAGCCACATTCAGTGGATTGTGAAGTAACAGGTCAGTGGAGGACATTGTAGGGTCTGAACCAAACCCTAACCTGGATACATTGAGAGAGAGAAAGAGAGGAGGGGCAAGGAAAAAGGACAGGAAAGTTCCTCCTTTTTTCCCCCTTTTAATTCCAGTCAGTCCCCAACAGGGGCAAGGAGGGGACTGCTCTTCAAGAACTTTTATTGGAATTTTTCTCTATATGCATTGTTTTGTACCTGGATATTTCACTCAACAAAATATCCTGGACCTTTTAATGGGCCAATTCTTTCAATTCAATTTATATAACACTAGAGGCCCAGTGCACAAAATCCGTGCATGGGTGTGTGTGTGTGTCCCTCAGCCCAGCCTGTACCCTCTCCAATCTGGGACCCCTCGAGGGATGTCTGACTGCCCGTTTAGGCCTGATCCCACTGGGCAGTCTGGACATCCCTCTCAGAATCCAGGACTGCTGGTTCCCAACTGCTCAACTGCCTGATTGCCCCTAACTGCTTCTGCCTGCCAGCCTGATCACCCCCTAACCACTCCCCTGCCAGCCTGATCGACACCTAACTGCTCCCCTGCCAGCCCGGTCACCCCTAATTGCCCTCCCCTGCTGGCCATCTTGTGGCAACCATCTTGTGTCCACATGGGGGCAGCCATATTTGACCACATGGGGGCGGCCATCTTGTGTCTTGGAGTGATGGTCAATTTGCATATCACTCTTTTATTACATAGGATTCTCAAAATGACAAAATTGCAGAGCATAGAGGTGGTAAATAGATTAGTGGTTGTCAACAGTTAGCGATGGGGGTGGGCAAAGGGAAATGGATTTGACTGTACAGAGATAGCATAAGGGAGTTTATTTTTTATATTTTTGATAGAATCATACTACATCTTTTTTTCAAAGTTGAAAGTATTACAGGTGTTATCCCTTTTCCCTACTTTTGATTGCACCTGAGTATTTGTAACTGAATGTTATAGAACTGTATACACATATTGTGCCAATGTCAGATCCCTGGTTATGATAATACACTCTACGTATGTAAGATGTAACCATTGGGAGAAACTGAGTAAATGGGTACTGAGCCCCTCTCTGTATTATCTTTGCAACTTCCTATGAATCTATAATTATTTCATAATAAAAAATCTAAAAGACATGATAAACTTTAGAACTGAGGAAATTACCATAGAATAGTTTCTCAGGACTATAGAGCTCTTTGTGAATAATGTATCAACTGAGCCGAATAAGCCCCTTCTTCTGGCTGATGGACAACCGTAGAATTCTTTGTTCCCAGAGATCAGCATTGGAGAACATTTCTCAAAACCCCCCAACATGGTGCTTTCCCCAGCCACCAGCTCCTCCCAGGTCGGGGAGACTAGCAGGAAGATCTACTTGTAGACTTTTCTCTTCATCCTTCCAGAATAGAATCCAGTATTAGTTTCTTTCAAACATATTTAAGGAGGTTCGAATTCATCTTCAGAATTAGAAGGCTCTCTATTCACCCTCCAGTTAAGTAAATCAAAGATCTGAGTGAGACTTAATGAGTCCTAAGCATAATACCACCAGTTGGCCAGCACCAGAATTCCTGAAATTGACATTGTGATTAACAATACACCTATGCTGACTGTTAGAGCAACCAAACAGCACTGCTTCAGTAAGTTTGTGTTGCTGCATTTTTCCCGCCACTCTAGGAATCCATCAATCAACTCTATTTCTGTGGCAGCATTTCCTATAGAGCAAATACAGCAGTTTCAAGCAACTTCAAGACTGGTTTTCCATTCATCAATGGATTTCTCAATGCTTTGCAAACCATTGTTCTTTGGGTTCTCTCAGGAACATAATTAGGGGGTAAATTCTGTACCATACAATATATTCCAACCTTCCAATTCCCTGTTTGGATATCTTCCTATACATCTATCATGGAATTTCTGAAATGTCAACTTCTTGTATAATGAGACACCAATGACTTCCAGATAAAGTCAACAAAATAAACCCACAGTTAAAAGAACTTTCAATTTCTCAAGCTGGCACACTGAGTCAGGAATCTCTGGCAGGTGTACCACATTAGTAGATTTGGCCTGATATATAATTACATTATTTCTTCCTCAATCTAGAAACCTCCAGATCTCCACACATAGCTCCCAGGTTTCTGGCCCTAATGTACGAACTAACTTGTGCAATTGTGTTGGTCTGTAAACCATTTTATTTATTTATTTATTTTAAATTTAAATTTTAAATTTTATTAAAGCTTTAATTTTTTATTTATTGATTAAGGTATTACATATATGTCCTTATCCCCCCAATACCTCACCATTCCCCCAACTCATGCCCTCACCCCCCTGGTGTCTGTGTCTGTTGGTTAGGCTTATATGCATGCATGTAAGTCCTTTGGTTGATCTCTTTCCCTTTTGGCTTTATAATTTCTTCCTTGGAACATCCTGAGTATGTTTATTGCAGGTTTGGTGGCAATACAGGAGGATAAAAGAGAACAATAAAAAATGTGCCTTCTCATCAAGATTACTCTCCTTATAGATTCATTATATTTATTTAAAAAAATACACAGAAGCAGTTTTATATTTTGGCAGTTTTGAAGGGGTTTAGGGATCATTATTTTTTTGCTTAGATTCCTGTCAAATGATCTCTTTCCAAATTTTACCATCACACATTAGGCCTAATTTTAGCAAAATATTCCAAAAGATTATGTGTTCAATTTACACTTATTATGGATTTAATTGTGTCCCTCAAAAATATATGTGTTGAAGCCTAAACTCCTAGTACCTCAGAATGTGATCTTATTTGGAAATAGATTCTTTACAGAGGTAATAAAGTTAAAAATGAGGTTCTTAGGTGGCCATAATTGAATGTGACCAGTGTTCTTATAAAAAGGGAAAATTTGGACATAGCCCTGCATAGAGGAAATATATTGTGAAGACACATAGGAGAAGACAGTCATGAGACTAGAGTAATGTATCCACAAGCCAAGGAGTGCCAAGGATTGCTATCAAGTATTAAAAACTAGACAAGGGGATTAAGGATTCTGCTCCAGAGATGTCAGAGAGCATGATTCTGTTAACACCTAAACTTTGGACTTCTAGACTCCAATATAGGGAGACAATGGATTTCAGTTTCTTTAAGCTACCTACTTTTTAGGACTTTGTTACAGCAGCCCTAGGAAACTAATACAATGCCATCATTAACCAACCTGAAAGTTCAGATTTTATTTTGAAAGTTATATCTATGTACACCTTGCAGCTAAAAAGATAAGGGATTACTTTATTGAAAAAGAAAGCCCTGCATTCTCACCAGGCTTTGAAATGAAAATGCAAATCCTGAGTGTAGTCAGAAGCTGTCAGCCCTCCATCCCTCAACACTACTGCTGGCGTAAGCCTGTCATGATCATTGATTATAATATCACTAAATCTGTTAAAACCTTGCTCTCAGTGGGCGATGTATTCCAGGCAAGCATAGGCAATAATTTAAGTAAATATTTTGCCACTGTGTGTCATGGATTAGTAGTGCCTTATCTTTTTGGGTTAATTCGCTTCCCACTGACTTACTCTCAACCTTGTAAAGTCACTGATTGGATTTCCTTGAGAGTTTATTTTCCTTTCTTTCTTTTTGCAAGCACTTTGTGACCAATTACTGTATTGCTTACAATCCTTAGATTTAGGCAAAATATACATTCTAATATATGAAGAAAGGACAATATTATATAGTTCTTAGAATCTCCCAAATAGCCACTGTTTAGATATTGCATAGCTAGGAGCAATAACAGCCTAAATAAACAACAAAACACACTATAATACTCTTCTAAAAGTTCTTTCTGAACCTTATTCTAGAAATCCTGTTAGTGCATCTGAGATTCTAGGAATGCTAGGAAAGATAGCTGAAAAGGTCACTAGCATAGTGGTTGTGGGCATGGACTTGAACAGGCCTAGCTAAATTCAAATCTTGCCTTCACCTCTCATTAACGCTGTGATCTTGGTCTCATTAGGAAATCAGCTGTGCTTCAGTTCTCTCCATCTATAAAAAGAGAATAGTAATGCTACCTATCCTGTAAAGTTTTTATGAGGAATAAATGAGTGAGTGTTAAAAACATCTGGAAATTAGTAAGCACTAGGTAATGGTTTTGAAATAGGGAATAAATACATAAGTAGGAACCAGGCACTGTAATGTTGGCTTGACTTTTCCCAGATAAAACTCAAATCTCCAAACATGCTAGTAAGATAAATCAATTTATTGCAAGGTTTCTAATTTTCTGCTTTCTAATTCCATGTGTGTGCCTTCTCCCACACATCTAGAATTTTGGTTGCAGACATGTTTGGGAAATGAAGTTTTAGATTTAGAGTGTCTATATTGAAAATGCACAAGTCAATTCATTTTACAGCCCCTTCCCATCCAGACATCACTGTATTGGGATATCAGATGTGATGGTCTTTTTATTTGGAAATTGTAAGGGAAACCCCATAATTGCAAGAAGCTAAATCTCTTATAGAAGAATTTCTAAAGCATATTAAATACATAAATTTCTAAAACATATTAAAAGTATTAAGATCACAAGATCAGAACTGAGGAAAATTTTCTCTTATTCTATGAACAGAGTAAGAGAGTTAAATTATACTTGAGTTTATCAATATGAAGAGAATTAGGCCATATATAAATCTGAAACAATTTTGAAGTAACACAGACATATATCCTCATCTGCTCTAAACAATTCTAAAGAATTTATAAAATATATTTTTATTTATTCCAGAGAGGATGGGAGAGGGAGAGAGAGATAGAAACATCAATGATGAGAGAGAATCATTGATTGGCTGCCTCCTGCATGACCCCTATAGGGGATTGAGCCCACAACCCAGGCATGGACCCTGACCGGGAGTTGAACCATGACCTACTGGTTCATTGATCGCTGTTCAACTCCTGAGCCACACTGGCAGGCCTCTTCTTCCACTCTTCAATGATGCTAGATGACATCCAGTTTTGACTAGGGTGGGATTTTAATGTTGGATCAATGCAGAAAATATTTTTAATGACATGTATGATAATTTGAACATAAAGTAAAGAAGTTTGAACCGTAGAAAATGTATTAATACTTGAGGATTTATACCTATGAGCGGAGATAACTGCAGGATTAAAAGGGTAAAATGTCCAGAGTGATCTATAAATGTAAATAGTAAACTGTCAATCTGATAAATTCATGGGGTTATTAGGACCTAATATAGAACTGCTGTTTTAGAATAAATACTAATTGCTAACCTTACGCTGTCACTGAAAATTCATCCATCAAATTAGTCAAAGCTATGTGTTTAAGATATCTTTTAGTCTTATAGTATCAAGTGTTTATGCCTTTAGGTCAAGGCAACTAAAAAATAAGGTCTGGTATCATATTCAGAGATATCATTGTTTTGTTTTCTATTGATGTTTGTAGGTAAAAATACAATTTAATTATTCAGGTAATTAATATTACACCCTAAACATAATTTAGGAATCATTAAAATTATTGTATTGTTATTTGGAAACTGACATCTGAGAGCTTTTCTTCATCAAAATGTCAGTTACTATTCTTTGTTTTATGTAGTATTATTCATATAGAAATTACTTTTCAACTCTGGGAGTTATATTTAATACTAGAGACCCGGTGCATGAAATTCATGCACAGGGGGAGGGTGTGTGTCCCTCAGCCCAGCCTGTACCCTCTCCAATCTGGGACATCCCTCTCACAATCCAGGACTGCTGGCTTCCAACTGCTCGCCTGCCTGCCTTCCTGATTGCCCCTAACCACTTCTGCCTGCAAGCCTGATCACCCCCTAACCACTCCCCTACCAGGCTGAACAACGCCTAACTGCTCCCCTGCCAGCCTGATTGCCACTACCTAACCTTCCCTGCTGGCCTGGTTACCCCTAACTGCCTTCCCTTGCTGGCCTGGTCACCCAACTGCCCTCCCCTACAGTCTCGGTCCCCCCCAACTGCCCTCCCCTGCTGGCCTGGTCCCCCACAACTGCCTCCCCTGAAGACCTGGTCCCCTATAACTGCCCTCCCCTGCAGGCCTTGTCCTCCCAACTGCCCTCCTTTGCAGGTTGGTGCCCCCCAAATGCCCTCCCCCGCAGGCCTGGTCACTTGCAACTGCCCTCCCCTGCTGGCCCGGTCACACCTAACTGATCTCCCCTGATGCCTGGTTCCTCCCAGCTGCCCTCCCCTGAAGGCCTCCCCCCCCCCACTGCCCTCCCCTGCAGGCCTGGGTCCCTAAACCAGCAGTTGGATATCCCTCTTGCAATCTGGGACTGCTGGTTCTAATTGCTTGCCTTCCTGCCTGCCTGATCACCCTAACCACTCACCTGCCTGCCTGACCACTCCTAACCACTCACCTGTCTGCCTGATGGCCTCTAACCACTCTGCCTGCCTGCCTGATTGCCCCTAACTGCTTTCCTGCCTTCCTAATCACCCCTAACTGCTCGCCTGCCTGCATGATCACACCACTCTGCCTGCCTACCTGATCACCCCTAACTGCCTCTGCCTCGGCCCCCACCACGGCAGCTTCATCCAGAAGGACATCCGGAATGATGTGCAGAAGGTTGTTTGGCTGTCCAGTCTAATTAGCATATTAAACTTTTATTATTATAGATCAGTGGTCGGCAAACTGCGGTGGCTCGTGAGCCGTGGTTTGCTGCTCTGTTGACTAATGAATTTGCCGACTACTGTTATAGATTAAACACTGATAGAACCTTTGAATTATTTTTTAATATGTAGCATACTTAATCCAGATATGGTCATAGAATTCAGATCTTTCAAAAACATTACTTTAGTTTCAAATGAAAAAAAACAGTTTTGTTAAATATTTCCTATTTGTAGACTTTTTTCTCTTTTTCAACAATATAAATTAAGAAAGTTAAACACTGGTTATTCACTTTTGCAAAAATTCTGAAACTTAATATTCTGCTATGCAACTTTACAATTAGAGGGTGTATAATATCTCTGAAAATTAATTTTAGCATAGGGAAATTGATTTGTCCTTGAAAAATTATTATTTTAGAGATAGGCAATATCTAAGAGTGATATATTAAGTTATATATTAAATTTAATAAACCTTTCCTGATACTTACTAGCTATCTTTGCCATTGACTCTTCCCTCTCCCTATTCTGTTTCAGCCACACTGGATTATTTGCTGTGTTCAAACACATCAAAAATTCTCCCAGAAAAGTGTATTTATGTTTACTGTTTCCTATTCTAAAGCTGGAAAATTATTTTCTCAGAAATTTATAGGTGTCACCCTCAGTTTAAAATATAAAAATATCCACGCAATTGTCAGCTATCAGATATTTTTTCCTGATCACCATAGATAAAATATAGATAAAATAACACACTCTAATCATACTCCCTCAGTATCACTTTTGATAACTTGAATTGTTTGTTTATTAATTGTCTCAGTTTTACCCTTCTCACAGCACTTAAATGTAGGTGCATCAGAACAATAAATGGCAATTTACCGTTTACTTCCACATTCCATGCCTTCTGATGACTTTAAAAATAAAATTAGTTTTGTAGACATTTCTGGACGCAATTTTGTATTTACATTTATGTTCTCAAAATAAACAGGAAAATATGAAGATAACATAAGTGAATTTAATATATGAACTAATTTTTACTTAACCAAAAATAAAAATGTATATAATACCTGCTATATAGTAGACATTATTATGAATTCTTTAGAAATATTAATTTATTTACTCTTTATAATGGCAAAAAGAAAAACAGCCCCTAACTTTCAACAACTGCCTAGCAACAGACTGGTCTTGGTGTTATTAGTCACAGTGTCAGTGGATTTGGTATGGAACACTCCATATTATCTTTCTAGAATAACAAATTTTAAAAAACAATTCTTTAATGTGTGGCTTGGCTAACATTATGAATTGTATCTAATACTATTTTTCAGGAGTCAAAACACATTAATTTGATATATCAATGGACTTGTAAAAGCCTCCTGTTAAATTTGACAAATGATAAATAACTGTAAAATCTTACTATAAAATATTATATTTTGCCATTCTTTTATCTTCTATTTTAAAATAAATTATTTATGCAATTGGAATTATGGGGAGTAATGTCTAGACCATGGAGGACTGTAGCTTATATTTACAAATTGGATTTTATTTGATTAGAGTTGAAAGTGAGACATTACTCTGTATTTAAAAGATGTTCTTCTCTATATAAATAACTGACAGAAATATGTTAAAACTATTCAATAGATGAATATGCTTGTCAATGTGTATATAAGGCAGTAGCTGAAGTTGAATATTATTACAGTCAAATGGATGAATAATTCCTTTGGTGGAGATATGGGGATAGAACTCCTTTGATAGAACTCCTTGCAATTCTTATTAAGACAGAAAATTTTCATATGGATAAAGGCAAGAGTATTCCCCAAAGAGTTGACTTGTGAATTCAAAAAAATTTTTAGAAATGGCAGTCAAAGTAGTGTAGTTGATCTTTAAACTATGAAATAAACAATTAAGATATAAAGACTTCAGAATTTGTGAAACTATATAATTACAAATAGCCTGCTATATAACTTCTTGGACAGCAGTATTTTAACAAGATGCATTTTTAACTTTTCATAGTAACTGTTAAATAGACTATACATGTAGAAAATTTAACAGTTTTGCCCTAACCACCACAGGCAACTTCACAAGTAAAAATTATATTTCATCCTAATGTGTTTTAGGGTCAAATATCACTTTATAATCATATTTGATATTATTACTCATAAATGAATTTGATGACTTTTCTAGGGGAGAAAAATTAACTGTTTTTCCCAGATGTTCTAAAGTCACTTTGAATAACCTTAATAAGAGTTGTTAAATATTTCTATAATAAAACTTTTCTCAGAGATTTAAGATTTCCATAAATAAATTCAGAAACAAAAACAAATCCATTATCCTCATAGGTGATATTTAAATTAATAGGATTATTACCTATTATATTCATATCAAATGACAATCACAGTTATATGGTTTTTTATTATATAATGAAAGCATCCATTAGACAAAAAATGTACATTTTAAACATTTGTTATAACTTCAAAACTTAAAAATATTTTATGAAGCTGTATTGATATGTCAAATTCACTGATAGTCAAATAATGTTGTTTCTCTAATGTTAGAATAGTATTTAGTCAATTTTGATGCAATAAAATAAAATTAGAATTTCCCTTGATATTCTGAAAAAGAACAAAATGGCTTTGAAGTCTATCTTTTTGAAGTCCTGTAGGAATGATAACAAATTTATGAACTGATGGTAACACATTTAGATTTTATGTCAATTTAAGAGGTGTGTATAAAAAAATAAAATAGGGCAACATGATTGCTAAAATAAATACTAATAATTTATTATCAGGCATGTTAGTTCATAAAATGTATCTACACTAATAAAAGAGAAATAAGCAAATTGACCATACCTCCGCAACGCCCATCAGCCAATCAGGAGTGAGTATGCAAATTAACCCACCAAAGATGGAAGGTTAATTTGCATATGCAGGCACAGAGCGGCTGGGTGGGATGCCTGCTATGAAGGGGAAGATGGGGGGTGGAGGGTGCTATAGGAGCAGCGCTTTGGCCAGGAGCAAAGACTTGCAGGCTCCCAAGCATCTGGAAGCAAAGACTTGCAGGCTCCCGAGTGGCCGGGAGCGAAGCCAGGGGAAGGAAGGCCTATTCTTGCATGAATCTTTGTGCCACAGGCCTCTAGTTTATTAATAAATATTAATCCACACATTATGTAAACTTGTCAGTTTCTATGTACAGATTAGTAAGGTTGAATTATAACTGTATTTGTGCATAGATGACATGATTATCTATGTGTAAAATCTCAGAGAACTAACAACAACAACAAAAACCCTGGAATTAATAAGCAATTATAGCAAAGTTGCAGGATAAGGATTTAATATGTAAAAGATAATTGCTTTTCTAAATACTAGTAATAATTCAAATAGAAACAAACACCATTTATGTTAGCACCAAAAGAGAAAATTTTATTTTTAAATCTATCAAAATATACACACATTCTTTATGTGGACAACTAGAAAACTGTGGAATCTAAACAGCAATATAAACAAACAAACAGAAACAGATTCATAGATACAGAGAACAGACTGATGGTTGCCAGAGGGGAAGGGAGTTGGGGAACTAGGTGAAAACAGAGAAGGGACTAGAAAATACAGATTAGAGGTTACAGATAGTCATGAATTGTAAAGTACAGCATAGGAAATAAAGTTAATAATATTGCAATAACTATGTATGGTGCCAGATGGGTACTGGGAATATTGGGGGGAACACATTGTAGGATATATGATTGACTACTAGGCTGTCCACCTGAAATGGATACAAAATAAATTGAATGTAAACTAATTGGAAAAAGATCTTTTAAATTAAAAAAATACTGATGAAATATATATATATATATATATATATATATATATATACACACACACACACCTATATATATAAACCCCTAATATGCAAATAGACCAAACAGCAGAACAACCAAACAACTGCTCGCTATGATGTACACTGACCACAAGGGGGCGCACACAGAACATGGCAAGTGTCAGCCATGGTGGGATGGTGGACCAGGTGAGTGGGGGCACCAGACCAAGATGGCACCAGTCGCTGTCATCATCAGGATGAGCCTCTGGTAGTTACTGAAAATTCTTTGCTCCTGCATGCTGGGGTCCTGACTGGTGCTTGCACCTGCTGCTGGCACCGGCCCCACTCTCATCTGCAGCCGGCGCTGGAGCCAGCCCAGATTGCACTGCGCTGTCAGTGGGTGCTAGCGGTGGCTACCAGCCCCAATCGCCCCTCAGGGCTTCTCCAACTCCCCCGGCTCCTGAGGGCTGATCGGAGCTGTGGTCCTGCCTGGCGCTCACACCTGCTGACAGCACCAGCCTGCTCGCACCCACGGCTGGCACCAGCCCCAATAGCTCTGCGCCATCAGCGGTGCAAGCAGAGCCAGCACCGTCAGCGTGTGGGAGTGGTGGCAGTGGGAGCGGGGCTGCCAGCAGACAGAGGACCAGGGGCTACAGCAGGAGGGGTCGGGCAAATTCGTGCATCGGGCCCCTAGTATCCTATATAATAAAAGTCTAATATATTAAGTGTCTGGTCATCTGTTGAACCAATCAAAATGTAATATGCTAATGATATGCTAAAGCCTCTCAACAGCTTGCTATGATGTGCACTGACCACCAGGGGGCAGACCTTTGATCAGTAGGTTAGCTTGCTGCTGGAGTCTAGCCAATCGGGACTGAGCAAGATGGACCAGACACGCCCTGGAGCCCTCCTGTGGTCCCTCCACAGCTGGCCAACCTCCTGCATCCTTCCCCAGCTGCGATCATGCACCAGTGGGGTCCCTCCGCCTGGCCTGAGCCCTCTCACAATATGGGACCCCTCGGAGAATGTCGGAGAGCTGGTTTCAGCCCAACGACAGAATGACTGATTGCTATGATGCACATTGACCATGAGGCGTCATAGCGACCAGTTTTTCTGCCATTCGGTCGATTTGCATATTAGCCTTTTATATGACGAACAAGCATATGAAAAGATACTCAATATTGTATTTTATTAGGAATTGCAACTTAAAAACAACAATGATACCACTATGGCCCTATTAGAAAGGCTAAGTCCTAAACCCTGAAAATACTAAATGCTGGAGAGGGTGGGAGCAACAGGATCTCTTCATTGCTGGTGGGAACACAAAATGACATAGCTCTTTTGAAAGACAGATTGGCAGTTTCTTACAAAGCTGTACAAAGCCTTTTCCTAACATCCACCAACTGTAGTGTAGGCATTTTCCCAAACAAGTTGAACACTTATGTATACCCCAAAACCTGCACACAGATGCTTATAGAATTATATTACAATTTATTCATAATTGCCAAAACTTGGAAGAAACCAAGATATCCTTTAGAGGGTGAATGGAAAAAGAAGTCGTGGTACATCCATACAGTGGAATATTATTCAGCACTAAAAATAAATGAATTCTCAAGCCATCCGACAAAGAGGAAGTAAGACACACTTTAATCACCAGTGGGATCTGAGCCATGAGAACTCTTTGCTGGCTTTGAAGATAGAACGGGGCACCTGGCAAAAGCGCAGGTGAGCTCTAGGAGCTGGGTGCTCCAGCTGACAGCACAAAAAGGAAAACCTCAGGCAGAATCTTTCTCCCAGCTTCCACATGAGAAACTCAGCCTGGCTGACACCTCAGTGCTGGGCCCAAGAACCCAGCCCTGTGACCACCTGAGCAGAGAACCCAGTCATGCCATGCCAGACCTATAGAACCAAAAGCTCGTAAACAGGTGTTGCTTTAAGTCACTGAGTTTGTGGTAATCTGTTAGGTAGCAATAGCACATTAATACCCACTATTCATAATTTATGATATTTAGGTTATCCTGAATTCCTTTAGATGCACTGGAAATTGCATTTGTAAAATATAATATGTATATGACATATACATATATATGCCTGTTCTTTGAAAATTTAACATAGTTACATATTTTTCTGTCACTTGGCTTAATTAGCTTTGTGATATATACTATATATACACTGAGTGGCCAGATTATTATGATCTCTGAATGCATAATAATCTGGCCACTCAGTGTATATCCTATATAATAAAAGGCTAATATGCAAATTGTACCCTCGACCAGGAGTTCGACCAGCAGGCAGGCCAGCCAACCGTCCATGTCCCCTCCCCCTGGCCAGGCTGGCCAGACCCCACCCATGCATGAATTCATGCATCGGGTCTCATACACACACACACACACACACACACACACACACACACACACACACACTAAGTGGCCAGATTATTAAGTGTTCAGAGATCATAATAATCTGGCCACTCAGTGTATTGCCTTCTTAGCTCATGCCACTCTGTGTAGTGTACAGTAGCTAATAGTGTAGCATATGGAGCCAGCCTGTCTGATTCAAATCTCAGCTCTAGAACTTTAGGTAATTTAACTTTTTGAGCATCAAATTTTTAGACACATCAGGACATTTGTTGTAAGACTTCAACAAGATGACCTGTAAAAACACTTAGAATAATTCCTAGCCTAGACCCACGTTCTAGAAATGTTAACAAACGTGCTATTCCTCTTAATTTTTTAAATTGAACTAATGATATATAAATACATTTTTTTCTATCATAAAAAGGACTATTCACACATAAAGAGTGAAAATACTCTCCTCAGTCTACGCACAAACATGTTCTCTCTCCTGCATTAGTGGCATATTCTCTGTATTTGTATAGCTTTAATGTTTGCTATATTACGTCATATAACCAGTCCTTTATTTGATATTATTGTCTATTTTCATGTGTAAAGATATTAGTTGATATTCTTCAATATGTAGTTAGCTTGTCAAATCCATCAGCTATTTAAATTTTATTTTTAAATCCATTGTTGATTTGTCAGATTAATTTAGATAGAATAGTCATTTTAACATAATCATACTTTTTCATCGATTTTAATTTCTACACAGAATTACATTGTGTAGGACCTCAAGGGAAAGAAAATAATGTGAGCAAATAAATTAGTGATTGAGCTAATAGTTGACATTTTCAACTGCCCTCCTACGTGAACTGGCAAATAATTCATAATGACATTTGTACCGATCTCAGTTACTAAGGAAGCTACGTGATATATATGTGTCAAAATCAACAACTTGTATTACTCTGTAAAGCACTGGAAAACTAGTTAGGAATATTTGGCATGTTGACTATGGCAGAATGTATTTATAATTAGAAAAAAATTGTGAAAACAAATGCTTATTTTTGTTATGTTTTGTTTTTAAGACTATTATTTTTTAGCAATATTCAGTTCACAGAAAAATTAAGAGGACCTCCCATGTACTCCCTGCGCCTAAATGTATTGCTTTCCCCATTGTCAACATCCCACACTAGAGTGGTACATTTGTTAGAATCATTAAACATATATTGACATATTGTTATCACCCATAATCAATAGTTTACATTAGGGCTCACTCTTGGTGTTGTACATTCACTCTATGGCTTTTGCCAAGTGTATAAATCATGTGTCCACCATTATAGTATCATACAGAATATCTGCATTGCCCTAAATATCCTCTGTACTCAGCCTGTTTATCCCCCTGTCTTTCCCATCTTCTGATAACCACTGTGATCTTTTTGCTGTCCCCATACTTTTGTCTTTTCTAGTTGTAATCATACAGCATGTAGCCTTTTCAGATTGGCTTCTTTCACTTAGTAATTTAAGTTTCCTCTATATCTTTTCATGGCTTTATAGCTCATTTCTTTTTAGCACTGAAGGATATTTCATTGTCTGGATCTACATGGTTTATTTATCCATTCACCTGCTGAAGGACATCTTGGTTGCTTCCAAGTTTGGGCAATTATGAAGAAAGTTGCTGTAAACATTTGTGTGTAGGTTTTTGTATGGCACATGTTTTCATCTCCTTTGGGCAAATACCAAGGAGTGTGCTTGCTAGGTTAGATAGGGAAATAAGGTTTAATTTAGATCAGTTTAGTGTGTTCAGTTTGGTAATAAAACCAATAGATTTCCAAAGTGTCTGTACCGTTTTGCATTCCCACCAGCAATCAATGAGTTTTCCTGTTGCTTGACATTCTTAGCAGCATTTAGTGTTTGTTATTAGTGCTCTGAATTTCGGCCATTCTAATAGCTGGGTTATGGTTGTTTAAAACAGCATTTTTGTTTTGATTTTCATTTCCCTGATGTATAAGTGGGTAGCATCTTTTCATATGTATATTTGCCATCTGTATGTATATCTTCTTCGGTGAGCTGTCTGCTAAAATTTGGAACCAATTTTTTAATTGGGTTTTATGTCTTCTTATTGTTAAGTGTTAAGTTCTTTGTATGTTTGGATAACAAAACTTTTATTAGATGTGTCTTTTGCAAATATTTACTTCTATTCTTTGGCTTGGCTTTTCATTCTCTTGACATTTTCTTTCACAGAGTATAAGTTTGTTATTTTTTTATTTCAATGAAGTAACTTATCTATTATTTCTTTTGTAGACTGTGCCTTTGCTAGTGTATCTAAAGTTACCACCATACCCACATCCAGGCTTTCTCCAGTGTTATGTTCTGGAAATTTTATAGTTTTGGATTTCACTTTTAGGTCAATCCATTTTTGTTAATTTCTCTGAAGGGTGTAAAGTCTGAGCTCTGATAATGTCCCAACAGGTCAGGCTCTGGCTAACTAAGGACACATGAGGACAGGCCTCTTAAAAAGAATGGGGTACTCTGGCATATTTCAAAATAGTCCCTTTCCTCTCTCTTTACAGGAAGCCAAAGGAGATTTTATCTTCAATATTTACTGCAGGAACCTGGCCACACTCCTGGAGGTAAACCTCACAATATTGTGGGGGAGCCCCTCTTTGACTGATTCTGGAGTTTTTCTACCTGAGAGTTGTCCACCGAGCCTTTAGCAATTCATCAATTACAGTTGCCATTTACCCACAGTTTCTCTCTTGAATCTCTGCTCAGGTAACTCAAACTCCCTCTGTTCCCCTGTCTCATCTAACATTGGGGGCAGCATTTTGCCTTGTGTCCTCTCCTCTCTTCCGGAGCCAAGAAAAATTGTTGATGTTTCAGTCTTTTCAGTCACCTTGTTAGGATGGCGTGCCAGCTTCCTAGCTCCTTAAGGGTGTAACTGAAATTCAGAAATTTCCAATATTTTTTAAATTTATTTTTAGAATGATCAATATGTTGATTGTAGCACAAACAACTAATATAGTGGATAAGTTATAAATTGTTCTGAAGAGCTACCATTTGAATGTAAATGGTCTAAATTGCATAATATGCCTGTTTTTTGGACAGAGCTTAAGCAAAAACAAAATTATAACTTTGGAGTCCTTTAAGTTTAGCATTCCATAGCTGGGAAATTTTCCAGTGTTTGAGGAATATATGGTTTCCTATCCGAAGAAATCCCTCCTTTGACATATGTTTCTTTTCCAACACCAACAATAAGGAGTGAGAAAAGTTATGTGTGAAATAAACACTATTAGCACTCCAACAGTGTGACAATGGAAGAGCTGTAAGTGGCACTGATACCTGTATGATATCAAAGCTAAAAAGTGGTGCTGCGAAATTTGACACCTGGTAGGTTTCTTACTAACAATTTTATTCAACTGATGGTATCATGTAGGGGTGGGGAATGTCCTGCCCATGGGCCAGATATTAGTAAGGCTCATGAAATCATTTGGTCTGGCCCTGCTAAGGCATTAGGGGTGAGTTAATTAAATGTTTGACCAAATGTAGCAGGCTGATTTTCAAGTTGATAATTCTGTATGGCCTGTGGATGATGCTATAAATATCCAAAGGGCCCTTGGAAAATGGCCCTGGTGTAACAGTAGACCTGACACTCTGACTTTCCAAGATAACTGGACCATAGCTAATTCTGTATAAGAGTTAATATATGCAAAGCAACCACACATTGTAAAGACTTATAAGAATTAACCAGTTGTATTTGAAAATACTTGCAATTCCTGGAAAATATTAGCCAAACTTAGAGGCAACTAAAAGGTTAAATGTGACTTTATTCTGAACTAGGGGCCCAGCACATGAAATTGTGCAAGACCCAGACCCGGCGTGTCACAGGACAGAGTGTCAAGTCCCTCCTGGTGACTGGTCTTTAGTCATTACAGCATTATGACCACCTAGTTGTTATTACATAGATAAGAAAAAACACATCATGTAAAGGTATATTTATAACACTAGAGGCCGGTGCATGAAATTCGTGCATGGGGAGCGGGGGTGTCCCTCAGCTCGGCCTGCACCCTCTCCAATCCGGGACATACCTCTCACAATCCAGGACGGCTGGCTCCTAACCACTCACCTGCCTGCCTGCCTGCCTGATTGCCCCTAACAGCCTCTGCCTGCCTGCCCCATCATCCCTAACTGCCTCTGCCTGCTGACTTGATCGCCCCCTAACCACGTCTGCTTGCCGGCCTGATCGCCCCCTAACTGCACCCCTGCCAGCCTGATCACCCCCTAACTGCTCCTTCCTGCCAGCTTGATCACCCCAATCTGCCTCTGCCTTGGCCCCCGCCACTGTGGCTTTGTCCAGAAGATGTTTGGTCTAATTAGCACGTTACCCTTTTATAAGTATAGATCATGCTCTGTTCAACAAAAAAAAATCCAATCTCCTTTTATTTTTTATTGAATGTTTCTTACACCTGTTTTAAAAGAAGATCCTGTAAAATAATATAAACCAGTGCATTTTGATGAAAAATTAGCACTTTATACATTTAATTGATTGATAGTAAGTAATAACACTAGCTAAAAATGTGTTCACATATTATAGCACAAAATCTGAAACCTGGACTACGCTACTATGTGTTGGATTAGACTCCGGGCAGTATATTGGAGGACGTTTGTCCCTCCAATTTTACTTGTCAAGAACCTTTAAGTAGATATACGGATTTATAATCAGGAGGACGGTATCTAATACTTTTCTGTCATCTTAAGGAGCAGGCACATTTTACACGGTAAGAAATACTTGGTATATAAAAAGAAAGGAATGGTAAGCCCCACCCAGGTAATAAAGCATGTGGATCTGTACATAATTACCAGTAAAGGCTATCATCCCTTTATTTAATTTCCAGATAGGAGCCAGTAGAGAAAATAGGAAAAAAATTAATGATTTTTCCTGTTGTTTCTAATGTGACATTTTATCTCCCAATGTCTCTCAGACTTTGCTTATAACTTGACCTCTGAAATCAGTGATTTTCAAATTTCATTACAACTTTCTTCTATAGATCTTTAACAGGAAATTAATAGAGAACCCACTTATGAACTCACACACATTTTCTAGCAATATATAATACTGAATGTGAAAGCACTAAACTAAATTTCTCCGACATAATCCCTTTCTATATTTTTTAATGTAATCCTCAGCAAATGGATTTTCATAGGGGAATCAAACACTCATATTGGTATTTTGAAAACTTTGTACATATACAGGATTTTAAAATGCTCTGAGAAAAAAAATGAAGTCATCTGGGAATATAGTGATTTGCAATTTATCAAAAATGTAGCCAAATATACAAAAAGAGTTTAATTTTCTCAAATTTATTGCAAAATCATAGAAATTTGTACGCTCATTTTGATATTTAAGTTCAACTGCTTCTTAAGAAATGAGGCAAGTTGTACATATAGTAAGAAATTTTTATCCTTGGCTTTTAATATTGAAATATAAATCCCATGAATTAAAATGCTTAAATTATAACCATATAGATCACTGGATTTTTAAAAGTGACTATTCTCTGTAACTACCACATATATCCATGATAGAACAATACTAGCCTACAGAATATGCCCTATGCCTCTACTTAGTTATTATTCCTTCTGGAATGTCACCACTCTTCTGGCCACTATTGCCATAAAAGGCCTTGCTTGTTTTCGAACAATATCAGTGTGCATATTTATTTTATGGATTTTTTAACCATTATGTCTGAGATTCATCTCCGTTTTATATCATTGTGGTTTTTCTTATAATATTCCATTGTACTAATTCTGAATTTATTTTTCATCCTACTTTATATAATTTACTGTTGTGATCATGTTGGTCATTTCTAGTTTTAGGATGCGCTGACTAATAATTCCTTAACAGGTCTTGTATTTAATTTGGTGACATAGATACAGAATTCTGTTGAATGTATATAAATTCCTGGTATATATCTAGGAATTTAATTAGTGATTAAGAATATGTTCAGCTTCAGTTACTGCGAAACAGTCTCAAAGTGTTTATAACAATTAACACTTTCCCAGACACGTGTGAGAGCTCTGTCCCTACTAACGCTTGGTGTTGCATTTTTAAATTTAATTAGGCCCATTCTAACACATTTGTAATGACATTGTATTATCGCTTATTTGCATTTTCCTAATAACTAAGAATGTTGAGTGTATTTTAGGGGCTTACTTTTGGGTACCATCTTCCAAAAGTGCCTGTCCACTTCATTTGTTCATTTTTATTCTAAATATAGTCATCTGTCCATTACTGGATTGGGCTTATCTTCAGTTGGTCATTGGTATTACAATTCTCTCATACCAGTGTGCAGTACGAGAGAATTTACTTTTGCAAAATTGTCTTTTGATGAACAGAAGTTCTTGATTTCAATAAGGACCAATTTGTCAGTCTTTTCTTTCATAGTAAATAACTAGTGTGTTCTGTTGAGAAAATATTAACCTATTTAAATATTACTCTATGTAATGTTACAGAAAATTTATTGTTTGAACCTTCATTTTCATTTATAATTTACATAGAATTAATTTTGTATAAGACGTGGATTAGATGTCATCTTTTAAATAAATTGTATCAGTCATTCAGTTATAATTTATTAAGGCCATAGCTTTCTCTAATTTTTGAAGCTGTCTGTTAATGTAATTCAATTGATTTGGCATTTTAAAGTTATAGAATTTTTTTTAAATTCCATGTATTTAAGATTATAGAGGCTGAGTACAGAGCGTGGCTCAATCACTCATCTTTTTTTTCCTTCTTCTTTCTATTTTCTTATAATTTAATCATAATTATTTACATGTGGCTTATATTTGGGTCTTTAATGTATTTTTTTCCTCACTTAGTTTTGTTTATTGGAATGCTTGGTAATATTTTGGTTACTGTGTGTAAGTTCTGGACAATATTATCATTCTCTAGAGAAGATTTTATTTTATCTCTACAGGTTGTTAGCAAACCCACAAATCATCTGTTTCTTAGGTGTTCCTTCTCTAAGGGCGTAACCTTTTGGTATGAACTTTACACCTGGGAAGATTGCAGGGCCTGGCTTCCTTTTTAGGACTTCAACTGTATGAATGTCTGCCTGGAACTCTGAGACTGCCAAGACCTTAGCATAGTTTGTCCCTCAACAGCTGTTTTGCTTCGTTATCTTGACATTTTACTCTCAGCATGTCCAACTTAGGAATTACTAAATGCCTTTGAAGGGTTTTACACAGAAGGCCTGGAATGCCTTCCATGGTTTAATTTCTCTGCTATTCTGGTTTCTGAATATCTGGTTGCTCTGGTATCCATGAATGTCAACATCTGTTGCACCAGCTCAGTGGAAACTACACAAGCGCCAGACCATACTCCTGGAGGTAGCCTTGTGTACCTTTGCTCTTCCCCATATCACATAATAACACTGTAACTCAAACTGTCCAGGTGCAATTTCCTCAGGAGGATCTGGTTGTAATCTAAAATCGGCATCCATACATGGAGAGCATGGAGAGTTGAAAGAGAAAGGCTGATCATTCTAGGTTGATAGGTAACAAGTTTAAAAAGCAAGGGAACATTCTTGTCTTGGGCTGCTACAAGATGACTAGTTTTAAAAATACATATTTAAAAATGCATATTTAGCTAATATGAATGATCCTCTCATAATTGTTATATGTATTTTACTTCACAGTACAGATTTAATTATGACTTAAAATTGTATTGTTGTTGGTAAAAATAAAATCTTATGAAAGCTTAGAGAGCTTTTAGGTTTATCTTTATTTTCTTAAATTCTCACATGAGTATATGTTTTTATTGATTTTAGAGATGGGGGGGAGGAGAGAGAGAGAAAGAGAGAATTAACATCAACTGACTGGTTAACGTATGTGCCCCAACCAGGGATGTAACCTGCAACCTAGGCATGTCCCCTAACCAGGAATCAAATGTGCTACTTTTTTGCTGTACACTGTACAGCTTTACAACCAGCTGAGCCCCCTCGCAGGACTCTTCTTTCAATTAAAATATTGCCATTTTCCATTTAGGGGAGAAAATTATGTGGTAAATAAATAACTCTATTATTAGGAACTTATTTTCTTTAACATTGATATGGACTTTATCATTATTACTGCTTCTATAACAGATAATGATTTGGATCTTTGAAGATCCTCAAACTGTTTTTATTAAGGCAATTAATGATTACAGAATCTAAGAATGTAGTAACATTAAATAACATTTAATTTTTATATAATTGCACAAGATTTAATTTTAAAAACTGAAAACTTGGTACAACAAATAATTAAAGAGAAAAACATATTAAACACAAAATTTCACTTTCTTAATTAAAAGTAAATTAAGATGTTAGCAAATGATGATCTCAGCTATCCTCCTAAGCTCGATCCAGCTGCATCTGTGAGTCAGACTATTTTCAACTGCTTTTAATTAGCAGTTTTTATGACTATCTCAGAGATTGCAAATTAAGGAAAGCATTGAATATTAGATTCTGTACTGCTTGAAAAAGAAATATCCTAGAGAGATCTCTAAATAGGGATAAAGAATCTCAATACAATAGAAGGCAACAATAGGGCATGTATCAGAAGATTTCTTTAAAAGTGAGAACTACTAAAATTGCAGATTTGGTGATATAAAAATAAAATTCTGAAGAGTTTTGATGAATTTGTGTCCTATCTATAATAATAAAAGTGTAATATGCTAATTAGACCAGACAGCTGAACCACCTTCTGCACATCATTCCAGATGAAGCCACAGTGGTGGGGGCTGAGGCAGAGGTGGTTAGGGGCGATCAGGCAGGCAGGCGAGCAGTTAGGGGTGATCAAGCAGGCAGGCACAGTGGTTAGGGGTGATCAGGCAGGCAGGCAGTCCAGTGGTTAGGAGCCAGCGGTCCCAGATTACGAGAGGGTGCAGGCCAGCCGGGCTGATGGACCCCCTCCTCCCGTGCACGAATTTTGTGCACCAGGCCTCTAGTGATAAATAAAAGTTGAAGGGGAAAAGAACTACCATCTCAACAGAAACAGTTTAGACTGCAATATTGGTTAAAGTGCAGTGATCTGGTTACTCTAATTTTTGAAATATGAAACAGGTTTTTTAAAAGTGACCAAATTGAGAGCAGATGATATTTTCAAATATTACCTTTGCTCTTCCCCATATCACATAATAACACTGTAATTCAAACTATTATCTGTAGGATGAAAAAATAAAAACCTGTGTTTTTAGAAATTTATGTCAGACTTAGAAGTTTATGTCTGGTTATCAAGTTTTTATTTTTCATTTAAAAAACGACTTTATTTTTTTAGAGCAGTTTTAGTTTTACAGCAAAATTGAGAAGGAAGTACAGTGATTTCCCACGTACCTCCTGTTCCACATTTGCTTAGGCTCCCCCATTAACATCATCCCCCCTGGAAGTGGTACATTTGTCACAATTGATGAACCTACACTAACACATCATTATCACCCTCAGTTCATAGTTTACCTTAATGTTTACTCTTGGTGTTGGACATTCTACAGGTTTGGACTAAATCATTATCATAGAATGTGTTCAATGCCCTAATAAAAACTCTTATGCTACACCTATTTTGCCTAATCTTTGGATAGTCAGGATATCTCAAATACTGGATTTTTGTTCTTAATTGGAATAAGCTATGCCTAAGATATTGTCCTGAAGAAAATGAAATATTCCAAGATGACGATCTTTAGCTTAGAACAGCCCTTTTTCTAAATTTCAACTAGCAGTCAGTTTAAAGGACAATGGGATAAACTTAATGTAAATACCACTGTGAGTGATGGTTAATTTTAATAGGCCAGCCTATAAAACTTACACACTCATCTCATATGTATGTGTATCTATAAAACATGTGCCTATGTATACTCATGCATGTGTACAACTACTCATGTAGATGTAGACCATGTATGTGTGTGAATGAGCCTGCATGTATGTTTTATACACATGTATCTGTAAACTTATGTGCATTTCACATGTATACTCCCCTCAAAATAAAATAAAAATAAAATCAGTTATAAAATTATAAGATTACAAAAAAGATTTTAAAAATCAGAGTAGCAGTCTTGTTCTCTTGGGCCAAAAGAAGCCTGATGTCCTTTAGTTAGACTATGAAAACTCAGGATGTTTGTAAACAATATGTGATAATCCTATATAATAAACATATAATATGCAAATGGTCGTTATGCCATGAAGTGGGCAGGGCAGCAAACTATGAAGGGGGAATGAGGGAGAAGAGAGCTACAAGAAGGCAGGGCAGCAGGCGGAGAGATACAGGAGGGGGCAGGGCAGCAAGCTATGAGGAGGGGTGGGGGGGGTACAGGAGGGCAAGGCAGTGGGTGGAGAGCTACTGGAGGGCAGCAGCAAGCTACTGGTGAGCTACTGGTACAAAGATTCATGCACAGGTCTACCAATAATTAAATAAATGCGTAGATATGTAGCAGCTGATCGCTTTTTATTAAACCATTCAAGAAAAGATAAAACCTGTTGTATAGCTTTGTTTTTAATTTTTTTTGTATGCCAATTGATATAGCCAAGTTGTTTTTGCTCACTATTCTGGTTCAATATATTTCTTCATATATCCCTCAAATATTAATTGTGTAAAAGTATAATGCTTGATTACTATAGTTTTGTAATATAGTATCATGAATCTCCATCTTTGCTCCTTGTCAAGATTGCTTTGGCTATTCAGGGTCTTTTATGGTTCCATAAAAACTTTCAGATCGTTTGTTCTATTCTATGAAAAATGCTATTGGAATTTTGATAGATATGGCACTGAATCTTTAGATTGCTTTGGGTGTTATGAATATTTTAGCAATATAATTCTTCTAATTCACGAGCATGGAATATCTTTCTATTTATTTGTGTCTTCTTCAAATTCTTTCATTCAATATATAAGTCTTTTACTTTCTAGTTAAATATAGTCTTAGGTATTTTATTCATTTTAGTGCAATTGTAAATGGGATTGTTTTCTTATTTTCTTTTTCTAATTGCTAATTATTAGTATATAGAAAAACAAGAGATGTCTGTGTATTGATTTTGTATCCTGCAATGTTAAGGAATTTGTTTATTAGTTCTGATAGTTTTTGTGTGAAGTTTTTAGGGTTTTCACTAATATACCATCTGCAAATAATGATGGTTTTACTATTTCCCTTCCAATTTGAATGTGTGTTATTTCGCTTTCCTGCCTAATTCCTATGGCTAGGACTTCCAATACTATGTTTAATAAAATTGGCAAGAATGGGCATCCTTGTCTTGTTTCTGATCTTAGAGAAAAAGCTTTCAGCTTATCACCATTTAGTATGAGGTTAGCTGTGAGTTTGTTATATCTGTCCACTATTATCCTGAGGTATGATCCCTCTATACCAGTGATCGGCAAACTCATTAGTCAACAGAGCCAAATATCAACAGTACAACGATTGAAATTTCTTTTGAGAGCCAAATTTTTTAAGCTTAAACTTCTTCTAACGCCACTTCTTCAAAATAGACTCGCCCAGGCTGTGATATTTTGTGGAAGAGCCACACTCAAGGGGCCAAAGAGCCGCATGTGGCTTGCGAGCCGCAGTTTGCCGACCACTGCTCTATACCAACTTGACTGAGAGGTTTTAACATAAATGGACACTGAATGTTGTCACATACTTTTTCTGCATCTAATGAGATAGTCCTGTAATTTTCATCCTTTGTTTTGCTAATATAGTGTGTTACATTGACTGATGTACAGACCATCCTTGCTTCCCTGAAATAAACCCACTCTGACCATGGTGTAGGATCTTCGTTTTCATCAGTGATATAGGCCTGTAATTTCCTTTCCTGTGGCATCCTTGTCTGGTTTTGGTATTAGGGCAATACTGGCCTCATAAACTGAATTTAGAAGAGTTCCCATTACTTTGTTTTCATGTGTTGTTTACTTTGTCTCTTTTAACAAGTCTTCTCAGTCAGTCTGTTTTGTCTGGTGGAAGGATAACTCCTCCAGCTCTCTTTTGGTTTCTGTCTGCATGAAATTGCTTTTGCTATCCCTTCAGTTTTAGTCTCTGTGTGTTACTTCTACGGCCAGCATGCACGTGGGTCTTGTTCTATTAATTTGTTTAGCTACTCCATTGGTTCTGATAGAAAAATTAGTCCATTTATATGCTTATTTTCGTTTAGTTAACTATTTTTATGCCTGTCTTTGTAGTTCTTCTCTTTGTCCCTTTCTTTTTCTGTTGCTCTTCTTATAGTTTTATGTATTTCTGAAGTGGTATGCTTATATTTTGTTCTCTTTATCTTATGTGTATTTACTATAGATTTTTTGCTTTGTTACCTTGAGGCTTACATATAACAACTTATATCTATAATAGTCTATTTGAAGTTGATAATAACTTACACCACTATCTTGAACTGGAAACATCTTAATACAAATGTACTATTTGCTCTTTGTGGTAACTTAGAGCTAAGTGAGAAAAAAAGTCTGTGTGTGTGTGTGTGTTTGTTTGTTTTTTTTCATTTCCTCACTGAACATTTTCAGAAGCATCTTATAAATTACTCTATTCACATTGTATGCCCAGTTCCCTTTAACCTAGTTACCAACTCCTTCATTCAACAAATATTTATCAAGTACAAGAACTGAATATATATTAGTATAAAAATAAGTAAAATGTTCTTCCCTTGTGAAATATGAATATTAGTAAGGAGAAGTAGTCACTGAACAATTGAATTTTATATTTATGTCTTAAGTGCTATAACATTAAAATGGGGTAGGGAAGATAGGGAGTGTGTGGGGAAGGGCAGAAATCAGTTGTTTTTGCTTTTTTTAATTGTCATTATACTAATGCTTACCTACTGAAAGCCAAGGAAAGGCGTGGAGATTAGAAAGGCCAGCGGTAATGTGTGCAGATAATGTAATGCTCTGTAGACCATTATAAGGACTGTGATTTTTTTCACTGATTAAAGTGGAGATTCATTGGAGGATGGCAGCAGATAAGTGACAAAATTCAAATTTTAACCCTAGCTGGTTTTGCTCAGTGGATAGAGCATTGGCCTCTGGACCAAAGGGTCGCAGCTTCAATTCTGGTCAAGGGCAAGTACCTTGGTTGCAGGCTCCTCCCTGGCTCTGGCCCTGGTCAGGGCTAGTGCAGGAGGCAACCTATCGATGCTTTTCTCTCACTTCTATGTTTCTCTCTGTCTTTCCCTCTCTCTTTTACTCTCTCTAAAAATAATGGAAAACTATCCTCTGGTGAGGATTAGCAAAAAAATAAAAAATAAAAAATAAATCAAATTTTATTTGAAAAGTATTTCTGTGTTGAGAATAGATGTAATCATATTAGCTCTAAGACAAGTTAAGGAGCAATTTAGTACTCCACTAAAATAGATGAGAGCTTGGGCAGGGTGCTGAGAAGTGGTCTGTTTCTGGATTCGTGTTGAATTCAGGAGTTTCTGTGGATTGGATGTACAGTGGCATAGGAATGGAGCAAGCAAGTTTGGATGGAGAGGACTGAGGAACAACAGGTACTCTATTCGCACCGTTAGGTTTAGATAACTATAAAATATCTAAATAGAAATAGCAAGTAGGTAACTGAAGGTACAAGTTTGGAGTATGGGGAAAATATCCAAGCTGGAAGACTCCTGAGAATTTCTGGGAGTCATTGACAGATATCTGATATGTGTTCATGAAGAACTCTGGTCAGTCACCAGATTGCATCTAAAATTTCCATATCATTCCCTTGTTCTTCCTCACACATGTGTTTATTGGGTATCCCCTTGGTATTGCTGTCCTGGTAGGCATTGTGGTTGCTTCCAAAGGAGAGTCTTTTCTGAGGGGCACAATCATCTTCCATTTCACCTGAGTGTTAGCTTCTGTGATAGTTATGAACTGTAATCTCTTGCAAAGTGAGGAATAACTCTTCTGTGTAAGTACATGTGAGAGTTCTTACTTATGGCCATTAGGTGCTAGGGACTAAGAAATATAGATTAACAAAGCAGCAAGCACACACTCTCTCTCAAATGCATATATTAAAATAAAAATGTTTAATATTCATTAATATTAGGAGCATGATATTAATATTAAAAGAACTAAATACTAAAATAGTGGTTGAGGCAAACAGCAATAAAAAGTATTGAATTATATTAATATAAAGAAAAATACTTAAGTAGTTGGTATTTATCTAATATTTTGATAATTGAATTGAATAAAAAAAAAGAATGGTAAGTAGTAAAATGCAAAATTGCTCCCTAAATGTTCACAATGAATCTGGAATTGGAATACATGAATGCCATTCTAAGAAACTACACTTTTCTAGTGATTTTGGAGAATTGTTACTGCTACAAATGGCTGATTGTTAAATAAGCAATTTTCTAGAACATGTGAAATTTAAGTTACTGAAATTGTTTTCACCTGACATTTTTTACTGCTTAGAAATAACCATAATGTACCTTCCATTACCTGTAGATGAAACATGAATCCAACTGTGTGAGACAAGTAAACACAGCAAATCCTGGACATTTCCCATGAGTCTCAAGGGTTTCTCATTTGAACAATCTACTATAGACAGAACTAAGCAAAACCATCTTTATCATATAAATACTATAGTTTATGTATTAAAACAGAATCTATGACCTAATACAGAAAGTTTCATGAACCTTAAATGTATGAATCTGTTTGAAGAAGACTTCAACCAAATTAGAAAAATGAACTTAGTTTTATTTGGGAAATTAATGCTAAATTTCATCTTCCAATATTTTCCAGATATTAATCACTGCTTGGGTATATCAGTTGCTTAGGATTTAGAATATTTTATATTATATAGCATATTATCCTCAAATTCTAATAGACTCATATTTTGTTCATAAAAGGAAGGGATAAGTTTATTAAGCCTTCTTTTTCAGGTACAGAATTGGCTTTTCCTGTGTTACCTTCTTTATTAAAATATAGTCTGTAAAAAGGAAACTGAAGCACATTAAAAATTTTTAAGTTTATTTGCACAAAAATCTATTTGAATTGTGTAGCACCAAACCAAAAGTGATTAGGAGTACTCCTGGAACTGGAGCTAGAGGAAAGACTCACAAAGAGAAAGTACAGATGCAAAGAAGGAACTTTTTGATTGGCTATAGCTTAAGTCCTGATAGGTTTTATTGTGATTGGTTGTCCTTAGTGCTGTGATTTCATAACCTTGAGGCATCTACAGACTTAGATCTTGGTTTGCTAATGTAGGCCAGCATGACACCGGAGCTACCTCAATCTAATTACCTCTGTTTAATTAATTTAACACATCTAATATTTTAGTCAGCTCGGCATTCAACTTTCACTTTAATAAATTATGGGTTTAGGAGTTATTTATTTAGAGAATTTGAATTTTAGATGGTTTTGACTACTGCCCATATATATTATAATCTGAAACCCATACAGCATTTCTTTCCTGTTAAAAATGAGTAAAACCAGTCAAGTATTTTGTGATTTATTTTTATCCAAGGATATTTTTTCCATTTATTTTTAGGGAAAGTAGAAGGGAGAAGAAGGGGAGGGGGGCGGAGGCATGAGGAGAGAAATATCAACGTGAGAGACAAATTGACTGGATGCCTCCTTCACATGCCCCAACCAGAGCCAGGGTTTGAACCTGCAACTGAAGCACAGTAAGTGCCCTAGGCCCGTGGTTGGCAAACTGCGGCTCGCGAGCCACATGCAGCTTTTTGGCCCCTTGAGTGTGGTTCTTCCACAAAATACTATGTCCTGGGCGAGTCTATTTTGAAGAAGTGGCATTAGAAGTTTAAGTTTAAAAATTTTGGCTCTCAAAAGAAATTTCAGTTATTGTACTGTTGATATTTGGCTGTGTTGACTAATGAGTTTGCCAACCACTGTCCTAGGCCAACCCTGGGAATCCAACCCTGGACCCTTCTGTGTGCAGACCAACGTTCAATTCTCTGAGCAAATTGCCAGGGCCAGACAAGTATTTTTTTTAATTTCCATATGAGGAGGTACTAGAGTACACTATTGGTTTTACATGAATATTTCAAGAAAAAGAAACACCTTACAGTTTAGCTGTTATTACTAGATAAATATACGTATACAGGAGGTAAAAATAAAAGACTGCTTATTTGCCTAAACCTTGTTTGTAAAATTGGCATATCAACATTTGCCATGTCCCAAACTACAAAAATAAAAAAAAAGACTCATGATGTCAATATTAATATTACTGCTACTAATATTATTACTGAAAATTTAAGGTTTTTTGTAGATCTTTCCTATGCTGTATACTAAAAACAATCTTCAACCAAATTATTTTAAACTCTGCTGTGATCATTATTCTCCATGTGACTATGCCACAAATTTTGAAAGGTTTCAACTTTTAGAAACTGCTTTGATATTCAATTTTGTTGTATAATCATAAAAATTTATCTGGTTCTAAAATCAACTCTACAATATAAGATTTCCATGAACGTGCCTTCCTTCATATATTTTCCAGTATTCTTGGGGATAGATACCTCTAGGTAAAACATTGTTAGATCACATGGTAATGCATTTAATTTTGGCAGATATTTCAAAACCTTCTATTCTCATTAGAAATGTATAAGATGGTGTGATTCCCAATGGCCTTGTAGAGTATATTTTCACACATTTGCATTGTTCCAATCTGATAAAGGAACAGTGATTAACAGTGTAATGTCCCAGCCATTCTGTCTGCTCTTAACAGAATATCTATAAAAGTGTCATATGCTAATTAGACCGGATGTCCTTCCGGACAACCTTCTGATGAAGTCAGGGCTGCAAGGGAAGCCCGGGTCCCGGGTGCCAGAGTAAAGCTGGTGCCAGCAACTGGGGGAAGGCAGACCTACTCTTGCATGAATTTCATGCACTGGGCCTCTAATACGAATATATATATATATATATATATATATATATATATATATATATATATATTCCCCCTCACAGTTCTGCAGACTAACAATCTAAATTTCCTTACTTACAGAAATATGCCTTCTTTCTGCATTCTCACCTAGAGGAGAAAGAGAAATCTTTTTCATCCTCTTTTTTTATAAAGGCTTTAATACAATCAGAAAGGCTCCATCTTTATGACCTTATCTAACCTTAATTACCTCCCAAACACCCACCTTCTAGTATCATCCTATTAGTGATTATTATTTCAATATATTAAGTTTGTCCATAATCCTCAGTGAAAGTTTAATTTTGCAGTGATCTGTGAGAGAGAATGATCCTTTTTCATATGGCTTACTGATGATAGTTCCTTTGTCCTATGAATTGACTATACATATATCTGGGCTGATTTTTTTATCTTTTTATAGTCTTTTCCCTCTCTGTTATGGAGAGTGAGTGTGTATGTGAAATAAGTTGAATTATTTTTTCAGCCTGTAATTTGTCATCTGCCCTTGGTATTTTAATTAACTACATTTTAACCTTTTTTTTAATCAACATAAAAATCCTCCCTACGTAAAACATAAAAAGTCTCTGTGTTTCCTAACTTTATTTCAATGGTTTCCAATGTGAACAAAAGGCTTTTAAATCTATAATCAGATAATAACTGCCTATTCCCGGTGGAAAATCCTCACTGCATGGTAGACTTTCTCAGAGTTGCCCATGGAATATTAAGTTAGCAGACACTCTTTAAAAATAGATATAGCCCTGACTGTTCAGATAAAACTATTTGTCCAAAATTTTCTCCCAAGGATTTGGAGGAAACTCCCTCACCAGCATTTGTTAAGACTCTCACACTGTCACCCAGAAGAGACTTACAAGGAACTAAAAGAAGAGGCCTGGCAATACAAGACAGGATCATTTTTCTTTTTAGACAGTTCACTTATCTTTTTTATTTTTTAAGTGAAAAAAAATTATATATTCAATTAACCCGCTGGCAGCTGGACTCAATTAAAAGTTCTCAATTTTATTGGCAACAACCAAGGCATCATAGCCACGGAGCTAGTTGAACATGTGCCATCTTCTCTCCATCAGGCTTGTTCAGGGTGTTGACCTTGGCCACATCAATGTCCTAGAGCTTTTTCACAGCCTCTGACCTAGTGCTGGTCGACCTTGACATCCACAATGAAGACAAATGTATTGCTGTCTTCTATGTTGTCCATAGCGGACTCCGTAGTTAGGGGAACTTGATGATGACTTAGTGGTCAAGCTTATTTCTCCTGAGGTTACTCTTCCAAGCATTTGGGCTGCCTTCGTAGCCACAGTTTATGGGGCCTTGGGAATGTGGGTGATGTGTGGATCTTTTTTCGTGTTGTTGTGGATGCCTTTCAGGGCTGCTTTCTTTGCCTTCAGAGTTTTGGCTGTGGCTTCAGCTTTGGGGGTCTCTTTCAGTGTCATCCTCCTGAAAAGGAACAGTTCACTTTTTAATAGCCCAAAAAAATAAAAGATGGGACTTGATGTTTATTTCACAATCAGCACGTTCATAGCTGCGTTGGTCCTGTTTATAATCTGGAATTTAAAATGGGGCTTTTAGAGGGCATGTGCTTGCAATGACACATGACAAGCACTTCACTATCAAGTTCTGTAATATTTCTGGATCCTTTCACTGAGTGGAAGAGGATGACTTTAATTTCAAGAAGGCATACCCATACTCAATGCTTTAAAATACCTTTTATCTTTATTATTTCGCAAGTAATCGCAAAATTTGTCATTTTTAAATTGGCACATTTCAAATGTGAATTTTATACAAAATCTGTATAATGGTAGCATGGAAAATGGTTAATTTTTAATGAGATCCACTCACTATGTTAATCATCTTAAGCAAACTAATTTTATTATGATAAAAATAATATCATAGATATAATTACCACAATTTTTAAAAACATTTTTATTGATTTCAGAGAGAGGAAGGGAGAGGGAGAGAGAGAGAAATATCAATTATGGGAGAGAATCATTGATTCGCTGCCTCCTGCATGCCCCCCACTAGGGATTGAGTCCACAACCTGGACATGTGCTCTGACAAGGAATTAAACCTTGACCTCCTAATTCATGGGTCAGTACTCAGCCACTGAGCCACACTGGCTGGGCTAATTATTCCAATTTTACAAATAAGAAAACTAAAGTTATTAAAAATTACATAAAGCTCTCAGTATCACACAGCTAAGTAATGACCGCTTGAAACTGAACCAGGGCTATCTCCAGGGGTCATGTTCTTAACTCCAAATTTTCAGTTTTTCTAATTTTATTAGGAAGGGGATATGATATGCTTCATAATGGAGCAATGCCTATCACCCTGGTAGCAACTCAAAAATATCCTTTCTTTCCTTAATTACAACCTGACTCAGCAGAGCGTTGTACACCAGGCGAAATAAAAATACATTGCTGTGACAAACATAGACAGGAAAAGGCTTAGAAACTTTCCTGTTTCTGATTAGGGCCAGGTGTCAGGGGACCTGGTCCAGATACAGGTAGTAAGAGAATTTGAGACAGGCTTGATTTACAACAGAAAACACAAACCCCCCAAAATTAGAGAGTTGACTAAAGCATTATGACATACATTCCAGAAGAAACCAAATTTATTGTATAATATATACATAGATAACATAGCTAGGTGAATTGCTGATTTATATAGTATTATATATAATGTATAAAATATAGAAATATACTGATTTTATCCTATCTAATATAAGAGAAACATGCAAATTGACCATACCTCTGCTATGCCCACCAGCCAATCAGGAGCGAGTATGCAAATTAACTCAACCAAGATGGCAGTTAATTTGCACATCCAGGCGCAGAGCGAAGACTGAAGACAGTGTAGAAGGAAGCGAAGCTGTGAAGAAGTAAGCAAGTGGGGCGGGGGAGAAGGGAGGGAAGCAAGTGGGGTGGGGGAGAAGGAAGGGAAGCAGGTCATCGCAGGAAGCCCTATTGCAGGAATCTTCCTGCAATGGGCCTCTAGTATTATATAAATATTATCAAGAAATATATAATTTTATGCCCAGCAGCTGTGGTTCCGTGGCTGAGCATGTACACATGCATCAAAAGGTCCTGGTTCAATTCAAGGTCAGGGCACATGCCCAGGTTGAGGGCTCAGTCCCCAGTGGGGTCATGCAGGAGGCAGTGGATAGATGCTGATGTTTCTTTCTCATCAATATTTCAATCTCCCCTTCCTCTCTCTCAAATCAATAAAAACATATTTAAAAAAGAAAAATATAATTTTATAAATCAGTAGATTACAGTTAAGATTTAAATAGCCATTATTTATAGTTTGGAGGAAATGGAAGGCAGCCTTTCAGAACATGGATCAACTATGAAATCAAACATTATATGAAATGCCAAGCAGATGTGAAAGTCAGGGTACATGAAAGTCAGCAGGGCATCAACCACAGAGCTAAGGAACTGTTTCAGCAGAAAGTTTACAGTGAACATTTTGCTGAGTCCAGCATCTAAAAGAACTAGTTTTGACCACAGAATAAGTCAGTGTCTGAGTTGTATAGGAGCCTGGGGACAACTTTGAAGCAGGATAAGCAGGAGAGTTTACTAATACTCAAATCCATGAGGGCAAGAATGTGCCTGTCTTTTTCTTTTCCTTTTATTATATTCCCAAAATATAACACAGCACCTGGCTCAGAGTGAACCCACAGAATATCATTGAATAAATTGTTCTCTCAGTAAGACACATCTTTCACCAAGGGCTATGGCAAATTACAGAAGAGACTATTACTGTGAAATGAAAAGAATTGGAAATTGAGGCACACGCTAGTTACTTACTAAATTTATGGCAGTCAAAATATTATGCCTCATCTCCTTTATTGAAAACTAGTGGCCCGGTGCACAAAATTCATGCACAGGGGTGGGGGAATGGTGGTGGTTGTCCCTCAGTCCGGCCTGCACCTTCTCCAATCTGGGACCCCTCCGGGGATGTCTGACTACCGGTTTAGGATCATGCCTAAACCGGCAGTCGGACATCCCTCTCACAATCAGGGACCACTGGCTCTTAACCACTCACCTGCCGCCTGATCATCCCTAACCACTCTGCCTGCCATCCAGCTCATGCCCAACTGCTCCCCCCTTGCCCACCTGATTGCCCTCAACTGCCCCCTCTCGCCTGCCTGATCACCCCCAACTGTCCTGCCCTGCTGGTCTGATTGCCCCCAACTGCCACCCCCCACCCCTGCTGGCCTGCTCACCCCCTACTGCCCACCCCCACCCCGCTGGCCTGATCACCTCCAACTGCCCTCCCCTCCTTGCCTGATTGCCCCTAACTGCCTCTGCCTCAGCCCCGCCACGATGACTTTGTCCGGAAGGTCTCCTGGTCTAATTAGTGTATTAACCTTTAATTAGTATAGATTAGTATAGATAATACTTACGCTGCACTGCTCTAAGATTGAATGGGAACATATAAGAAAATACAAAATTATAAAAAATATCAACTCCTGTTTGAAGTAATAGGCTCAGTTCAAAATAAAAATATTGACTCACATAGTCTTATGGTATATTGAGGTGTTGATGTCAGAGCTTCTTCTGGTCCTTTTAATATCACTAATCATTTTTTCTTAGTTATGCTCTTTTTATGTTCTTTTTTAAATATCATTAATTTGAAAAAGTCTCTGTTTACACTCGACCTTAAGTTGCAAAATAAAATATTTTAAGTTAGATAAATAGATTGCCAATTTTTCATTTGAATAAGTATAATACTTTAAAGTACTTCTTTAGAAAACTTCAAATTCTTTGTCACCGCAACAGATAACATAACTTCTGAAGATACTAGTTTGGATTAGTGTTAAAATCTGAATGTTTGTGTCTGCCCCAAATTCATGTTGAAATTCTAACCCCCAAAGATGATGTCATCAGTAGGAAAGGCCTTTGGGCATGATTAGGTCATGGGGTATAGCCTTTATGAGATTTGTGTTCTCATAAAAAAGTCCCCCAGAGCTCCCTAGCCCCTTCCAGCACGTAGGGATACAACAGCAAGTCTGCAGCCAGAAAGAGGGCCCTCACTAGACTATGTGGGCCCTCTCAACTTGGACTTCCCAGCCCCCATGCAGTGAGGAATGCATTTCTTCTTTCTATAAGCTCTCCAGTCTATGGTATTCTGTTATAGCAGCCCTAATGGACTAGTAAATCCAGTCATACCAATAACAGTTTTCGCTTAGATGATAAATGTTAGAACTGGGTCCTGGCTTTCTCACTCCTCATTACCCACTAAAAATAATTCAAATAAAACCATAGTAATGGAACTGTCCATTTGATTTGGCCATTTAACTTCAGCTTGCTTGGATTCACATTTTTTTTTTTTTTTTAAGCCATGGACTAGTTCAGACTTCTATACTTTTACTTAATGAGAAAATAAATGCAATAAGTAAACTTTTAAGGAGTTTATAACGGAGAAATACATCTCTGCAATTAACACTACAGTTTCCCTGTTTTATGATTCAGCATCCATTCAAGAGAGAAGAACGAAAGGCTCCTATTTCAAAATGTTGTCATTTGGATCTCTGTTTAAAATTAAGTAAAAAGTCAAGTGTTCTCATTTTTAATCAAATGTTTCCAATTATCTAATGATCCATTTCTGCAGAGGACTATTTATACTTGTTTTATAAATTATTTGCTATATTTACAGAATTCAGTTTTCAAGTTCATTGATTTGTATATATTTCCATTAATTGAATGATTTCTCATAATCTGTAGTTTTTCTGTTTCCTTTTTTGCTAATTGCATATAATATTAAATGTTGAGTTAAGCATTTTAAGTAAATCATATTTCTTGTTTAAAAGAAATATAAATACAATTTATATTTCAGTACCAACTATTTGTAATAACATTTTAGAAAAACAGAATTACAAAACCCATTAACAAAGAAACTATTTGATAATACTGTAGACCCTCTTTTCCCACTGCAATACCTTATGCTCCAAGAAACCCCAATGGATGCCCTTTAATCACTATATTTTTTCATATTATAAAGTTTAATTTTTAGATTAGGCACAGGAAGGGATTAACAATCTATATATATATATATGTGTGTGTGTGTGTGTATATATATATACATATATATATACACACACACACACACACATATATATATATAAACAGGAAATATGCTAATTAGCCCGGCGTCATGACTGTTCAGGAGGAGGCTGCATGATGACCACTCAGGAGGAGCTGCCGTGCAGATGGGCGGGAGGGGACTGCGTGCCGCCCCCAGCCCCAGAGGCCGCAGGGAGGCTGGGGCTGGGGGCGGGCTGGAGCAGAGACCCCAGCGGACACAACATGGTGGCTGGCGCTATAGGCGCTATATGGGTCCGGACCCCCGCGGGGTGCATCCTCGCACAGCGGGAGACGGGGCTCCTCCTCGTGTAATTTCAATCGAGCACTGGGCCTCTAGTAACTAATAAGTAGAAAGAGTATAACAATGTACTGAGAGTCTTGTGAATGTGGTCTTTCTCTCTGATAATCGATCTGATAACTGGGATAGCAGCACTAAGTGACTCATAGGTGGTTAGTATATACAGCATGGTGGGAGGGGTTGGTGAAGAGCAAGATTTCATCACACTACTCAAAATGGTGCGTGAATTGTTTATTTCTGGGAACTTTCCGCTTAATATTTTCAGACCTTGGTTAACTGCAGGTAACAGAAACAGTAAAAGTGAAACTATGGATAAGAGAAGACTAATGTATTTTAAAACTTTGTATGCCTGCATGGACTCTAATCTCTGATAGGCTCCACAAATAAAAAATACAGTTTTGTATTCATGATTTACTAGCCTGTTTCTCATCTAGGCAATGGTATTATATACTTGGGTTAAAATAGCAACAATCGTTCTCAAAAAGTCTTGTCGTCCTCATTGTTTTTGGACTTTTTACCTGCATTTAATCCATTTCTTTGTGTCCCCATCCACTTCCCAGAAGTAAAAGCTTTCCTGCCATCTGGATTAAGGAACGTAGACCTTTATAAAATGGTTACTTTAGATGTTTCCACTGAAAGTAAGGTAATCCTCAAAATCACAATTGCTTATATTATTAGATTTTATCTCACATGAGAATCCAAAATTATAGTGAGCTCCAGGTATGGTGCAACATATATTCTTCTGTTTCTTGATAAATATACCCTCACTCCAAATTGTCCTGCCCTCTATAGCTCTGCGTGGCATTTCTTGATCTATAAAAATAGAAGTGTATTATGCTAATTAGACCGACGACCTTCTGGACGACCTTCCAGAGGAAGCCGCAATGGCGGGCGGCCGAGCCCCTTGCACAAATTTTGTGCATTGGGCCTCCAGTCATATAACGATATATCCACTTGTGTATCTCAGTGATTATCGCCGGAACTTTAAAATATTAAACATTTTAGATGTATTTATATCTCTATTTTGGTAGAATTTTCAGATATTGGTTTAGAGAAGGAGCCAGCCACCTGTAGATTTTTCTCCTTTTTTTTAAAGAAACTGGTATTCTAATTTTTTTTTAAAGATTGACTTGAGGGTAATAATAGTTTATGATAATGAGTCTATCCATTCATGAGAAAGCATTATCTCTACCTCTTTGTAGAACTTTTTAAGTTGCTGAATAGAGGTTAATTAATAATTTTGGTTAGTTATCTACGATAGTTTTACATAACTTTTTGAGATTATATTTTAAGATATTTCAGTTTTTCTGTTACAATTTTCCTTATTACAAAGTATTTATTAAACTCACAGCTATGTGGAAAAAGTTTAATTTATCTTGCTGGTACTCTATAGATTTAAGTTATTTTTAATATTATGCTATTAGAAATAATACTCCAAATAATATTTGTGTATATGTGAAGGATTCTGGCCTATAAATTCTGGGAAGGAGTACAACTGAATCAAAGAGCATACTAAAAAAAATTTAAAGAATTTTACCCAGTTGTTTTCATTGAAGATTATATTAGTAACGTGCTCATATACAATGGCCTGTATTCCCATTTGATGAATGAAATGTGCTATGGGTATTTGTCTAGGTGATAAGTGGGGAGAACTTTGAAGTATAATATTAATTTGTGTTTTTCTTATAAAATTTGTTTCATATTGTCATTGTAATGTCTTTTTCTTTCTGTTCATATTCTTTACCATCTTTCACTGCTTTTAAAGAAATAATTTCTAAAAGTGTAGGGCATTTTTTCCTTTTCCAAAGATAAGAATTGTGAACCTAATTTACAGCTTTTAGTGTACGTATATCACATATCATATGCACACATATTATTCTTTTGAAAAGTATGTTTTTAAAATATACAGAAAATGCTTTATCATTTATAGCTTCTATTACTAGAACACGTCTCACTTCCCAGGTGTAAATAAATACTCCATATTTACATTTTATTTATGTAGATATAATTCATTTTGAGTTAATCATGGTGTTTAGTATAAGCTATAACTCATACCAAAATATATAATTACATCTGTAGATTTGGTTTTTTCTAAATGTACGATCAATTGACACAATTTATTGAAGAATTCATGTTCTGTACTCATTTGGGATGAAATCTTTATCATATACTGTATCCCCTCATGTACTTGGCTTTATGTCTGGACTTCTATTTAACTATTTACAGTACCACAGTGTTTTAGAGATTGAAATGGAATTTTACTCTGTGTTTCTATTAATTTTGGTTTACCCTGTAGTTCTTATTTTTAAGACATTTTCTGACTGTTGTTGATTTTCCTCCACAAAAAAAACTTAGACAAACCTTGTAGAGTTCAAAAAAATGAGATTAAAACTAAAATTTAACTGAAAGAAACTGACATTTTTAATGAAATTAAAAATGGTGTGCATTAAAAAGAAAGGTACGCATTTTCTGCCCTAACTGGTTTGGCTCAGTGTAGAGCGTCGGCCTGCGGACTCAAGGGTCCCAGGTTCAATTCCAGTCAAGGGCATGTACCTGGATTGTGGGCACATCCCCAGTAGGGAGTGTGCAAGAGGCAGCTGAATCCATGTTTCTCTCTCATCGATGTTTCTAACTCTCCATCCCTCCCCCTCTCCCTTCCACTCTGTAAAAAATCAATAAAATATATGAAAAGGGAAAGAAAGAAAGGTATGCATTTTCCTTTGCTCTGGTTTATTTCGCTGACTTATATGTGTATATTTAAGTTTCCTTCACATTGGTTTTAAGTAGTATATTTTTTAAATCAGCAGTTAGTGTATCATAGCAATGAAGAAAGAGCACATAATCAGGCCAGAAGGCCTACATCAAATCTATCTCTACCATATCCCAGTGTATGATCTGGGACTCACCTCTTTCTCTGAGAGAGAAAGGCATTTAGAGGGCCTCCTCACCTCTCAATCTTCCCTACTAACTCTCTAAGGTTTTTGCCTCTGAATTTGTTTGCCCAAACAATTCTCCAATTTCTTCAACTAAATATTTTGTTGTTCTTTATTTTCCTGAACTTTTCTCATTGTGATTGCTTTGGCTTGCTGTAAGGTACACCAGAAGAACTAAACTTTATTTTTCCTTTGACTATATTTTTGATATTATGTTATTTACAGTGTCATTATATACTTAAAATTGTAATATCATGTCCCAGGAATAATGAGTGCAGGGTAGTCCTCTTCATCTTTTATTTTAATTGCATTTGTCAGAAGACCACGGTAGTAACCAATATAAGCTGTAACTGAAATAATTTAAAAAGAATGTACCTTTCACAAAATTTATTTAAAAGAAACTAATTGAGAGTGTACCTATTAATATGAGAGACTTTATAAGTAACTAGAGGCCTGGTGCATGAAAATTCATGCAGTGGAGGGGGGATCCCTCAGCCCAGCCTGCCCCCTCTCACAGTCTGGGAGCCCTCAGAGGCAGGAAGTGACCCAGCGATCAGGGGAAGGTGACGCCCCCGTCACACCTCTGCTGCTGCCACTGCCGGCAGCACCAGCCTCGGCCGGCCCTGGTTACCTGCGCCTTAGGCCGGCCCTTGGCAGCTAGACAGCCACCATCGGTGGCTTGCCTGTGTCTCGGGCCATCCCTGGGCAGCTGGGCAGCCAACATCCGAGACTTGCCTGCACCTTGGGCCGGCCCTGGGCAGCTGAGAAGCTGACATCTGAGGGTTGCCTGCGCTTCAGGCTGGCCCTCGGCGGCTGGGGTGCTGAGGGGACTGGGGGACTCCGGAGTCAGGCGCACGGAGTGGCCAGGCCTGCCTGGGGGCAGGCTCGGGCTTACCACGTGTCTGCCGCCCTGCAGGGCTGAGGGGACTGGGTGCCGCCATCTTTGAGGGTGTGGCAATTAGCATATTCTCTCCTTATTGGCTGTGGGCACCGCCATCTTTGGGAGGGTGTGATGGTCAATTAGGTTATTCCTTCTTTATTAGATAGGATTAAGTGAAAGATGACTTCTCCATTTCTCAGATGACTTTTTTTTTGGGGGGTAAACATCCAACCTTCCATTATTATACTTGTGATATATTTTAGTTATCAATAACGTAAGCAAACTAAATTTTGTCCTATAAAGAGTGTCTAAAAATTAAAATATAAAATAATACTAACAAACTCACAAATATGAGCAGAATTTTCTTCTAGATTTTATATTACATTCACATATCTATATAACTAAAAGAAAAAATTTCACTGAGATGTGTTCGCATGAGAATGCCTTGATACAGTAGTATGGTACTAAAGATTGAAATAAGGTTCCTTCTACTGCAGAAAAGACATTTCAAGTCTATCCTATTAATATCACCTTGAGAATAAAAGCAAATTCTCAGAAGAGAACAGTACATGCTTTTATGAAAGAGTGACTTTAAAATCTTCTCTGGGTAAGATAATGTAAAATACCATATGTGAAATAATAATATAATTCTCACTGATCATAGGGGCAGAATTTATCAAAATATATTCTTTGTACAGGCAAGGGAACTACCCAACAGAAAACTTTGTCTTAACTAAATAATTCATTTTAGAGTTTTGATACTATGGCTACTTAAGGATGGGGTAAATGGGAGTCTTTATCATTGATTTCCTGGTTAGATTATGCCAGAATTTAAACTTACAAATTAAATTTCTACTCATCAGTGTGTTCTCTTTGGGAGACTACTATCTACTTAATTGATACTAGAACACATAGTAGCTTTAAATTCTTATTTTTGGGGGGATATCCCAAATTACCTACAGAGTATCTGGTATATTGTACAGTTTTTTTAAGATTTTTCTTAATATGCTTTATTTTTTAAGAATATCTTAATTTTTAGAAATATTGATCTATGAAGATATAATTGAGGGTTTTGTGGTGTTTTATTTTGACACTCAAAGCTATTTTAAGGTCAAATTTCATAAATTAGGTGAATGATTATGATATTTGGAACTTTGGTCAAAAATGAAAGGTTTATAATATTAAAATTTATTTTCTTGTATATTTATTTCCCTAAAGTGACTCTCTATATGATCCACTTTAGGGTGGATCATTTACCACAAGAGCTGTTGGTAAATTTACTGAGAAATTAATTTTATTTTAGATATTTACAAAGTACTTAATGAGATACAGTATTCTACATTCATCTAAAACTTTAAAAATATTATCAAATGGATGTTTATATCTCTATTTCTCTTTAATCATTGCTAATAAAAAGTAAAGAAGTAATTGTTTATTAAGAATTATAGTCCTTATATGCCACTGCCGTACCATCCTCTATACACTTGGGTTAGTTTATCTTCTATTCAGTACATTGAAATGCTTAAAAAGCATTCTATTCTCACTATTGCCAGAAAGAAAATTGCAACCCACTGCTGTAGATTTCTTATAGGAGCTTCTTCTTCTTTCATAGAGTGAGTTCTTTCCTTAGGTTTATAGAAAAATCATAAATTATAGAAATCATCAGGCCCATGTGGCTCAGAGACTGAACATCAACCTATGAACAAGGAGGTCATGGTTCGATTACCAGTCAGGGCACATGCCTGGGTTGCTGGCTAGATCCCCAGTGTGGGGTGTGCAGGAGGCAGCCAATCAATGATTCTCTATCGTTACTGATATTTCTATCTCTCTCTCCTCCTTCTTTCCTCTCTGAAATCAATAAAAGTATTAAAAAAAAAAAGAAATGATAGAAAAAGGGGACTGTCTGTACAACATGCACTGTGTTGGGTTCAATAACCACTCCATCCTTGGACAAATGACCCAAATGACTGGCATTCCTAGAACTAGTTTGTTTTCCTCTCAAAAAGTTCCTTAGTCTTTGATTCACTAGTTTGTTTGTTTATTCAACATCCTGGATTATTTTTTTAAATTATGGAACCTGGGCAAAGTCAAGGTGAGTTGACTATCCCAATATGACAAGGGAGTTTAATTCTCTAAAATTGGATGAATGGGGATATCAGATTGCAAGAGTATCTGACTCCTTTGCTCCCTTCCGCAGAAAGTCCTCAAGGTTAGAAAATATCAGAAGAGCACAAATGTTTTTTAAGCACTATGTCTTAGAAATTAATAATTGTTCAGTAACCAGTAATGGAGGCCATAATGGTTATGGGGGAAAAACACCACCAATTTCAAGTGAACCATAAAAATGTAGAAATATCTTGATTTTGTGGGAGGTGGGGAAGAGGTGTTTACCACTGGTGAAAAGCTTGGAAAGAAGAGTCAGAAAAATTAATTTTCTTGAAACTAACTTTATATACTAACAAACAAACAAACAAAAGATAATGTTTGTTTTAGGTTGTTTGTGGGTGGTGATGCGAATTACAGTAAAGTCACTGTGGGCAATGCCTTAAAATTGTCCATAGTAAAATGAAGACCTGAGTTCTTTACACAATTCTGTTGGTTGCTTATTTCTTTATTGTTTTCTCTGCCTCTCTCTCCCTTTGCCCTTCCCTCTTCCTTTTTCCTTCTTCTTAAATTTTCAAACACAAGAGCCTCCCCTGCCACCAATGGGTGAGGTTATATATGCTATTAACCCAAGCAATAATAGTGGAACTAGATCAAATTTTATTGATGAATATAAAAAAATATAACTATGCTCAAGGTATTGATGAAATCAATATGAACAGGTGTCTAACTTGAATTTATTCATTTGTTTAAATATTTAAATTCCAGAAACATTATTCCATAGGAAATTATTTTGGTATCCTAGTAACCATATAAGAAAACACATCTAAAATTTTTTAATACCTAATGTATATAACCAAAAAATTAACTAAAACAAAGGTGTGTATTTATATATGTGTGTGTGTGTGTGTGTGTGTGTGTGTGTATATATATATATATATATATATATATATATATATATATATATACACACCACACAGAATCAGTTTGCAGGTAATTTAAAATAAAATCAAGAATGTTATAAGTATCTCTTCTTGCCATTTCCCTACCTACAAGCTCAAATTTTCAGACTCTGAAAACTCTCCTTCTTTGTGTATATAAATTTCTGTAAATAGTCGAGTTAATTATGGAAATATGATGTTCATTTTCAGAAAGAGTTTGCACTTGATTTTGATTCTGTTCCCAGATCATCTCCAATGTACTTTTCAATTACAGCTAGAAAATATATTTTAGTCCAAAACACCCAGGTAAAAATTTAATTAGGAATTATATATTCAATTGTAGTTCATTATGTGCAAAGATAAGCTAACATTCTGAATTAATTTGTGCCTTAGGTTTTGGGAAAGTAAATCCTTTCTAGGCAAAATCCAGCATTTTAATCCAACTAATTATCACTTAAAGTTGACCTCTTCAATTTAAAGTTAAATATTTATCAAAATCAAAATTTAAACAACCATACTTTTTAAAGTCAGATAGGAAGGAAAATAAGTTCATATCTAGAAACATTAATATGTGAATAGAAAGCTGATTAATAACTAAAATGATACAGGATAAAATAATTACCTCCATTATCAGATAAACTGAGAACAGAAATTTAAGTTTAGTTTTAAAATAATGTATCAGGGAGTACTCTTAGCCATCTCAAAGAACACAAGGAACTAAAAATGTGCCAAGGAGGCAAAAACACAAAATCTTAGAAGACACTGAAACAATAGTTAAAATTTGCTCAACACACATAAATGATGATATAGTGTTATAAAATTTAGGTGAATGGAGTTTTGAAAAAATACTCACCTATTTGAAGCTATTTATAGGGGGGAAGATTATGGGGAAAGCACTAATTAATAACTGATTTTTTTAACATTGGTTATTATTATTAAACTAGAGGCCCGGTGGACAAAATTTGTGCACACAGGGGGGATGTCCCTCAGCCTGGCCTGTGCCCTCTTGCAGTCCGGGAGCCCTCAGGGGATGTCGGCCCAACTGCCACCTTAGGCCCAATGGGGAGCAGGCCTAAACCGGCAGTCAGACATCCTTAGTGATGCCCCAGATGTGGGAGAGGCTCCCACCACTGCCATTGCACTTGCCAGCTGTGAGCCTGGCTTCTGGCTGAGCAGCACTCCCCCTGTGGGAGCACACTGACAACCAGGGGGCAGCTTCTGTATTGAGCATCCACCCCCTGGTGGTCAGTGCACATCATAGCGACCGGTTGTTCTGCTGTTTGGTCAATTTGTATATTAGCCTATTATTATATAGAATATCAAGCATCTTAACTAATAACAGACAAACATGTAAATTGACTGTACCTTCACTATGCCCACAGCCAATCAGAGTGAGTATGCAAATTAGAAAGCCAAAGATGGCAGCCACCCAGCTGCTCCAGGCGCAGAGTGGCCAGGCGGGGCAGGACACCTGCTATGAGAGGAAGGGCGGGGGGCGAAGGGATCTACAGGAGTGCCGCAGCAAAGATGAAGACAGCAGTCCGCAGCAAAGATGGCAGACTCCGGCCAGAGTCTGCAGCAAAGACAAAGACGGCAGGCTCTGGCCAGAGTGAAGGCCTGGGTCCTGGGTGCCAGAGGAAAACCGGTGCTGGAAGCCAAGGGAAGGAAGGCCTATTGCATGAATCTCTTCGTGCAATGGGCCTCTAATATAAACTATATGAATAACCATCACTCATTTTTTAAGAAAGTCAAACCTTACTTACATTTGATATATTTAAAAATGTATTTGTATTGATTTCAGAGAGGAAGGGAAAGGGAGAGAGAGAATCATTGATCAGCTGCCTCCTACCTGGGATTGAGCCTACAATTCAGGCATGTCCCTGACTGGGAATCAACAGTGACATCCTGGTTCATAGGTTAACACTCAGCTACTGAACCACACCAGCTGGGCACATTTGATATTTTTTAATGAAGACATTGCAGATACAATTGAAGGCTCCCCTGTGAATACCTCAACACCATTTTCCTCCTACGTCCTCAGAGGTGAAACAAGCCAGTTTTTTTTTTTTAATCAATATCATACATATTTTTTATACTTTAGTATGTGTTCACATCACTCTTTGTTTAGCATGTGCTGAAAGGACTAAATCTTATCACACAGCACATATCACTTGGTCATTATTGCTTATGAAATATAGTCAAATTAATACACATACTTTTTATTGATTCACTTTAATAGTCAATGCTACAAATATACCACAATTTACCCATTTTCTAATGGGCATTGGTGCTTGGTTTTAAAAACAATACTGACGTGAGCATTCTGTACATTTCTCCTTGAGTACACATGCCAAGAATTCCTGTAGAATGTAATACCCAGAGACTGGGTTAGTGTATAAGCATTTTTTAAGTAAACTAGTTGTCGCCAAACCACTTTCCAAGGTATACTTTCAATTTCACTGCCAACAGCCAAGATGGAGCCCATTTTCCTGGCCCATCAGCATGTGGAAGTGTCAAGTTTGGGTTTTGCTTTGGTTTTTGCCTATCTGATGGCAGTGAAATGGTCTCCCAGTGCTGTTTTAATTTGTAGTTCTTTGAAAACTAGGGAAAGTAAGCATCTTTTCATGTGAGTGACTACTCAGGGGTCCTCATCTGTGACTTGCCCAATCATATTTTTTATCATTTCCTTGATCTATATGGCATTATTTGTCAGTTACATGGCACACAAATATAAGTTTGAATTTTACTGTATACAAAGTTATCATTCCTTTTTGTGCTTGTGTCTACTCCAATATCAGATTCTTTACTTTTCTGTAAGTTTAAAGTTCTCCTTTTAATCTTCAATCCACTTTTCCTAGCATAAGGAGTCTGGATAACCTCAGAGCACAATTTATGTTTAGGCATCACTTATAACATTTAATTACAGGTTACTTTTGCCTTTCAAAAATGTTATTTTTATCAGGAAGCTTGATTTTGATTTTGTATAGATATTCTAAGTACCTATCAGCTATATAATGAGGTAATAATTTCCCCTGTTATTTCTTTAAATCTTAGACTGCTAACAATATTTACTCTAAAACTAATTTGATACTTTTAATAAAAGAATCTTACTCTAAAGAATAGGTTTCATTTTCTAATAGAAGTTATTACAGTTGCATATAATTTGTGTGATTTTGATGTAAGCATAAATATTAAATTTAATTCCAAAGCAGAGTGAAGTATACCAGACTTCCAATATTTGGATGTGTATTTTATACACTTTGCATATTAAGATACCCTCATTGTAAGTACAATATATAGGGCAAACAATTCCCTTTACTATAATTTAGATCAAACAACTGAGAATATTCCAATGTTAAATATAAAGCCAAAATAAAGACTTTTTTAACCATACTTGACTGGTATGTGCAATTTAAACCAATGATAACTATCCAATAAGGTATAAAATGTTCATAAAATATTTCCTATTAAATAAAAGTAAGCTTCTATATATCTATTCTGTACATACATAGGTTGTTTTCACAGCTATTTTTATTGCCTCTTAAAGAATCAAGATCATAATCAGAGATTAAGAGTTTTAAGTACACTCATTGGTATCCAGGTGGTTTTATTGCACCTATATAGAGGGTGAGGCAAAAGCAAGTCCACAGCTGTGAGTACGCAAAACACAGAGTTTATTCTTATATTATTTTTTATTAATAATTGTATTATTTTCCAGATTAACAACTGTAAACCTATTTCTGCCCCACCCTGTATACATTTTACATAAGCATCAAACCTGAAGTCCCAGTTATTCCATTAAATGCCTTGCTTTCCCATTGAAATGGTTGCCATTTTCCAGGGATTAAAACCATAACAAAAAAAATCAATGGAGATTTCAATAAACTTCACATATTTTTGAGTATTTATTCTAGGCCATGTGTTAAGGATAAGGAAGTTATCCTGCTTTCATGGGGTTTACAATCTAGCAAAGAATATAAAAATTATATATATATATATATAATTTCCTCTTTCCTTTCTTGGCTGCCTCTTATATTTTTGCAAGTTGATTCTATAAACTATTTCTGATAAAAGAAAGTCAGCTCCATCTTTAATTTGCAGAATGGTCTATATACCTTCACACATAAAAGAAAAATATTGTCAGTATCTATTGTATATCCAGGACTTATAGTACTCAAGAGTTTCAAGACTGGGGAAGAAGTTTCTAAAATAACACTCAGATCTAGTTTCAGTCTCCTGAAATTTCATTTCTCTGGTATCAGATGAATCCAGCTTCTATCTAGGACTGAAATTGAACTATAGTATCTATCAACTACCTACCATCATCTCTTTATGTCCCATCAACCTGTAACCATTCCTACTGGGAATCTCCCAATCCAACCCCCCTTGATTTTTCTGGGGTCTGCAGCAGATGTTATAGAGGCTTTCTCAAGGCCATTTCTGGGCGGGAACACAGGGCACTGAAGACCAAGGTCTTTCTTCTCCAGTGGATTCCATCTTTATCCAGCTCAACACCAACCAGAGAGAGAGAACTGACTCGCACCCTCTTAACTGAAAGACTGAAATGTCTACATAAATATGAAAGCAAGCCAGTCACAGAGAAATCCCATACGTGGCTTTGTTTGTATTATTATTATTTATGTAGCTTTTAACCTTTTTTCCGAGGAGCTTTAAGTAGCACTCAAATTGTTAGTTACTCAAAACAGAGCTTCAAAAGCAAAAATACTCCCATCTTTCCATTAAAATACTAGGTGAGGTCAGTTGCCATCAGGTTATTGCTCTCCATTGTAATCTACATTTTGTAAACATTAATTTGTTAATTTCTTCCTAAATTCTATAAGCACTATTTGATCAGATACATTTGGTTTTGTTTGGATGTATTCTATAAGGATACATGCCACAGGGGATTGAAAACTCCTGAAAATGTTAATGTTTTTGGAAAATGAGGAAGGAAGGCAAAAGGTCAGCAGATTAAATTAGTGCAAGTCTGAACTAGAAAGCCAGATCCAATCTCCAGGTCCCGTTGACTGCCAGAGGCTGAGCCGGCTTGACGTCCCTTTCTGAAGGAAATGTGAGGAAGAAACATCTCTGTCCAAATGAGCTGGAAAAAATGCTGGCTGAATATACTCTCTGTTTGACTTTTTCACGATCAGAAAACAGCAACATTGCACATAACTAACAGCACTTGTCTCCCTCAAAGAAAGTAAAGCGTTGGCTGGCAGCCAAAGATAGTCTCACTGTGAAAATAAATTAAGGAAAAGCAAATACAGCATTGCGACTTAGCATGAAGAGAGGATGAGAAAAAAGTGAGAAGGCAAAAGAGAAAGCTACTAGAGAGAGACAAAAAGGAAATAGAATGGGTGAAAAAGAAAGAAAGCACAGCTAAAACACTAAGTCTAATATCATTGGCTATGTACTGATTTACAGGAGTATAAAGGGATAGTTTTTGGGGACTTCTGTAAGCAGAAGAAAACACAGTACAGTTGACTCTTGAACAACACTGGGGTTGAATATCTATATATAACGTTCGCCTCCCCCTAAATTTGCCTACTCGTAGCCCGATGATAACCAGAAGCCTCACTGATAACATACAGTAGATTAGCACATATTTTTTATGTTATTTGTATTATATGCTGTCTTCTGACAATAAAGTCGCTAAAGAAAAGAAAATCATAAGATAAAATACATTTATAGTATTGATGGAAAAAATTTTGGGGATATGTGGACCCACACAATTCAAACCCATTTTGTTCAAGGGCCAATTGTACTCACAAACTTAAGATATTACTCTTTGTTTTTGTATGTAGTGAAGGCCTCTCTGGGCTTACCTTATCACTCTGAACTTAAGTGTGTTTATCCTACACTAGAGGTCTCGTGCACATCGGGGGAGGAGTGTCCCTCAGCCTGGCCTGCACCCTCTCACAATCTGGGACCCCTTGCTCCTTCCTGTCCACCTGCTCGCTGCTCCTTACCGCTCGGCTCACTCCTCCATAGCGCTGCCACAGAGGCAGGAGAGGCTCATCAGCAGTGAGCCCAGCTTCTGACTGAGTGGCGCTCCCCCTGTGGGTGCTCACTGACCGCCAGTGGGCAGCTCCTGTGTTGAGCATCTGCCCCTGGTGGTCAGTGCACATTACAGCGACTGGTTGTTGTAGTCGTTCTGCCTTAACAGTCGCTTAGGCTTTTATTATATAGACTAGGGGCCCAGTACACGAATTTGTGCACTTTGAAAGGAACTGTGGGCTGCGAGGCTGTGGTAGGCACAGGGGCAGGTCTCGGCCCATCTTCTGTGCCCCGGCCCGGCCCCTCCCGCAGTGGCCCCCGGTCCCCTATCTGCTGGCAGGCCCCGCTCGCACCTGTTGAGGGGCACGAAGTGATTGGGGCCGGCACCAGCAGTGGGTGCAAGTGGGGCTGGCGCCATCAACTGGTGTGACAGCAGCTGCTGCCCTGATCACCCCACAGGAGCAGAGGGAGGGGGAGAAGCCCTCAGGGGTGATTGGGGCCAGCAGCTCTCACACCTGCTGATGTTGCCGAGTGATCATGGCTGGGACCAAGTACTGACAGCAGGTAACAGTGATGGCTCTGGCACTGGCTGCGGATGCAAGTGGGGCCGGCACCAGCAGCGGTGTGAGCACTGGGTGGGACCACAGTGCACAGGAGCAAAGAATTTTCAGTAACCACCAGAGGCTTGTCCCGATGACAGCAACCAGCACCCCGCCTTGGTGTGGCACCCCTGCTCACCTACTCCACCATACTGCCACAGCTAATGCCCACCATGTTACGCATACCCCCCCTGGTGGTCAGTGCACATCATAGCAACTGGTTGCTCGGTTGTTCAGTTGTTCGGCTGTTCAACGTATTAGCCTTTTATTATATAGGATAAATAAAAGTGTCTGGTCACCTGTAAAACCAATCAAGGCATAATATGCTAATGCTGTGTTAAGGCCACTCAACCACTTGCTATTACGTGCACTGACCACCAGGGGGTGGACACTTAACGTAGTAGCTGCCCCCCGGTGGTCAGTGTGCTCCCACAGGGGGAGCACCACTCAGCCCAGAAGCCGGGCTCACAGCTGGCCAGCACAGCAGCGGTGGTGGGAGCCTCTCCCGTCTCTGCAGCAGTGCTAAGGATGTCCGACTGATGGCTTAGGCCCCCTCCCCGAGTGCAGAATTTCATGCACTGGGCCTCTAGTTTATAAATAAGAAATAAATAAACAGAAGGAATGTTTGTGGGAGATGAGCCTTATAGAGACTTTCAACTATCAGACCTGAGAGATGATGAATGATTTTTGTAATGTAGGAGTTGTTTTGTTACTAATGTACTTTATCAAATTCTAAAAGGGCTATGATTCTATGGTTTATACTGATACAATTTTAGTTACAGTTTGATTTTATACAGTCTGTTTATTAGTGAACAGAGAGCGAGTTATAAAAAGGCAGAAAACAAAAAAGACTTACTAGAGTTTGATGGACACCGTTCATTTTTTTGTTAAATTTCACTACCATACCCAGAAAGTAGTACACAGTTGTTGGTTATCCATAAACTACTTTTTACTTTAAACACATAGTGATTACTGATTACCTAAAAATGATGAGAAGGGGGATTTTTATGTTTATGTCTCACAGCAAAAAAAAAAAAAAAAAATGTACACAAATACAAATTGATTAATTCAAGCAAGAATGTGTTAAGGAAATGTTTTGAGGCTTTGTTATTCACTTAGCTGAGCGAGGTGGGGTAAGCTTGTGGGAGAGCATGCTAGTGTTCTCCAAAATGTTGTTTTTATAGGTTAGGTATAGTCACTACACCCATTAAATAACACAGTGTATAAAAAAAGAATTGCTTAAGGATTGAAAAGTTGTCAAGAATTGAGAAGTTGTTGGGAATTCTCAAGGGTTTTGGACCACACATTGGGAACTGTTGGTCTAGATGAGGAACAGAAGGAGTTCTGGTAATCTGGCTCCAGATTCTCAAGAACATGATTCTGGTAATCACATTTTTGTTCACTACTACATTGTATCTTTAATTGTTTTACCTTCAAGAATTTTCCTACAGAACTTCCACATCACATCACTGGTATTCACATCAGGAGTTCAGTGAATAGCTATTCATCTTTGACTAAAATTTCAGCAAAATCTAATTGACTTCAGAAATTATCGGAAGTATTTCCACATATGTCATTAAACTTTTTGCGTGTCCTGCTACCAGGAATTGCAAACTCAATAGATATAAAAGTATGTCAGATTGAAAAAGGAGAATGCCATGTTTTCTATAGTAAAACTTAATACTTATAAAAAGCACAAATAAATCATCGTAAACTACATAAACTAATAAATGTATATAATAAAATATATCCATATACAAGATTGATCACCTTCCTATCAGCTAGGAAATGTACAATACTCCATTCATATTAATAAGTGGAAATAAAAAAATACCTGACAACAATCTTATAGTACATGGAAAATAAATCAAAACTACTGAATTTCACAAAGATATAAAAAGCACTTTAAATCAATTAACGTGATAGATCCAGTAGGATATGATATATCCTGAGTGGTGAAAAGAAAAATTTCAAAATTATTCAATTACAATGCTAATAAATTTCTTAAGACAAATAAAAGGATAGCTATGACATAGTTTGGAAATACTGCAGTAATTGTAAGTGAAGCAGGAATTTTGGGGGAACATAGGCAGGCTTCGGGATTTTTAGAACTGGGGTCCATGGAAACACACAGGGCTACAGCCTGGGAGAAGGTACATCTCCATAACACAAGGAAGCCAGGTGCAGTTACATCTCCATAAGACAAGGAGGCAGCAATGGGTATATTTCCATAAGACAAGGGAACTGGAAGGAGCCAAGAAAGGTCTATATTGACAAAGTAAAGAGAAGGAAACCCTTCATCCAGAAGGAGAAGAAGAAAGCCCAAAGGGAATAGGAAAATTATAGGGAAGGAGGGGGGAGAACCTCACATGTCCCAAGTGAGGTTCTACCTTTGAGCCCAGGAGTTGCTATAGTAACCAATAAGGGAATAGTGACCAATCAGAGGGGAGATCAAGGCACCAGGATCTGCAGCCTATATAAGCCATAGGGAAGGGGAACCCAATGGAACTCTTCCCCCTCCCTACATGGGAGTCTGTACTTGTTCTTCAATAAATCTCTACCCTTGCTATACCACTTTCTGTCCGTGGATTCATTCTTTGATTCCGGCAGACAAAGAATCCGGGTTCCAGTCCAAAAATTTGGTATCATAAGCATGGGTGTCATGAAAAATGAGTAAGACCTAATACAGGTTAGATGCAAGACAGCTGATGAAATTTTTCTAGAGGAATAGTTACATAAGCAGAGAAGAGGAGAACAAAGGTTTGGCTATGCAGGGAAGGTAGTAGGTTGGGAAGGTGTTCTAGGAAGAGAGAACAGCCTTGGGTATGGTGCAGAGATTTAGAAAAAGTCATTTGAGGAATCAGCTATTTCAGTATATTGTTATAGATTTGAATCTGATGCAATGAGGGCTAAAGTTCAAAGTGATGTGGTACAGACAGAGGTGGGCAAAACTAGGTTAATAATGATAAATAATGCAATAATTAATAATATAAGAATAAACTCTTGTTTCATATACTCACAACAGTACTTACTTTTGTCCACCCCTGTATGTATGGTAAGACAGAAGCAATGGGAGAGAGAAATGATGCAGGTGGCAGGAAATGATGGTGGAAAGGTAAATATTGGCAGAGGTTTATAAAGTAGAGGATTTAAAAGATTAGGTGTATACTAGTTTACCATATAACCATAAATTTTAACTTTTAGAATGGTTTTAAGAATGGCGCCAACTGATAGATTTTCTTTGTATGAAGAAGACTCTGGCTGTTATATGGAGAAATAATTGTTAAAGATTAAATTAGAAAGTCGAAACTCTATTAAAATCCTGTCACAATAACCCAGGCCAAAGAAGATAGTGGTGGGAACTGGATGGGACAATGCACATGAAGTAAAATTGCAGAGGTCTGTAAGAAGTAGATTAGGCCCTGGCTGGTTTGGCTCAGTGGATAGAGTGTCAGCCTGTGGACCGAAGGGTCCTGGGTTCTATTCCAGTCAAGGGCACATGTCTGAGGTTGCACTCGATCCCCAGTAGGGGGTGTGTAGGAGGCAGCTGACATATACTGTGAACAGAGATTCAGAGAAGGCAAGGGTGACATTTAGGATTATGCACAGAAATTGAGACTATGTAAGGACAAGAGATTTGGGGAAAAGTCATTGTATCCTTTTACTGCACATGTTAACTTCAGTCTGTCTTTGTGCGTCAGCTGAAAGGAAAAATGTGCCTGAATTCAGCCAGGAGAAAGACTTGGGTAAAAGATAAACATCCAGGGACCAGAAAGATGCTTCTTAGTAGATGAGAGAGCCTGGTTAAATTGTGTAAAATGAGAAAAGGCAGAGATAAGAATGCTAGAGGGTGAAATTATTAAAAGCCATTTCAATGATAAGAAAACATAAACAAGGATTATTGGTGTAAATTGGCTATCAAGAGACTGATACCTAGAAAAAAAGTAACTCAGCGAATACTGACATGAGATGGGAATAGCCTGACTCACAAAATGACACTAAAGCCTTAAAAAAAATAATAAGGAAAAACAGGCAGGAGTCAAAAAGAACAGCAAAAAAATATCTACATAAACCTGGCTCAGAACTGCATTCCTTTCTAGAGAGTGAAATCAGAGCTTTTCTGTATATTGACAGTTTGCATATAGAAATAAACCCTATTGATACATGAGATGGCACATATGTTTTCATATGTGGATTGAGCAAAACATAATTTCACTGTAACAGAATCTGTCACATAAACACCATAGATGTATAGACTCTGGGAATTTGTCTTAAGATTCTGTACCTGTCAATTCTTTAGCTTAATTCTTAGAATGCTAAATAAGCCTTATTTCTGTAATGTATGTGATAGTTTTATACATTGTTCCACTGAATTCCAAAAAATTCATAAAATACTGTCATATAATCAATAATTGACAATTCTCTTATTCTACTGTCTTCTTACAGATGATTCTGACACTTAAAACAAATTAGATGTTTGATAACAAACTGAGGCAGACTGAAAAACTAACTTTCTTCCTTTCGTTATTCACAAATGGGCAATTTGTTTCCTCTTTCCTTAGGATGAGTTTTGGAAAAATAAAATTGTACCACAATGGAAGGTTTTCCTTAGATACAGGTAGCCTTGTTGCTAGGGGCAATCATTTCTGTAACCTCTTAAAACCTTGATGACAAGTAATGATGTCACTGGTGTGCTTCAGATTTCAAAATACTTCCTCTTCTATGTCATGTAGCTTTATTTGATTATATATATAAATTAGAAATTGACTTAACATTTATATGCATACTCAAAATGTATCATAAATATATAGAGACAGAAATATAAAATCTTGTCCTCAGATGGCAAATACTAGATTGTTGTTTCACCACTTTTTCCTCCCATACTCAGGGAGAATCAGTGGACGTCTCTGTGTCTGGACATGGCTTCAGAATCCTTTCCCAAATAACCCTGAAGGCATCAAGTACATTCAAAGGAGTTTGCAGTGGAAGTCCTACTTTGTTATGTTTTGATTGAGACATAATTAACATTAGAATATTATACTAGTTCAGGTATACAGTATGATTGATATTTGTATATACATATCTCAAAATGATCACCTCAACAAATCTGGCTAACATCCAATATCCCACATAGTTTCAGGTTTGTTTTTTTTTCTGATGAGAAATGTTAAGATCTACTCTATTACTAGTTTTTTAAAATACAAGACATTATTACCTATACTCACCATGCTGTACATTTCATCTCCCAATTTTTAATTATAGGAATTAAGAAACTGAATTAAATGAGAAGATTCAACATTAGTTTGATAGTAGCAAAGAGAAGATTTAAGTGCATGTTCAACCATGTATGTTCTCAGGATAAGAAAAGCAATGTTTGGTGAAATTAAATGTGTTGCATAAGATCACAAGATGTCATCGGTTCACCTAGATACACGTGGTTCAGAGCTTCTTCCCTAAACAAAGCTCTTGTCTTTCCTGTTAATTTTCCATTTCAGATCCTGTCTTTGGTTCTTTACTTGTTAGTAGATTCTGTGTGCAGATTCCTCGTAATTAATGCTAAAACATGAAAGTGAACTCATGGGCTCTTCCTTTCTTTCCTCAGAGGTTGCTTCTTTTACAGTTTCCCTTAGCTTGGCAGATGACACAGACATTAACACTGGTGCAAATGCCTGAACCCGGGCTGTTATTTTTGACTCCACTCAATCCTTCATGCCTTATCCCTTTAGTCACCAAATTCTGAGGATACTTCCTCCTAATTATCTCACAAATCTATTAATCTAATTGCCAGTGTCTTCAGCTTTTATTTCTTTCCCTGTCTAGGGTGACAGCCTCTTAAAACTCAATCTTCCTTCATTTTTTCTTCCTCAGCACTTGCAATACAGTCACCATTTTGCTCACAGAGTGAAATAGAAGCATGTGCATGTCACTACACTAATTAAATTATGCCATGGTTTCCTATTTCTTTTAAAGTTTAAAGTATTATTAAGGCAGGGGAAGGGGGTGGTGGGGAAGAGATCAACCAATGAACTCATATATGCATAACGCCAGGACACAGACAGTGGGTGGTGAAGGCTTGTGGGGGCAGGGGGAGAGGGAAATGGGGGGAAAAAGGGACATATGTAATACTTTCAACAATAAAGATTTATTTTAAAAATATTTACAATTCCTACAATATTAGAATTATATTTCTCTTTTCTTATGACCACTTGGCATATATATATGCCCAATGCATGAAATCCCTTCCCCTGACTGCTGGCACTGGCTTCCCTCTGGCACCCGGGACCCAGGCTTCCCTCGCAGCCCTGGCTTCATCCAGAAGGTCATTCGGAAGGTCACCTACAAGGACACCTGGTCTAATTAGCGTATTAGGCTTTTATTATTACAGATATTTTGTTTTTAATAGATTTTATTTTTTAAGCTGTTTTAAGGTCATAGTAAGATGAGTGAAGGGTACACAGATTTCCCATATACTCCTTGTTCCTACACATGCACAGCCTCCCTCATTATCAAAATCCTCACCAGAAAGTTACATTTATTAGAATGAATGACCCTAATGACACATCATTATCACCCAAAGTCCATAGTTTACCTTAGGGTTGGTTCCCCTTTGGTGTTGTACATTCTATGGGTTTGAATAAACGTATACTATGTATCTACCATTACAGCATCATACAGAGTAGTTTCACTGCCCTGAAAACCCCCTGTGCTCTGCCTATCCTTCCCGCCTTCCTCTCAACCCCTGGCAGTCATTGATCTGTTGACTGTCCCCAGAGCTTTGGGGACAGTCATGTGTTTGGAATGATTCCAAAACATGTCATGTGTTTGGAATCATACAGTATGTGGCCTCTGCCTAGACTTTTTACTGCGAATTATCTTACCTCTTTGGATAGGCCAAATACTCTGCTCCCCCCGCCCCCCCACATATCCTATTTTTCAATCACAAACTACTTTTTCCTCCATTTCCCTATAAACCATTATATTTGAGTGCTCAGTTGAAATACCACTTCATTAGAGGAACTTTATAGAAATGTCCCAGAATATGTTATATTTTCTATACAAGTCCAGTGGCAAATTGTATATTTGTCTTCCTAGAATTTAATTTCAGAAATAGGTGATTATTCTTAATTATATGTATGAGATTCTTTTGTCTTACATATTGTAAGTCCTATTAGGGCAAGTATTATGTCTACTATTTACACTGCTGTATCTCCAGCAACTAGCATGGACATTATTATATATTAAATGCTTAAAAATATATTGAATAAATAGAGTAGTGCCATGTATCATGTGGGTAGAAGCATAGTTGGCAAAACTTCAGTCAGTGATATTAAATAAATAGATTGATTATAAAAACAGCATTTGAAAATTCACATGGAAAAACCTAATGCATACTTGATAATAATCTGTGCATTATATATGCAGTTAGGGAATCACAATTTTAAGACTGTATTAAGCCACTCTAAATTAAAATGCTAGGAAATATAGATTATCCATAATAGTTCCTTAAAGTTACATGCATATGAAAATATGTCAGTAAGTGGAGAAGTTTTTCTTGCCAGAAGCCATAGAAGGACATCTTTAAAGGATAGCTATTTTCAGACATGGGTTATTATTTTAGTGGTCTGAAAGAGAACATTTTATTCTTCATTATTAACTTTCCTCTAATTGACTTAGACACCCTCCTAAATAAATAAATCTTTTCTGTTTTTCCCTTAATCTTCCCAAACCTTTTGAAAAATATTCTCACATGTTCTTTTGGGGAACACTGTACATACAAAAAGATAGGCAAATTACAGTGTCATTATCCTAAGCAAAACTCTCTGGCCCATTTTGGGAAGACAGAAATAGAAATGAGGTTGCTGACTGTAGATTTTTTAGGGCAAGTAGTATCACTTGCTTTAAACATACCAGTTCCTCGAACTGAGCCTCGCAAACAGATAGAGTTTAAAATAATGCTGTGTATGTTCCCTTCAGGATATGGAGATAGATGCGATAGATGATAGACAGATAGATAGATGATAGATAGATGATGATAGATAGATGATAGATAGATAGATAGATAGATAGATAGATAGATAGATAGATAGATAGATAGATACATGGATGAGAGATAGATGTAGGGAGCAGCTATAGGGTTAAGCCTTGGACTGACCTGTTGGCAAAGCCACAAACAAGTCCCAGTTTAGAGGGCAACAGCCCACTTAGCATAATTAAGCTGGACCTTATGAAGCTCCCTAGATCATTCCTGGGTAGCTAATGGGCAGTGGGAGGTGCAGCAAGTGCTGCCAAAACAAGTGAAACTCACAAGAACATTGTAACTATGGTGACCACTACCTTGGTTTTCTCCAACCATAAAATAAAGCTCAGCTTGCTGGCTGGATCTCTCTCCGTGTCCTCAGCCCAGCACAGGAGATCCACGGAGCCCCAGCTTATTCTTTTTGTCTGTCTTTTCTTTAATCCTTCGCAGCCCCCGCCCCCAGGCTCACCAAACCCTTGACTGTGCTGGCCAGGCATAGATAGATAGATAGATAGATAGATAGATAGATAGATAGATAGATAGATAGATGATAGATAGATAGATGGATAGATAGATAGATGGATGGATAGATAGATTAAATAGGTGGTAGATTGATTTTACATTTTGTTTTCTCATTACAGAAGTTTTACAGAAATTTCTTCCTAGTGAAGGTACTCTCACAGATGTATAGCTCAGGTGTTTACATAGAAAAAGTGAGAGATAGTCTAAGGTTTTTTTTTGTTGTTGTTGTTGTTTGTTTATGTTTTAAAATGGGCTTTTGCCCTTCACACAGGAAATCAGTAGGCTTCCAGGAATCAACTTAATACCAGTTCTTTAAAGAGTGTTTTTTTTTTTTTCCAGCTAGCTTGACTGTATATCCCTCTCAATTAAGTTTTGCTAGGATTTTAAAGATATATTTAATGTCTATAATTTACAGTAGATAATAATTCTAATTATTTGGAATACTGTACATTTTAGTTTTTTGCACATTTTGCCATTCTCCCTTTTCTCCATCTTTATTTGCCATTATATTTTAGATGATGCCAATTATCAAAATATCAAAATTAATACAAATTTACCAAAAGATTATTTCCAATAGGAAAACACATCTTCATAAATATCTTTGGTTTTAAGTACTTTTAAAAATTATGTATTAGTGAATGAGACACAGTAATCATGACAAAAGTGATTACATGTTTCAAAGATAATATATTGTTCATCAAAACTTAAAGCACATATTCAATATTTTTTATAGAGGTCTGGAACACATTGATTAGCATTCTAGTGAAAGTTGTATTTTTCTCACCTAGCTTGAATGTGTGATATATGCATTCTAAACACACAGTCCTGATTAGACTAATTGAGCCCATGATCAGTAATATTCTGTGTGGACCTAGAACCTAGACAAAATTGACAAAGAAATCTTATCAGTCCATTAGTTAATCGCTCATTTAAATCAGGAAAATAGTACATTTTTAAAAAAGGCTAACAAAATATAATGTGCACATCCACAAATGAGCATTGGCAGTCTCAGAGAAAAGTCAATTATTTTTCAAATATTTATAATCATATTTTTGATACATTTAAATGTTGGTAACCTGGCATTCTATAGTTGCAGAAATCTTGATGGTTCATTCTTTGCCATCTCAATTAATGAACACTTCATCCTTCTATTTAATAAAACCCAAAACTCAGTCTTGCTTTACTTTCTTTTACTCTCACATCCAATTTCCAAGCCATCAAATTATATCCAAAACTAGAGGCCCGATGCAGGAAGAAATGTATGCAAGGGGCTCAGCACCCGCCCGCTGCAGCGGCCACCTCTGCCTTCCCCCCACCCTCCTGCCTTGTCCGGAAGGTCGTCAGGAAAGATGTCTGGTCTAATTACAATATTAGGCTGCTTCTAGTCTCATACAAATCATTTTCAGTATAACAGTCCATGTGATCCTGTAAAGACATAAGGCAGATCAAGCCACTCCTCTGACCTAAATCATCCCATGTCATTCAGAATCAAAGCCAAGAACTTCACAGCAGTGAACAGCATTTGAACACAAGTGGGCCCTCAACTTCCTCTGTCTTCATGTGTTGCTATCCCAGCTTAGTCAGTATTCCCCTGCATTATCTCTTTGTCTTGCCTCTAATAGTCCAGGTCAATCCAGTCATGAAGCCTTTGTCCTGGATGCCCCCTTTGCCTAGACAGAACTTTCCACGGATAGCCACGCAGTTAGCACCTTCTTCTCTTTAAAATCTTTGTGTACATGTCATCTTCCCAAAAAGGCCCCACCTTAACCATTTCATTTCCACTTCTGACCTGTCCCCATCCTCTTTCAGGTTGGTGTGGAGGACTTAACATACCCTGTTCTACTTCTTTTTCCACTTCAGTGACACTTCGGACCTTCTAGCTTGCTATGAAACTTATTGTTTATTATGCTGTTTATGTAAAGCTCTGCAGGGCAAGGCATTTTTGTGATTGTTTTGTTCAGTGATGCATTTTAAGTGCCCAGAACAGTGATAACATAGCAGATATCCAATAATACCTAAGTGAATGAATGAAAGAAAGGTAACCTACCATCTGTGTCTTGATTGCTTGCCAAACAAGAGTTTTGGGGGATTTTTTTTAATGACTTTTGATAGCAGAGGGCAAACCAGATGATCAGAATGTTCAAGAACTACGATGAGACATTTTGTAATCCATCTTGTTAGACTGAGGTGCAAAGTATTGCTTGCACTATAGCATTTCGATGAGGTTAGGCTGTATTATGGAATCTAAATCATATGTTGCCTTATAACAATATATCTCTTCTTTAAAATTTCTCAATTCATAAGCTTTTTACCCAGTAGTAAATTTAGGAAGAGTAGAAAAAACGAAAAAGCCACAAAGAAAGAGAGCCCATAATTGTGGTGTAGTAAGCATCTATCTATAATAATAAAAAGGGTAATATGGTAATTAGACCGGACAGCCGAACGCCCTTCCAGACATCTCTCCAGACGTCCTTCCAGACAAAGCCGGGGCAGTGGGGCCTAGTCAGAGGCAGCCTCAGCAGCAGCGGAGGGCCGAGGCAAGTGGGACCTTCTGGCCTCGGTGAGCCCACGGCCCCACCCCTGCGCCAGCGGCCAATCCTGCTTACGGTTCCGGGTCCCACAGCACAGCCTCCACCTCTGCCAACCCTGCACAGCCAGGCGCACCCTACACCCCAGCCAGGAGTCGTTTCTGTGTGCCGGGGGACCCTCACACACCCACCGGGTGGGAGCTGGCGGCCGTGGGGGCGGGCACCTGCTCTGCCCCTGCGGCAGCTCTCCTGTCGTCCAGGTGGAGAGCCTAGGAGGATGCGGCGCTGGCGAGAATAATAATAATAAATCCTGATGATCAACCGCTCACACTGTGCCAGGCTCTGTGTTGAGCCCTTTGCGTGCGTTCATCGTGGCGTCAGGCCTGTGAAGTCACCATGATTGTTATCCTTATTTTTCAGAGGCAGCATTAGAGAGATTCAGAAAGGTCAAGTGACTTGCAGTCAGAAGGCGGTGAAGTCCAAAGGCAACCAGCATTTTCTTGACACCCGACCTGATGCTGAACGTAAAGCTGTGACACCCACCGAGGCCTCGCCTAGGTCAATAAATCACTCCCCAGTAGAAATAACACAGCGGTAAAGAGGAAGGGGAGAGTGTGGGTGAGAAGTGTGAAGGAAGCACTGGTGGGGCAGACGCCCTAGACAGCGGGACAGTTCCCCGTGGTCAGAAACCCTCTGTAATGTTCCCATCCAGAAACCCTCTCCTACCTCATGGTTTAAGTCGGAGAGTTTAATCTGTTGTAGCTGCTAACTATTGCACAGCTGACTGGAGACGCCCTCACGTAATTAAAACTAAAGGTGTTGAAATCAAAATTTATTCTTTCATCCCCGTTATTGACTTCAAAGAACCTTCACTGGGGTGAAAAAGAACCCTCTCCAAGCTAGCCCAGGTACATGCACGTTCGAGTCCGGATGCAGCCCCACTCCAGGCAACCACACCACCATCTACTACTGGTTTGCTTGAGCCAGAAACCTCAAGATCATTTTTGACTATACTTTCACTGGACTTTAGGTGAATATAAATGTTTTCCCTTTTTATTATGGAAAATTTAAAAATAGAGATGAAAGGAGAAAGAACAGCGTTGTGAGCCCTACTCATATACCCATCACTCAGTTTCAACAATTGTCAACTCCTGGCCAAGAGTTTATTATTATTTGGCAAAAATCTATGAGATATGAATCATGTACCAAGTTCCAAACTAGCCCCCAGGGATCCAAAGATGTATCAGATTTGACTGAAAGCCAACCTGGACGATATGACATCTGGCCTTGGTCCTGGATAGGTGCATAAGAGTAACCCAGAAAAAGAAAGCTGTCCCTATTCATTCTCTTTCAATAAATAATTATTACGTGTGAGGCACTGTCCTTGGTGCTAGGAACACATAAAGAAGCAAGATGGCATTTCTACCTTCTTGAAGCTTGAATAATGGGAAAGAGACATTAAACAAGTGATTAGAAATGTAATGAGTGTCTTTTTAAAAAATATATTTTTATTGTTGATAATATTACAGATATCTCCCGTTTCTCCCTCTTACTTCCCTTCCCCTAGCCCCTACCCACCCACCCCTAGGTCTTCACTACTCTATCGTCCATGTCCATGGGCTATGAATATCCTATATCATAAAAGGGTAATATGCAAATGGACTGAACAGCAGAACTGGTCATTATGACATGCACTGACCACCAGGGGGCAGACTCTCAACACAGGAGCTGTCCTCAGCCCGCAGGCCCTGATTGCCTGATCGGGGCCTGCCAACCTACCTCTCGGTCCCTTCGCCCCAGCCAGCAGGCTCCAATTGCCCAATGGCGAACAGGGAACTAGAGGTGGGTGGTCATGGGGAGTAGAGCCAGCTGCGGGCAGCCAGGGAAGATGGCCCTGATCCCAGGCTGGGCCTAGGGACCATACCTATTCACAAATTTTGTGTGCTGGGCCTCTAGTATATACATAAAAGCCTAAGCAACCGTTTGACAGTTCGACTGGTCACTATGATGTGCACTGACCACCAGGGGGCAGACCTCAATGCAGGAGCACTGAGAGAGCACTGTTCAGCTGACCGACAGGCACCAGATCCTGAGCTCACAGCTGGCGAACGCAGTTGTGGCAGCAAGAGCCTCTCCCACGGACACTCCCCCTGCATGCCCCTCCCCCATCCGGACAGGGACACCTTCTCAGCCATGGGCGTTCGGGTATCGGCCTAGGACAGGCGCACAGAGACCGCAGCAGAGCGGCAGCAAGCCTACCAAGTGGCGGTGGCGGCAGGTGCAGTGGAGCCTGGATGAGCGGGAGCAGTGTGGCTCCTGGCCTAGGCTCAGGCTCTGGCTCCCCCCCTGCCACCTGCTGCTCCATGCACTACTACATCCCTCGGGGGATGTTGGACTGCCAGTTAGTTTCACCCGATCCCGCAGGCCATGCCGAGGGACCCCATCAGTGCACGAATCTCTGCACTGGGCCTCTAGTGTATTATGAACACCTTGTGTAGGACCCTGTATGACATATACTGGCATACCGCTGTTTTTGTTAAGAAAATGCATTTTTAGTTTTAAATAACCATAATACAAACACAGTTCTTTAAATAGTCTCTTCACAGGTTAGAGAAAACTGGTATGTAAAAACTAAAGTATTTGTTTTCCCATAGGAGAATATAAAATACTATAGATTATCTAAAACTTTTCTCTTATCATTGCCAATAAGAAGTTTAGGAGATTAATTTTCAGCAGCAACAACACTGAGCTTTTTTTCTCTCATATACTTCAATGATGCTTTAGATCCCTTCTGCTTATCTACACTGCAAACAAGAACATAAAGCAGAAAACAAAGCAATAGAATAACACTTTTGCAGTGTTCTCATGCTGAAAATCAGCTGTTAGTATCAAACAAAAGGAAGCTATCATTGACAATGAATTTCTCTGGCCTTGTGCAGGACTGCATTCAGTCTAAGTCATTTTAAGTCCCTCAGTGAGGAATTCACCACTCCTGAGAGGGAAAAATGCCTCAAGCACAATTTCTGTATTGGACTTTGCTCTGGAGACATTATTACCATTAGGAACATTTGTCTTTTTACCAAAATACAACTCAGTTGGGCAGTTTTCCCTCCATTTCAATAAAACATAAAAATTATCTGAAACAACTTAAGTGAAAGCTGTCTAATAACTATAAAGATCAACTTCATTCATTGATATACTCTTTCATTTATTCAACCATGCAATACACATTTATCATACCCTCCATTGCATTATATATTAAAGATGTAAAGGAGAATGGATTATTCTCTATGCTCAAGGAGTTCACAGTTTACTTGAAGGATGGTGGGTGCAAAAGGAAAAGAAAAATTAATTAAAACATGCTTTGGAATATGAAATTCTATCACTTGTTTAAATTTATAAAGGTAGAATAGAGAATGGGTAATCTTGTTGGAATTTTTAAGAATAGTTTTATAGAGCATTGAATCATTGATGAAATGAATATAATCCATTAGATAATAAAATATATCTGAGCTGTGACCATGTCAATAAACATATAAATCTATTAAACTTTAATTTTTTTTAATATCTGTATTGTCTGATCTATAAAAAATACAAAAAAAAAGGACATTTACCTGTAAAAGAATTTGTACTTAACTGGTTATTTTCTTAGAATCTATCTATAATAACAAGTGTCTTGTTGTTCTGAAGACTTGAATAATTCATAGGATTCCATAGTTCTCTGCTAACTATCACCAAACAGCGATAAAGGGGGCAGTTGTAATATTTGGTGTTTCAACTCACAGGTAAAAATAAAGGCCAGTAGTCAACAGAGCTATGCTTTCTTGCACAAAAGTTTTCCCTGTTTCTTAAGTTTATCATTTATTCAGGAATCATACTCATGATATAGGTTTTCTTGCAAAACAAGTTTTCTGTGTTATTGAAGATTGTTCTTTACCCAGGAGTCACACCCATTGAAGAAGATCAAGTACTAGAACATTCTACCAAGAAAAAAGATGAGCAAATACACTTGCAGATACACCCCAAGAGGAATTCTGAATTTAGATCAACTATATGCAAACAGCTATTATTATTTATCAGCATAAAGATAACACTTTTAGAAAGGAAAGAGATACTCCAGAGAAATACAACAGAGATAGATTGAAGACTAGTGCAGACACCTTAGTATCTTAAGCCAAAATTACTTTTACTTCCAAGAGGAAATAGATTTCAAGAACCTTCTCTACATTTCTAAACATGTTCATCATTTTAGCTACCTTAATTGTACTGTAAAAAATAGAGTGTAGTTCACAGTAGTACTCTCATAATTTCAATGATTTTTTTAATGTAACCTATTTTGCTTATAACTAAGCTTCGTGAGAACAGGGGTCTACCTTAACCCATTGATATTTTTGCAGAGCCTTATACTGTACTTGTCACAGAATGAATTAATCAACTACCAGATATACAACCAGTCTTCAATTGTGGATTCATTTAAAATAAGCTGGGGGAATTTACACCACTTCTTTGAATAATTCTATGGAAATATTTTTTTTATATTTTTTTGTCCATTGATTTTTTATATGACATAAAATTATGCAGAAACAGGAGATGGTGAATCAAATAAAGCAAACAAGAAAGTCTTCCTTAAGTATTTCCATATTTGTAAAAACACTTTTCCCTCTGATTCAAAATGTTTATTCAATTATATGTAACTTCCAGAAGTAACAGCATCAAATGCCTATTAACAGATTATACTTACTTTTTCAATTAGTTATTCATATATATATATATATATATATATATATATATATAATTGGTTTCAGAGAGGAAGTGAAAGGAGAGAGATATAGAAACATCAATGATGAGAGAGAATCATTGAGAATCATTGATTGACTGCCTCCTGCATACCCCACACTGGGGATCTAGCCCACAACCCAGGCATGTGCCCTTGACCGGAATCGAACCCGGGACCCTTCAGTCCACAGGCCGACTCTCTATTCACTGAGCCAAACCTGCTAGGGCCAATTAAGTTATTCTTATGTATATTTCCTTCTCATCTTTTTCTATACATAAATGTCTCTGACATTTGAATTCATTCATTATATTTTAGATGCTAATTATCCTAGTATTAAAATATTTGAATTTTCCCTGATTAAGTTTCCAAATCTATAAATAAGGATTACATTATCCATGCCACAGAGGTTTTGTGATGACTTAAATAAGACATAAATGAGTAAGAAAGCATGTTATTCCTATACTCTACCCTTCTTTGTTAAGAATATAAATCATATGTTGAACTATAAGCTAACTATGAGCAGTAATTGCATTTTGAGTATGCTTTGCCAAAATGCACTTTTGAGTACATCTTTGGGTGCACACTAAGGAATATAAAATTGAATTACTGTAGTTCCCTCCTTACCTGTCATTCTTCTTTCTGCCTTTTCAGTTAAAGAGGTTAACCATAATCTGCAAACAGTAAATAGAAAACTCCAGAAAGAAACAATTCATAGTTTAAATTGCATGCAGTTCTGAGTACCTCACTCCATCTATTTTATCATCTCAGTTCATCACAAGGAGGGTGAGTATAGTACAAGATCTATTGAGCCCAGTGTTTCTCAGTGGCTAGTGCACAGAAGGGTCATCGGTTCTATTTTCTGTCAAGGGCATGTACCTCGGTTGTAGGATGATTCTGGCCCAGGTGGGGGAACATGTGGGAGACAACCAATTGATGTGTCTCTCACATTGATGTTTCTTTCTCTTAAATTTTTTCCCTCTCTTTCCCCTCTTCCCACTCTCCCTAAAATCAGTAGAAAAATATCCCCAGGAGAGGATTAACTAATATATATATATATATATATATATATATATATATATATATATATATATATATTGCCCGGTGCATGAAATTTGAGCATGGGGGGCAGGGGTCCCTCAACCCAGCCTGCACTCTCTCCAATCTGGGATCCCTTGAAGGATGTCCTACTGCCGGTTTACAGGGATTGGGCCTAAACCGGCAGTCGGACATCCCTCTCACAATCCAGGGACTGCTGGCTCCTAACCACTCACCTGCCTGCCTGCCTGATTGCTCTAACCATTCTGCCTGCCAGCCTGCTCACCCCCAACTGCCCCCTGCCGCTGGCCTTCTTGCCCCCAAATGCCCCTTTGCCAGCCTGATCACCCCCAAATGCCCCCCCGTGCCAGCATGCTTGCCCCCAACTGTCCTGCCTGCCAGCCTGCTCACCCACAATTGCCCCCCCCTACTGGCCTGCTCACCCCCACCATCCCTCCCCACTGGCCTTCTTGCCCCCAACTGTCCCCCTGCTGGCCTGCTCACTCCAAACTGCGCCCCCCCCCGCTGTCCTGATCACTTCCAACTGAGCCACACTGACAGCCTGCTAGCCCCAAACTGGACCCCCTGCTGGTCTGCTCAGCCCCAACTCCCCCCCATGCCAGCCTGATCACCCCTAATGACCCCCCCTACCAGCCTGGTCACCCACAACTGCCATCCTATCCTGGCCTGATCACCTACAACTAACCTCCCCTCTAGGCCTCTAACCACCTCTACCTCAGCCCTGCCACCATGGCTTTGTCCAGAAGAATGTCCAGAAGGTCTCCTGGAAGGTCTCCCAGTCTAATTAGCATATTACCCTTTCATTAGTATAGAGGCCTGGTGCACAGGTAGGGGCCAGCTGGTTTGCCCTGAAGGGTGTCCTGGATAAGGGGGGGGGGGTTCCCTTGGGGTGTGGGGTTGCCTGGGTGAGGGCCTGTTGTGGTTTGCAGGCTGGCCACGCCCCCATGGGGTGAGGGTCCCTGGTGGGGGCATGGCCAGCCTGGGTGAGGGGCTGAGGGCTGTTATCAAGTTGGTCACAGCCCCTTCAGGGTGGGGGTTCCTGCTGGGGTGCCTAGCCAGCCTGGGTGAGGGGCTGATGCCTGTTTGCAGTCTGGCCATGCCCCCCAGTGGGGACCCTCACCCCATGGGGGCATGGCCAGCCTGGGTGAGGGGCTGAGGGCCATTTTCAGGCTGGCCACAGTCCCTTCAGGGTGGGGGTTTCCGCTGGGGTGCCTGGCTAGCCTGGGTGAGGGGCTGAGGGCCATTTTCAGGCTGGTCAAGCCCCCCAGTGGGGACCCTCACCCCATGGGGGTGTGGCCAGCCTGGCTAAGGGGCTGAGGGCCATTTTCAGGCTGGCCACACCCCCTGGCAACCCAGGCTCCCAGCCCTTCCTTTTTTTTTTTTCCAGTGCCTCCTTGAGCAGAGGCCAGGGCGGGCTGGAAGCTTGGCTTCCTTCATCACTGGGAGCAACCCAAGCCTTCTGCTTCCTCCAGCTCCATGGCTGCCTGCCAGCTTTGTTGGGTTAATTTGCATACACACTCCTGATTGGCTGGTGGGTGTAGCAGAGTGACGGTCAATTTGCATGTTTCTCTTTTATTAGTGTGTGTGTGTGTGTATATATATATATATATAGTATATACACTGAGTGGACCAGATTATTATGATCTCTGAACCCATAATAATCTGTCACTCAGTGTAGACTGACCACAGATTTGGGATTTTAAAATAAGGTTTTTCCATGTATAAGAACTGGATTGTGGGTAGTTAGAAAGAAGCAGAGGACTTACTAGCCAGAGGCTGGGGGCCACTATCTCCTGATTCCTTGACATATCAAGATTTTCAAGCTTTCCCTTATACATATATACACTGAGTGGCCATATTACTATGCGTTCAGAGATCATAATAATCTGGCCACTCCATATATATATATATATATATACACACACACACACACACACATATATATATAGAGAGAACCTCATTGATATAACATTTATTAATGTATACTGTATAATTGTTCTATTTTATTATTTGTGTTTAATCTTACTGTTCCTAATATATAAATTAAACTTTATCATAGGTATGTATATATAGGAAAAAACAGTATATAGCGGGTTCAGTACTATCCATGGTTACAAGCATCCACTGAGGGTTTTAAAATGTATGCCCTGCAGATAAGCAGAGACCACTATAATGTGAGGTTGACCATCAACTATCTGGGGGATGTTCAGTAACCATGATTTGAGAAGTATTGTTCTTCAAGTGAAGCAGGATTTTCTCAACTACTAAAATTAAATTATTTCTGCTAAAGTCATATAAAAATACTATATACTCATCGATTTCAGATTGCCCTTACTTTAAACACTAGAAAAAATATATTTCAATTGTAGCAGTATAAAAATATCCTACTTCCTTACATTAATTCAAATGGTCCTCAGGGTAACAAAATTTGGGCGGGAAACATGGGAAGGAAGGTAACATTTTATACCTGAACTAGACTGTGGACTGACTACTTAATGGAAATGACTGTAATGCCTAATGCCAGCATTTTTTGGTTTGGTATAAATGGCACAAGTGGATCGAATTATGAACAAAAGAAAAGCTAACCATTCCTCAGGGAACCTAGATTTAATATTTATATTTTTCTTTTTCATAGTTATCCCAACCTCAAGTGCATGTGCCTTTTCTCTTCGCCTAATAAGGCCTTCCCATCTCTTTTCTGCAGTAATTCTTTCAGGACTATTGACTACTCAAAGCAACCTATTACTTTTAGAACCTCTTATTCTCTCACTTTCTCTTTTCCATGCATTTCTCTCAGGAGTGGTCGCAGTTGTAAATTTCCTGTGTAAGTATGCGATATTTATGTGTGGTATATGTGTTTCAGTGTGTTTCACCCATGAGACTATAAGCTTGTGTATGTGTTGGGAACATATACTCATTGATACCATTATATTCCATGATTTGGCACAGCAGTGACATAAAGTAGGACCTCCATTATTATTATTTTGAGTTTCATTCCATCTATAAATGAAGGGTACAGAAAAGCACCATCAATGCTATTAATAGTAATTCTTTTAATTCTATAATTTTTATTTTTATACATATAAATGAAAGTATTGATACTTTAAATAGTGTCTTTTCCCCTCTTTTCAGATTCCATTTTTGGTGTGTTTTGACTCTTCACTTCATCTCCTGACCTGAGATACTTCCTCAAAAACAGACCTACATCTTTACTTTCCTAACTGTCCCCTGAGCATCTGAACTCAGTCATGCTTTCAAAATCCCTTGGGTCAGGTTTTCTCTGGATTTCCTCATCCATGACCCCTGCTTTCTCAGTCTCATGCCTCTCTAACTGAAGCAATGCTCCCAGTGCCTCCTGGGAATGGTTTTAATACATTATGTTGTGTGTGGTGATCCTCACACAGCCTGACATCCGGTGCAGCCAGGACATTGCTCCTACTCTGAGACTGTCCTTTGCTGAGCTCAGCTAGCTCCTCTGGAGAACCACATGCTAGGCCTGTTCTTACTTTTACCACCTTTCTCCCATCAACTTTTTGGGGTCTAATTTCTCTTTCTATCTCCCTTTCCTCTTTATTCACTATGTAAATCTTTGAATAGCTTCAGTGTTTCAGTATTTGCAGTTACCATAATTTATAATCTCATACTTCAAACGTTTAGCTAATTAGTCTTAGCAAATTATTTTATTTTTAAAATGCTTTATAATTGCTTTCTTAGATTGAATTCTTGGTTTCCCTCTTAGCTTTGGTGATTGAGCTCTAAATTCTCTAGTAGGATTAATGAATACACAACAGTATTGAATGAGGACTTATGCTTAGTTCCACTGACTATATAACTCGATGAACCAGAGATGCAGAGAAAGGGATTTGGAAAAACAAGCAAGCAAATGAAAAATTCTGCTAAAGTTAAAAGGGCATTGATTTGGCTTGTTGAGGATTATAGAAATGCTAAAGAGGAATATGGAGTTAGGAGGAGGAAAGAGAGAAAAGAAAGAAAATCCTTTCAAGGTAAGGGAGAGATAAATATGGAGGATAATGTAGCCAAAGTTGTGTTTCTACTAAAATTGTACTGGATAGATGGGAAGGGAAACAAACCATGAAAATGAAATTTCAAATTTTTGATTTATGCCAAAGCTGTACAATATCAAATGACATATGCCTGAAAGAAGTGGCCCTGTGCATATTGTTGTGAATTTCTTCACTTCCTTGGGCCTTCATGCCATTTTGAAATGGTCTCTAAGGTGATTTTGATCTTCAACTTGAAGTTGGCACTTTACTCTTCCCTACTGCAGGTGTTTTGGGTCTCATTAATGATTAATGATAAAATGTGAGCTTCTTGGATGCTAATATTCCCCTTGCGTGTGGTATTCTTCAAGAGAAACCACCTTATTCTGAAAAGACATCCAGAGATGCAAAATATTTTTTTAGGGTTTTTCTGTTAAATAATAAAATGTTATAAAGGGCTCTTTCAATAGTCTCTTGAAATGCATTCATTTATTTTGTTTGAAGAAAGAAGATACGCTAAGAAGCCATTTAGAAAGCCTTACTTAAGCCTTTTCTAAAGCCCTAGAGACAATTAGGAAGCAAATGCAAAAATTGGAAGGCATGGGAAATGTATCTTTACAACTTCAATACCTAAGTGTTCTGTGAGTTCCTACTGTCAATTTATAGAATTCCCAGAAGGCCCAGAAGGATCTGATGTTCCTAATGACCTCTTGAATACAGCTGAGAATTAAATCTAAATCATGTGATTAAGCCTTCCCCAGAAATTATTGATGAGCCAGACTGCAAGCTATACAATAGGCAACAGTTGTATTTAGAGACCCATTGTGTTTGCTTCTGATAATTTTTATTTGCTCTTGATGTGACTTTCATGAATAGAAGATAGAATTTGATACCATTATAATTAACTACTTATTAATAATAGGGAAAGCATCAAAGGGGGAAGCCAAACATTATAGGCATGTCAATTTAATTGAATTTAAAAGTCAGCTATTACATACTAGTAATGTCTCTTGTATATAGGATTATGACTGTTGTATATTTATATGTTTAACTAGTGGCCCAATGCACAAAATTCATGCACGAAGAAGGGGTTCTCTCAGCCCAGCCTGCACCCTCTCCAATCAGGGACCCCTTGGGGGATGTCCAAATGCTTGGGGGATGTTCAGTTGGACACCCCTCTTGCAATCTTGGACCACTGGCTCCAAACTGCTCACCTGCCTGCCTGCCTGATCATCCCTAACCTCTCTGCCTGCCTGATTGCTCTTAAACTCTCTGCCTGCCTACCTGATCACCCCTGCCTTTGCCTGCCTGCCTGATCGCCCCTAACTGCCCTCCCCTGCTGGCCTGATCTCACCCCCAACTGCCCTTCCCTGCTGGCCAATTTGGTTCTGATTGGTCGGTTTCTATGCTAGTCAGCGTCAAAAGCTCCTCCTCCTAGGCAGCCATTGGCTCCTCACAGTTCACCCAGATTTGGTTCTGATTGGTCCGTTTCTATGCCAGTCAGCATCTCCGGGCCTATCTCCAGGCCTGATAATAGAGGTGGGGCTGATCAGCAGGTCTCACAAGGCCCAGAAAGAAACAGGCATGGTTGCTGGTGAAGCCTGGAGAGAAAGAGAGAGGCAATGGCTGATCAACAGCTGCCACAGAGGCTGCGGATTAGACCCTGCCTCTCTCTCTGGGCCTGATCTGCAGCCCCCTCGGCAGTAAGTGCTAGGTCACCACGGCAACCCAGCACTGACTGCAGGACTGACTTCCAGTGTTTGGTCAAGCCTTCAGTTATTCATTACAGACCCTGGGTTTTTATATATTAGGATATTATGATGGGTTGTGGATTATGTTATCTTTTATCTTCCCCTCTACCTGCTTTTTAAGTTGACTGCCCCTTATAGCTTATTTATCCCAATAGTGTATAAAGAGTAATCAAAGATAAAGACAAAAAACGGCATAAATAAATAAGGAAAAATATTGGAAAATATTCCAAGATTGTTAAATATCCTATATAATAAAAGGCTAATATGCAAATCGACCAAATGGCAGAATGACATGGACTGACCACCGGAGGTAGACGCTCAATGCAGAAGCTGCGCCCTGGTGGTCAGTGCACTCCCCAGGGGAAGCGCCACTCAGCCAGAAACCACTGGGTTCATGGCTCGCAAGTGCAGGTGTGGTGGCAGGAGCCTCTTCCACCTCCAGGGTAGTCTGACATCGCCTGGGGGCTCCTAGACTGTGAGAGGGCGCAGGTTGGGCTGAGTGCACGAATTTTGTGCACCGGGCCTCTAGTGTACAAAAACAGGCAGGCCGCTAAAAGAAAATGGTTAATCAGTGAAGCATTCTTAGAAACATAACAAGAACTTTGATAAACCCATAATGTTAGAGACATCAGGAACTCACTTCAAGTTACATGAGGCCATGCTAAATACTAACTGTTTCAGGCACTGCTTGGCTTAAACCAAAAATAGACATAAACAGGAATAGCATGTCTAATGAAGTTTCCTTGGACCTGGTTTCAGGGACATTTTCAGAAACCGTAAGGGGCAGTTACAGATATTGAGCATTCAGAGCCATGGGAAATCAGCACTATGAAGAAAGCCACGTATGCGTGTACAGAAATATAAACTTCAATGATGTTCCTGCCAGAGCACTGATCCGCATGGTATGATCCCTGGACCAACAGCATGGCTATCATCTGAGAACTTGGTGAGAATGCAAATTCTTGGATTCACTGAATGTCTCCAGAATTCAATTTTCTTGTGATAAGACAGATTATTCTGTGTTTATAACGAAGTCTCCCTTATCTTTCTTATGTACTCTAAGTTGGAAAAGCTAGAGGAAAGAAGAAAACATGGGGAAAGAATAAGTAAGGGCGTTGTGTGTGGTGTTTGCGTACGTATACATTCACACACTACCCCATACATAGAAATACGGTGTAATATAGCAATCAGATACTGTCAAAGATAATGGCATCTACATGCATCAGACATATTAAATGGAGCCCAACTAGTTGTTCAAGGCCAAATGAGAGGCAACAGGTGTTCATTTGCAATCAAAGAATTGCAACTTGGGGAGCACCGATTCAGGCAAAAACCCAAATAGTGTTCTGATTAAGGGTGAAATGACGGGTTTTTATGAGAAATAATTTCATGAAAGGAATAATTATATAAAAAGAAGAAAAGCATTCACATATTGGAGCTGACAATCTGGGCTACTCTTCACTATACATGACTGGTTTTTGATTCAGTCTTCAGCTAGAAGGTCCAGAATCATCAATCCTTGTGATCAGGATGCCTGCTTTCTTGCTGACTTTAGGAACAATTGCTTATAAAACAGGTGTGGCCAGTTCAAAGGTTCAAAGAATAAGACAAACAGTGAGTGCTGTTCCTCTAGATTGGCCATTCCAGCTCCATTTTTAAATAGCTCGATTCATGTCATACTTCACATTGTCAAGCATTTTGTTCTCACACATAGATGTGATGAAAGTGTATACTGATTCTGGCAGAGTGACAATGGCTTTACTATGTCTCCTCATAGTAGGGAATCTAGTGCATTGATTAAACATGTGGACAGTAAAATCAGAGGGCCTGAGTTGAACTCCTGCCTCCTCTACTTACTGCCTGTCTGCCATCAGACTAATTACTTATCTCTTTGTGTTGCTGATTTGTAAAATGGATAAATTGATTATACTTATGTCATAGGTTTGTTGTGAGGATTGAACAAATGAATACTTTTAAAGTACCTAAAAAGTGGGTGAAAAGTAGTAATATTTTAATATAAGGTCATATTTTTTTTGATTCATTACCGGAATTAATGGAGTATGTATTCTTAAATGCAATGCATGGACAGAGTCCATGTCCTGCTTTTCTGTATTTCCTAAAATACCTAGAAATTTAAATTAATTTCCATGGGAACCTATACTATAGAGTGATACCAGTACCTTTGGCATTTAATTTGGAACAGGTATTTCCTATAATCCCATAATCCATTTTTTCCTTAATCCAAATGGCATTTTCCCATATTCCATCTGTAACTGGCACAGTATTTTAATTTTGAAGCACAGAACTTTATCTTAGTGACACAGATGTGTTTTACTCATTTTCCCGAGCTTAACAATGTGCCTGACACTCCATTTTCCTGACAATTTGGTGAAATCCTTTTAATGCCTTTGTATGCTGGTTCTGTACTTCAGAGGGAGCTCTTTTATGCGTTCTTTGAAATGGGCCATCCCTGCCAGTCACTGCAGCCTATTGTATTTTTCTAAGACTTGCACATTGATCCTTAATCAATGCCTTCTGAAAAGCTGCTATTTTTCATTATTCATTTGACTTGCTAAGTCTGTGGTTGCAGTTAAAGGATTCTGGGTCACAGCGACAGCAGTTACACACTGTCATCCAAAAGATCACAAATTTCATGCATCTGTCTACTCGCCCTTATCCACATCCCATCAATTATAGCAGTCCTATAAGTGTCTAACAGATTTTTGGCACTTATGTCTTTACTGGCAATAATCTTGAGGGGCCTATTCTTATATTTGAAGCATGAAGAATACTTAAAAGTTAAAATCGGTGATGCTAGCACTGGGAGACTTATAATGCCCAAATCTCTTAGCTTCTTGAATGATCCCATATGATTTATAGATGCTTTCAAGGTACCTTCAAACAGTTGAACTGGAATTAGGTGAACCCTATAGTTAAGCTATCCTGTGGAAGCCAATGGCAGAGGAAATTGAAGGTCTTTCAGATTAAAAGTTCAAATTGTGATGATTGCACCTTTTAGCCTGGAAACTGGCTTTTACCTTGATCTCCCTAAGTCTGTTCAGTTCATCATATTGAAAAGATTATGACATTTTCTAAATCACCTTGGGGGAGTATTCCATTTCAATTCAATGACTAAGTCATTCCCTGGGTCTGCAGTACTATCCTGCTGCTGCGTTTAGTCCTTTCATGTGGAAGTAATTCTTATGTTTATAAAGTTTTGTGGCTTTTTAAATCCCACAAGGAAACCTCACACTTTAATGTGAGATAAGCTGAAAGAAATTATACACTGTACCCTCACTGGTGTAAAAGGAAAAGCTTATCAAAGGTAGGGAATTGCTAGCCATAGCCCCTTTAACATCAATAAGAGGATATAACTGGAAAAAAATTACACAAAATAGCCTTTTTATATTGGAAATTTTAAATTGAAATATAAAATCTGAATCTTCATTTTTCTACAAATAACATTTTCCTAATTTCAAAAGTAATATGCATTCTTTGCAAAAGATTTTTATAAGTTGTAAAAGCAAGAGAAAGAAATGATCTTCACTTGAATACAACCATAGTCTATATTTCAAATTTCAAACTCCACCATACATTACCATGAGGTTTCCTTGTTAGTGATACATATGTTGTAATTTGTAAATGATAATATCCTAAATTCACAAAGTGCTCTTGGAGGTTTTATAAGTACCTGCTTTAAGTGGCAGTTGCTGAGCAGAATGAGCAAATTGTTACTTCTATTGAGCTTTGTTGTGCTTAATTAGGAAAGACTGAAGAATGTTCTTTATTCCATTTTGGCCTCAGGGTGTGATGAGCGTGAGCTGACATGACATATAATGCAAAGGATTTTTCACGTTGTGAGATATTTGCAAAACTCTGCATGGGGAATCATAATAATAAAAATAAAACCTACTGAGTGTATAATTCCCTATGTACCTCTTCAAAAATTAACTCCAGTGGGGTTAATTTTTGATTTGGCAGGCTACTGAGTTGGTCACAGGTTTAGCAGACATTTTTTTTGGAAGTAATAAATACTAAGATTTCCCAGAATAAAATAGCAAGTGAGTGAAATAGCCAATGTAACCTTCTAAAGGTAATATTTTTATATGAAGCCTGAAGTGAAATTCATGGTTACAGTCACATATATATCCAACCTTTAGGGACAAAAATATAAGATGAATATTGTTTAAAATCGTAATGAGTTTTCACAAAATGAATGAATTATGAATTTCACATATCTAAGTAAGTCAAACACCCTCATGCCTGTGGGAACCACACCAAGGTCCCTGGATAGTCAAGGCTAATGGGAACACAGAGGCCTTGTTGTCAATACACCAGAATGGCCAAGGCTGCTCAGAGCCTGAGCCTACTTGAGGTGCCCAAGGCCAAGTACCTTGAGCGAGTGCAAGGACACACGGCACACTGTGCCCTTCTGTAATCCAAATGATTGATGTCACTGTTGGCAACTAGCCTTCTGTCTCTGGAGTAATACACAGGTTACTGACCAGGAGTCGGCTAGAGAAGGCAGCTGGGCAGAGCGGAGGCGATAGGCACAGAGAATGTAGCTCCTATGTGTGCAAGAGAGGCTAGAGAGCTCAGACGGAGCTGAGAGCTGGTTCTGCTACGATGTAAGACCAATTGCTCACAGAAAGCTCAGATATAGCCACCATGTTAACCATCCAGTGAGGTGGGCAGGGGATACAGGAGAAGCTGCTGAGCCCGAGACCACAGGTGCCGCTACAATGTAAGGCAAGTGAGTCTAGAGGCAAGGTGAGGCTGCTCAGACAATCGCTGTGGGTACAGAGACTAATGCTGCTTTATGGGAAAGATATGTATTTACCAGCCAGTGTCCGGTTGCCTCTCTGTATGAGACTTTGCTGTAAAGGACTGTCTTGTCTGATGGCTATGTGGCCATTGGCTTCTGCAATAAAGACTCATTCTTATACACCCACAGCCTCTCATGGCTTCTCCGCCTGCCCAACCGCCAAGAATTGACCTGTGTCTCTGACAATGCATAATTCTTTCAGGACCTGAAATAAACTTATTGAAGTTTAAAATAATCCCTTTTAATTATAAATAATTAAATGGATATAATGAAAATATTACCGAGATCCTAATGTGAAACATATTAGATACTTGTTAAAACAAACACAAAAAATGCATTTCTAAAAGTGATAGTATAATGGGAAAAGGACTTTATTCTGGAAAAAATATATATATACATTGCTTCACTAATAATTATTATAATAGCAACTTGAAAACTACTGTCTCATTCAGTATGTTTTACTTGAAGGTTAGACAGGGTTGATTTTATTTTTATCCTTAGTTTTATTTATTTTAGATATGTCAAGTAATTTTGAAATATATTCTGACCTTTATGGGTATTAATCTGTAAATGCTGAGGATCTATTAGTATTCTCTGGTAAGTGTTATTGTTTTTATATAATTGGGCAATAATCTTTGCTGGGTTTGAGGTGCAAACTCTTGCTCTTAGGTGTCAGTTCCAGCCTTAATTCATAACTTTGTCTACAGTTGAGAATCTTTGATTCAAGTTGTGTTCTAAAGATCATATTTATAGGTAGTCATATCTGGCCCTTTTCATTCTGAGATTTCCTTCACCCACAGATTTATTTTTGTTTGTTTCTGTGGCAAGAAGAGTACAGTTTGCATTTTTCCCCTTTACTGGGTATCCTTTGCCTCTGCAAGAGTCATGTCAGTGCACCCAACCCCAGGCTAAAAGCTGCATAATGGGGGAAATTATTCTTAGTAGTCCTTCCTCAACCGCTCCATGTTTGTCCGCATTACAGTCTGTGTTCTTTCTTCAATTTATTTGGATAGCTAGAGAGCTATTTCTTGTAGAAAAGCACTCTGGTGAGGTATTCAACTGTTATTACCAGAAGAGAAAAGGAAACTGTCAAATATATCTTCAATTGATCTTTGAAAATAGAATTTCTATTAAAAAAATATATACACACACACTGACTGGCCAGATTATTATGATCTCTGATGCATAATAATGTGTGTGTGTGTGTGTGTATACATATACATATACATATATATATATATCTATATATATATATATAGATATATATATATGAGGCCCGGTGCATGAATTTGTGCATGGATGGGGTCAAACCAGCCTGGCCAGGGGGAGGGGACATGGCCGGCCTACTTGCTGGTCGAACTCCTGGTCGAGGGGACAATTTACATATTAGTCTTTTATTATATAGGATATACACAGAGTGGCAAGATTATTATGCACTCAGAGATCATAATAATCTGGCCACTCAGTATATATATAATTGTAAAGGAAAATAGAACAAATAGTTCTATAATCTTCATTTTATTACTTATTTGTTTAAAATATGTTTGTTTTTTCAAGTATATTTTATTGATTTTTTTACAGAGAGGAAGGGAGAGGGAGAGTCAGAAACATTGATGAGAGAGAAACATCGATCAGCTGCCTCCTGCACACCCCCTACCGGGGATGTGCCTGCAACCAAGATACATGCCCTTGACCGGAATCGAACCTGGGACCCTTGAGTCTACAGGCCGACGCTCTATCCACTGAGCCAAACCAGTCAGGGCTAAAATATATGTTTTATTGATTTTTTAGAGAGAGAGGAAGGGAAAGGGATAGAGACATCAGTGAGAGAGAAATATGGATCAGCTTCCTCCTGCACGCCCCATAGTGGGGATGGAGCCCACAATCTTCGGCATGTGTCCCGACTGGGAATTAAACCGTGACCTGAGGTTCACAGGTTGACACTTAACCACTGAGCCACACCGGTGAGGCTTCATTTCATTTTTTAAAAATTTCAGTTTTTGGTAAAAAAATAATTTTTTTCCAGAATTTTCTTATACCTAATAGCTGAAGTTGTTTTTATGCCCATATTAATTGTCATCAAATTTTGGATCACCTGATGATCTGTTTCTATTTTCTCTCTCTTTTTTTTTTTTTTTTTCTTCTCTAGGCTTTTGGTTATTTGTCCTTATCTCTGACATTCATGGTGATTGCTCATTAAATGCCAAAAAAATGTCAAAAATTCCCAGATAATTTGAATGATGTTATCTTCCTCCATAAGGGACAGATTTTTCTTCAGTTAGGAATTTAGTGTATGGCAGTTTAATTTTAAACAATCAAGGGAAATAGACTGTGTTTTAAGTACTATGTGCTTAATTAAACTGGTTGCTACTTTTAATACATGTATAGATCTTTAATGATCTTAACTAGAAATCTGGGGAATTTATTTCTTTTTAGGGTCATCCTACTCCAATTTTAATCCCCCTATTACTTGAAACTACTAAAATGTATATGGAGCTTTTTAGCATGTTAGCAGTCTCCTTTACTTGATTTTTTAAAAACTGTTATTTTGTTTATGTGCAGGTTCAAATTGATAAAAGTCTCAGGGAGATATTATACATACAGAACAGTGGACTAATTTATTTTCCGAGGTTCTCTATTCCTCAGGTTCACAGTCCCTCAATTAAAGTAAATTTAATAGTCTTCATCTCAAATTTCTTCTCCCTAGTTGCAGGTGATGCTTCTGCAAGCTCTAACCTCTGTTTATTTCTCTGTTTCTAGCATTATCCATTATCAAATACCCTGAGGGGAAAGGTGGCAGTAAATGGAAAGTTTATCTTAATATATCACCTTTTTCCAGCATCCAGTCACTCAGGTCTCTGCTGCCGGATATTCTCCATTGCCTTCCAACACCTGTTTTGTTTGGTTTATTGTTCCGTCTTTTAGAGTTATTATTGTTGTGAGACGTAGTCTAAACAAACTCATCTGTCATAGCTTGCAGTAAAAATCTCTCCAAGTATTTCAGAATAACATATTTCATTCTTTGGAATCAGAAAGCAGTATATGTGAAAGCCCTTCAAGTTCCAACATTTGCTGTGCCTGAACCTCTGTCATTCATGCTTGCAAACTGCCAGTTGCATCTTCTTGGAATACCGTGTTCTAGTGTCAATAGCAGCCGGCATTCATATCGATGCTCTGATTCTTTCTGACCACCTTTCCTAGAGGTAGTTGCTCTAGAGACGAGAGTTCCCTGTCTTAACAGTTATAGGTGGAGCTTCACTGTTCTGGACTGCATGATCTGGATACCACGCTTTCTAGCCCGGTAAGATTGGCTTCCCTGCCTACACCATCCCTAGTCCAGCTGCTAAACATGTACCATTCATCTATACTTTGGGGGCTATTATAGCCCATTTTAACAGCAAATATCTTATATTAGTAAATGGATGTGAGCTGACAAACAAGTAGCCTCATGGTCTCAGTGGAAGATTTGTTCCTTGCTATTGTCACATTCTGATATGGACAGGGTAGCTCTCATGGTGAGTTCTCCTCTAAGTGATGACCAGATTTAGAAGTAGGTACATCATTTTATATCACAGTTCATTGAGTGAATATCAGTCAAAGAGACCTTCTCACCTACAAAGTTTTTCTACCTACTTAGAAATAGAAAACAAAACTGGGGAACAAGTAGTCTCTTTTATATACTTAGAGCCGTGGTCGGCAAACTGCGGCTCGAGAGACACATGTGGCTCTTTGGCCCCTTGAGTGTGGCTCTTCCACAAAATACCACGGCCTGGGTGAGTCTATTTTGAAAAAAGTGGCATTAGAAGAAGTTTAAGTTTAAAAAATTTGGCTCTCAAAAGAAATTTCAATCGTTGTACTGTTGATATTTGGCTCTGTTGACTAATGAGTTTGCCAACCACTGACTTAGAGCATTCTTTCAGAAAGATAGAAAACTGAAAATTAGAATATTTAGGAGGCTATATGTATGGTATAGCAGAGAAGAGATGGACAAGGCAAGGAAGAGGAAAATTTTAGGTTTTTGGCTTACACCAATGGGTATATAAAGGTGAACTTTACTAAGATAAGGAATACAGGGATACAAACATGTATAGGGCAAAAGAACAGTTTGGGCATACCTGGTATAGATATGAGTAGAGATGTTTAATAAACAACTAAACATATAGAGGCTAAGAGGATAAATGTAACTAGATCCACACTTGAGAGTTATTAAATCATAGTAGGTATTAAATCATCTAGAATTTAGGGAACTGCTAGGAGGAAAATTCTAAAAAGTAAGATAGAATGCTCAGAACTGAAAGTCAAGGAGCAACAATAATCAGAGGTTGGGTACACAATAAAGAAATGCAAGGCCAAGTGAGAAGTTGTCTGAGAGCAAAGAAACAAAAGTACAGTCTTGGGACGCCAAAACAAGATTGTTTTAAGAAAGCAAGACTCTTCATTGTGCAAATAATGCTAACAGCTCTCAATAGCAATGATAAAAAATGTCTGTGAACTACTAGTATTTCTCTAAAAATGTTTGAAATGATATGAAATAATTATTATCTAAGTAAAATTTTCTGGATATTTATTGTTTTCTGTCAATAATTATAAATCAATTGCCCAAATATTGAAGTTTGTATGCAAAGATTTTACTGGCAAATATAATTTGACTTACTTTTGGGAATTTTATATCTTATAACCCAGTTATAGCTATAGGAAACATCTGTTGTATGTAATTTCTAGAATCATTGTTGATTTTTGGGCTATAGAATAGTATTCTCCTATTGAAAAAACTTGCCTTGATGTGAACCCAATAAGGCATCAAGATTAATATAGGTATTTGTACTTTATTAAATATGCTGTGTCTAAATGATAAATTATTTATTAAGAAGCATTAACAATAAAACACTTATACTTAAAGACTAGGTAAGGGAAAACATTCAGCTATTACAAAGCAGAACCCATTTCCCAGTGGCAGTTTATTTTGCAGGTTGTGAAAGGATCAAGTTCATTTAAGGCCATATGCTCTCCTTATTCTCATTGCTTCATAAACTTGAAAAATTAAAGCACTCATTTTACAACTATGTAGTTACAAAACTCTGTTTTGAAGGGTCTACAGATGAATGCCAAGAGGTTATCCCACAGTGAAAATAATTGGATGCCCCAGAGGTTAGCATTTTTTTTTCTATTTTTGAGCTTCTGTTTACTTATCTCCTTCCTAGCTTTTCTATCTTCTAAAATCCTCTTAAAAAGTAAAAGTAACAGCATGGTGATTTTAAACAGAAAAAAAAATAAGGCTAAGAAGCAAAGTTGTGCAAAGTGAGTAGAAACAATTATTGCGACTAAAATGTTTTGTATAATTTTCTCTTATTCTTTAAACTGTGAGTCATTTGGAAGAATATTAAGATGTTTTTTTATAAAGAAGAAATCTAAATTACTAGGAATTTATAACAATACTACCTACTAAAGATCACTATAATAACTTACACTGTATTAAAACTTAGCATTAAAATGTGATCTATTTTCATGTGATTCCAGAACATTAAAATATGCATAGCATGGAGAACCCAGTAATTTGTACTATTATAATCCTAGCAGAAGGATGATGTTTTGGCTTTCAGCATGGGTTCACAGGATTGTTGTATTCCAAAACAAGAAATAGAGATATTCACGTTCCATACACCAGAAAAATTACAGCGTATGTTCCTTGATCCAAGTATTTCAGACTCTCTTCCTAAAAATGCTTGTGATGCTTAAAGTCTTTCACTAGGAGGATATATCTACATATCATACACACACACACACACACACACGGCCATGATTACCAAACTGTGTAATATGTGCAAACAATTCTTGAAATAAAAAAAATAAAAACAACTAAGACAGAAACTATACTGGGTCCTTTTATCTGGGTATCATCTTTAAAATACATTTTCATCTCTCTCCTATCTGACTTGGAAATATTACAGAGAGAACTGATATAAACTAATGAAATGCAATACTGGGACCCCATTTAAAAAGATGAAAACAAATATCTTTGGATAAATTCTTGGATATTGCATAAATCCTGACTAATGTGAAGCACACCATTAACCATTATACTAGGTGTACCGGTTAATAATGCAGATTTTGTAATCAGAGAAAACACGATAATTTCAAGAGAAACATCAAAAGTGCTTTATTCAAAGTAATGTCCTTCACTAGCTACAGATTTCCCCCATCTTTCAGGTAATTTGTGGGTACAGTCCCAATAGAACTTTTCTTGTTTTGAGGCAAACCATACAGAGACCCCCTTTTCCACTTTTTCGTACATTTTGAAGTGCTGCTCAGAAAGTGTGTGTGCCATCGATTGGGACAAGGGGTAATCTGAAGGAGCAAGGTCTGGTGAGTACAGTGGGTTGGTTAATACTTCCCCGGCAAGGTCTTTTAACGTGTCTTTAACTGGTTTTGAAGTGTGTGATGGTGTGTTATCATGAAGCAAATTACTTTTCCGTGTCTTCTGTCCCATTCTGGTCGTTTTACCACCAAAGTGTGGTTCAAATTTATTATTTGTTGTCAGTAGCGATCAGTATTAAAGGTTTCACCTGGTTTTAGAAGCTCATAATACACCACACCAAATCCCACCAAATGCAGAGCATTGTCCTGATCCCACCAAATGCAGAGCATTGTCTTCTTTCCAAAGTGATTTGGCCTTGCAGTTGATGTTGATGGTTGACCTGGATCAACCCATGATTTTGTGCATTTGGGATTCTCAAAATAAATCCACTTTTCATCGCCAGTCACAATTCAATGCAAAAAAAAAAAACACTCTTTCATGCCGTTGAAGGAACATTTTACTTAAGACTTTTTGGTTTTTCATTTGACTTTCATTCAGTTGATGTGGCACCAATTTTCCTCCCTTGAAAATCTTTCCCATTGCTTGTAAATGATCGGAACTGAGCAACATTTAATCTTTCTGCAAGTTATTTTTGAATTTGACATGCATCTTCATCCAAAAATGCTTGTATTTGTTGGACTTCAAACTTTTTCAGTTGACCTGGATGTTCTTTGTCTTTCACATTGAAATTATCATTTTTAAAGCATTTAAACCAGTGTTCACAAGTATCATGAGATGGAGCATGTTAACCATAAGCTTCCTAAAGTATACAATAACTTTCAGTAGCACTTTTCTTCAAAATAAAGTAATGAATTATAACTTCCCTCAAATGCTGGTTTTTTTTTTTTGGCACAAAATTCGACATTTTTAAGCGTAAAAATGTCTATGATGTTAAAACCTTCAGAAAATTTGACATATAAAGGTTTGAAGCTTGCTGTCAATACAACAAAATAGCATACATATCAAATCACATCTATATCAACATATGTGTAACTCCATGTATTGAAAAAAATCCACATTATTAACTTGTAGGTGTAGTATTTATTAAATGAATACTTAATGTTCATATACTTGCATACTTCATAGCATAATGGCCCTGGAATCCAACTGCATAAGATCAAACCTTGGCTCCACCACTTATACTTATTACCGGACCATGAGCAAGTTATTTTACCTGTGGCTCAATTTTTTTCCCATCAGGGAAATGGAGGAAACATTATTGTAACTGCCTCAGGATTAGATGCTAGAATATGAGTAAAGTGCTTGAATGGTGTCTCAGGTTTTGTTCCCCTTAATTTTAAAATCCACAATTTGGAAGCTATCAAAATGTATCAAAAAGAATAAAAAATGTTTACTGTATAAATATTTATTGTAGAGATTTGAAAATAATTCATATTTTCGAGAAGCCAATGCTTTTTTTCCTGAATAAAATCCAACAACAGCAGGATGTTTTTAAAATTTGGAATGCTTCTTAGCTACAGAAAAAGGGAATACTTTTTTAAAAAAAAGCTTTTAAAAAGAATCTCAAGCAATTGGTCTCTTCATTCATATATTAAAATTAATTTTCATTAGCAAGAGTTTAATCAAAAAGGTGTCTACCATACATCATAACCTTAAATTTTTGCAAAACATTTCCTATAAAATTCAATAGTAAAGCATGAGAGATAAAAATATTCAAAATTAGGTGAAAAAATCTTTTAATGTTTGCAGGTGTTATGAATTTAAAATAATACATCTTGTAGATGCAACTGTTCTGATTAGAAAGCAAAGGAGTTATTGGGATTATTAATTTAGGATATTTTTTTCAGTTTAAAAAAGAAACTAAGAATCAGAAACTGTAAGGTAAAAGATTTAATAAGCTAAATTTAGTTAAATAAACTAATTAGAATAAGTTTTTAATATTCAGAAATATTTAGACATAAAACTACAAACTTTACTGGGGGAAACAAAAATAATTTGGCTATATGGATAGTCTATGGTACTAAATGAAAAGAATTAGCATGAGAATAATTTGTAATAATGATAATAGCCAACACATTGAGTGCTGGATTTGTCCTAGAAATTAAACTCTTTTTAACATAATATCAATTAACGCATATATTACTCTCAGCAGTCATATGAGGCAGGTGCTAATGTGATCTCTAATGTGAGAAGGAGATTGAGACACAGAAGCAGCAGAACTAACATGCTTCTTTCATTCGCCTAGGATGGATGGAGGAGGGATTCGAGCACAGCCGGATGTACACTCTGTCATGATGAAAATTCATCTAAAATTTCATGTAATTTTAATCAAATTTACGACATAAAGTTTCATAAAACAAAATCTGATGATTTTTGAGTTCATAGAATAATTGGCATAGCACAAGCAAGTTAGAATTTACAAATTAAGGAGCAGTTGTTGCCATGCCTTGTATATTACCATGGAGGATAGAGAAACTGTATTAAAGAGTAGGATGCATGTCCCAAAAGGAAAGGAAAGTTCAATCAAGATCACAGGACAATGGAAACATATGTCAGCAAAATATTTTTGAAAAGTACTTATCTCACATCTTGAACTAATGATAAAATAAACTAATAAAAATGTAAATTATACAGTGAAATGTAAAATATAATATTTTAATAAAATATTAAAGAATATATATGTATGTTTTTTAGTTTAAAGATAGACTTTATTTCTGTTCTTACACTGTAGGAATTTTACTTTCTACTTATCTATATATATAAAAGCCTAAGTGACCTTTATGATGGAACAACTGGAACTGGTTGCTATGACATGCACTGACCACCAGGGGGCAGACACTCAATGCAGGACCTGCCTCCAGCCCACAGGCCCTGATCACCAATAGTGCCTGTTGGCCAACCTCCCGGTCCCTCCCTCTGGCCAGCAGGCCCTGATCACCTGATTGGGGCCAGGCCCCCGGGCTGGAATGGGAAACCATGGGTATGTGGTGGCAGACACAGCCCTTTCCCCAGGGGGGCTTAGGGGCAGCGCCCTCCTCAGGGCTGGTGGCCAACCTCCCAGGTCCCTCTCCCTGGTCCTCCCCCCAGCCTGCAGGCCCCAATCGCCCTGCCACCCACCCATTGCAGTGGCAGTTGGCCCCGCCCCCTAGCCAGCGGGCCCTGATCACCTGATCAGGGCCTGCCAGCCAACCACCCGGTCCCTCCCCCTGGCTGGCAGGTCCTGATTCCCTGATCAGGGCTGGGCCCTGGGCTGGGATGGGAAACCAGGGGTAGGTGATGGTGGACACAGGTGAAGGAGCAAGGGGCAGCAGGGAGGCGGGAAGGCAGGGAACCATGTGGTTGTGGCATGTAGGCAGCGAGGGAAGGAGGCAGGGAGGCAGGAAGTCAGGAAGGTGGAGAACTGCACAGTGATGGTGCACAGGTGGCTAGGGAAAGAGGAGGCGGGAGGTGGGGAAGTGGGGAACCTCATTGGCCCTGATCGCTGGCCAGGCCTAGGGATCCCACCTGTTCATAAATTTCATGCACCCAGGCCTCTAGTTCCATATAAATCTTAACCCTTATTGTGATAAAACTTTCAAAAGATAACATTCAAATTTACTTGATAACTCACTAGTTTTATTTTTTAACTTAAGGTACATTTAATAGAATTTAGTGATTAAGAATGGACACAGAGACAGGGAAGCATC